>CM022299.1:447707089-448036620 GCA_011799875.1 Thinopyrum elongatum
CGATGCCTTCAAGAGGTGAAGCGTTCAGTGCATTTAGGACATATATCTGAGCTTCGGCGTCCTGCACTGTACGAGCGGAGTATCTGACAGTCTGACCGGAAGGGTGTGTGAGGCGGACTGCTTCAGTGGCACAGTCAATCAAAGCTTTATGAGGCTTCAACCAGTCCATACCCAGAATAATGTCTATGTTGGAGGTCTTGAGAGCAATGAGTGAAACGGGGAACATCAATCCTCCGATTGCAATGTGGTTACCGTGGCTTACCATGGTAGTTTGCCAATTAGCCCCGGGTGACTGGATTACCAATGGGGTGGACATCTTGTCGAAAGGGATATAATGGCTTCGTGCAAAACTTTCAGACATGAAGGAGTGCGACGCTCCAGAATCAAAGAGTACAGAAGCTGGGATTGAATTCACTAGAAGGGTGCCCATCAAAATATGGGTGTCCTGTCGAGCTTCTTCAATCTTGACATGGTTGACATGAACAAGCTGACTAGCAGGTGGTCTGGCATTATGCTTTCTGCTATGATGGTTCCGACGGCCCTTTTTACGGTCAACAGAACAACGTGATGAACTCTGCGGCTGACCCTGAGGACAGTTGAAAGCACGGTGCCCTGGCTGTCCACACTTGCGGCACAAACCATCATTATGGAGAGGAGCCACAACATTGGACTGTCCACCCTGAGTCGTTAACTGGCTTGGGGGCGGAGGCAGACGAGGCGCCACATATGACGGCCTTGGTGCAGGGGCAGGTCGGTGATGAACATTGTGTGGGATCCAGACTCGACGTTTCTGAACAGGCTGACCCAAGGATAAGCCAGCTTCATGAGTGCGCTTGAGCGACTCCTGGCATTCAGTCAGAGCTGTTTCAATTTGAAAAGATTTGCTGACAAGCGTTGCGAAGTCTGTGCAATCAAGGACTGCAAGTGCGAGTTTTATGTCAGTACGGAGTCCTTCACGGAATTTATCCTGCTTACGGGCGTCAGTGCAGACGTCATCTTCAGCATAGCGGGACAATTCAAGAAATTTCCTCTGATATTCATCCACAGTCATTGTGCCCTGGGTAAGTTTGCGAAACTCCTGCTTCTTCTGGTCCATCAGGCCTTGAGGAATGTACCGTGCACGAAAAGTCGACTGAAATTCCTGCCAAGTGGTTACGGTTTCAGCAGGCAACATACCCTTGTGGCTTTCCCACCATTGAGCCGCTGGGCCCTTTAGGTGGAATGTCGCAAAGGTGACATAACTGGCAGGGGCAACATTAGCTGACTCCATTTCAAACAGGATGTCACGAAGCCAATCATCAGCATCCATAGGATTGGTGGAGCTGCGGAAAACGGACGGGTTGAGGTGCACAAATTCTGGCAGCGAAATCGGTCCAGGCTCCTGACGAGCCTCATTGCGTTCCAAACGTCTTACCAGACTCTCGTTGAGCTGACGGTTCAATTCAAACTGCTGCATCATTGCGGCAATATAGGGTGGAGGTGGAGGATCATCAGCCATCCTGCCAATTCAACGGGGGCAGTTTAGCAAGTAAAACTGCAGGTGTATGCAGTTATTCATGAAGTAACACGCATAACAGAAGGAAGTGCAATAAATACTTCATCATATTCGCACCAGACATCCAAAGCCACACATAGCCTCGGTTAGTATCCGGCTTTACGACAATTGAAAAGGGAGAGCTAGACATCTAGGCGGCGCACAGGCACGCGATATGGAAGTACACGGCGAGACATAGCAAAGGCAACATCCACGTCGGAGAAAACTGTTGGAGCAAGGAATCTGCAAGTGACAACACAGGGTGCCCTCGATAAAAGGATCCTGCAAGCAGAACCTGGCCCACAATCTTGAAGCAAGGGGGGAATATTTCAGAACTTCGGGTGGACGTGAGCACGAGAGCCTAATGTTGGAGTTAGTAAAATTTTAACCCGAGTAGAAGAGAGATCAGAGGCCCAGAGTAAAGGTCGAGGAGTAAAAGATACTAATACCTCCCAATTGGCGACGTGGGCTCGCAAACCACACAGCCAAGTTAGTAAAACAGTTTTCGGTTACTAGACTCAACTTCGGCCAAGGAGTTGGAAAGGGGGGTTCCTACAGTCAGTCGGCTCTGATACCAACTTGTGACGCCCCCGGCCCGATCGTGCACTAATCATACACGCAAATGCACACGATCAAGCCTAAGGACTCACGGGAAGATATCACAACACAACTCTAAAACATAAATAAAGTCATACAAGCTTTATATTACAAGCCAGGGGCCTCGAGGGCTCGAATACATAAGCTTGCGAACAAGCGTCAGCGGAAGCATCAGATAACTGAGTACATATATGAAATAGAAACAGAAAGGCCTTTAGGAAGGCGGGGCAAAATAAAACACTACGATCGAAAGGCGAAGGCCTCCTGCCTGGGACCCTCCGATCCTACTCCTGGTCGTCAGTCAACTCGTAGTAGTATCCATCCTCTGGGTAGTAGTAGTAACGATCGTCGGGGCATCTGTCTCAGGGGGCTCCATCCTCTGGTCACGTCAAACTGATATGGGGAGAAAAAGGAAAACAAAGCAACCGTGAGTACTCTGAAGTACTCAGCAAGCAAGGATCTACACTACATATGCAACATTTTCAAGGGGAGGCTGTATATGTGGACTGGGCTGCAGAAATGCCAGAATAGAGAGAAGGCCTAGTCCTATCGAAGACTAGCATCTTCAGCGGTCTTGCAGCAGTAGAAGAGAGTAGAACAATACCATATAATGTAGCAATAATAATATCAACCTCACCCAGAGATCCTTTCTCGACTCCCTGCGAGAAAGCAATCCCAGAGCCATACATTCATCAACCTCGTCCTGAGATCCCTTCTCGACTCCCTGCGAGAAGCAATCCCAGAGCCATATATACAGGTCTCATCACAGGTATCCAGTTCTAAATTGTATCAATCAGGATACAACTCCGAGTGTCCTTTACCGTAGGACCGGCTATCGATAGAAGTGTTCTTCCCTGCAGGGGTGCACCAACTTACCCAACACGCTCGATTAACTCCGGCCGGACACACTTTCCAGGGTCATGCCCGGCCTCGGCCAAACGACACATCGCAACCCTACCTACAACTCCGCAGAGAGGTCCCCGCCGGTCTACATCCTAAGCGCAAGGGGGTCTTGGCCATCGCCCCTCGCCCTCCGGGTCGTTGCGTGCCGGGCGAACCAGGCTCCACCCCTCAGGATGGTGCCGGCCCAGCCCGGCCGCAGTGCTGAACTGGACGTCTGACAGAGTTTTCGGCTGATGCATACGATGCAGAACGCCCATACTATGCCCACGTGATGGTTAGTGCTATCAGGCCAGAGGCCTGCTCGGATCAAATATCCAAATTGTTAGGACTAGGGCTTGCGGTAACGAGCAGAGACTCACGAAAGATGTGACCCCGTCGCCCCGTCTCGAGGACTTGCGGCAAGGGTTAAGAATGCCCGGCCGCGCCTCGTATTCACCACTCGGGCACCGCACTGGCAACCCGCCTCCACATCACACGCGGGTACCCCTCAGGGTCGACCCGCCTTTCCAAGTAACATTGTAAAGTCCAAGTATCCGTGTGTCCATAACATCAGGGAATCCGAGGTATCACCCTCATTGAATTCCCACTCGATGTATCCGTCAAGGTGAACTAGGAGGAATCACCCTCACTGGGTCCACACTTGAGGTGTTTGTACGACAGCGTCGTTATCGGAAGCGGTGAAGGAGGAATCACCCTCGATGACCACGACCGAATAACTACTCTACAGAGTTAACATCAGAAGTGCTACATGAGGTTTCACCCTCGACACTCGATAGTAACGCTGCAGTGTCGTTACAACTAAGGGGGGGGTGATGTGCGGTGTTGGGGCCTGGTCTTCAATCCCGTTGATCGGGTCTTCTGACGATCCAGCGCGGCAGTCGGGATAAGTGGGGTCACTGATAGGTCTCTACCCAGCCTAGACTAAATAGTTTAGGATATGCAGGTAATTATCAACAGCAGGTTACAATGAACAGGCTATGCATCAGAATAGGTAAAGCAGCAGCAGCAGCAGCAATTCTAATGCAAGCATGGGAATATAGAATGGGCGATATCGGGATGATCAAAGGAGGGGCTTGCCTGGTTGCTCGGCGGCAAGGGCAAGGTCGTCTATGGTGTCTTCGGGATCCGGAGCTGCGTCGGTCTCGGGGACGACGTCGGGGTCGGGGGCTATCGAGAGAGAAGAGGGGGAGGAAACAGTATAAATATATAGCAAACATGAGCATGACAAATACGATACACGGTGCTAGGGGTAGTCTAACGCAGCATCACATGTAACAGACGGAGCGGGAGAATATCTGACGATATTTCCCGGGTCTTTGGAATTATCGGACAGAGGATAAGAGGGGAACGGTTGCAAGTTCGGATAGTTAGGGACGCGTGACGGACGAACGGACCGCGTATTCAGATTCGTCTCGTCGTTCTGAGCAACTTTCATGTACAAAGTTTTTCGATCTGAGTTACGGATTATTTAATATGATTTTCTAAAGTTTTTATTAATTTCTGGAATTTAATTAATTATTTAAATTAACATTATCCGAAACAGTGTCTTGCTGACGTCAGCATGACGTCAGCATGACATCAGCATGACATCAGCAGTCTGTTAAGATTAATTAGGGTTTAATTAAGTTAATCACAGATTAATTAGTTAGTTTAATTAAACAGAGTTAATTAGGTTAATTATATAATTAATTATCTATTTCTTTTAATTCTTTTTTTTTATTCCAGGGCAGGCCCCACATGGCAGTGGCCCGGGGCGGACACGTCCGCGGCCAGGCCCATTCGGGGCCGGACAGGTCCGGCCAATGGAGCGGGTCAACACGCACCCGCGCGGCGACGCGGCTACGGGCGCGCGCCGGCGCGGGGAGTGGCGAGGCGACGCCGAGTGGCGCGCGGGCGCAGGCGGCAAGCTGGGCTCGGCGGCAGCTGGCGAGCAGCGGCGTGCGCGGGCGGCGAGCAGCTCGCGGAGCAGCAGTAGCAGCGCGGGCGGCGGCGCAAGACAGCGGCAGCAGCGAGGCTGCGCGGGCGAGGCGTGCGGCGAGCGAGGCGAGCACAGAGGGACGCGGGGGGGCACGAAGTGGCGCAGCGAGCGCGGCCATCGGCGTGGGCGGGCGAGCCAGGGCGCGGCCGGAGTGCGGCGACCGGGACGGGCGACGGGGACGGGGAGAGAGAGGGAGGCGGCGGCGGGGCTCACATTCGTTGCCGGGGTTCGGGGGCCGGCGAGGCTCGGGGTAGCCGTTGAGGGGGAGGACGAGGAGGCGGCGGGGGTTCGGCGGTCCAGCGAGGGAGGGCAGCGACGGCGACGAGGGAGGCGGCGAGCGCAGGCTCCGGGGAGGAGGCGAGGCGTCGGCGGCTGGCGGTCCGACGAGGTGGCGAAGGGGCGCCGGCTTGGTGGCGTCGAACGGCGACGGGGAGCGGGGCGGCGCGGTCGCCGGGGTCGCCGCCCCTCGATCTGGATCGGGTCGGGGGAAGCAGAGGAGCGAGGGAAGAGTGCGGGGTGGGCTAGGGTTTGCTGGCCTCCAGGGGGAGGCCATATAGGGAGGGAGTGGGCCGGCCGGCTGGGCCTTGGCCCAGTTGGTCCGGGGGGGGGGGGCTTTTCCTTTTTACTTTTCTTTTCTCTTTTTATAAATTCATATACCTCTGTTTAGTAAATAGTTAGGCCCCAAACCGAATTTTGTAAAAAGGGAGACCTAGTCCATAAATACCAGTGCTTTATTTCCTAACACCTAAAATTAGTTTGGGCAAAACATCATTTCATACTTAAATTAGATTTAATAAATGGTTATTAAATATTGTTTTTAGTCGCTGTTTGAAGATGTTTGAGTCACTTACCCAACTCCAATGATGTTGGTTTCAATTTTAGAATTGTCTCTGATTTATTTGCTATTTAATGAACAATTTAGTTTCTATGTTGGACAACTTTTATTTTCCACTTTCATTTAATTTTGAATTTGAGGTTAGGAGTTGAAATGCAATATGATGTTAATGATGATCATGCACTGATAATCATGCTGACTTGGCATTATCAAAATGGGATTACTGTGGCTAACCACCGGGGGTGTTACAGGAGCACACTAGCCCATGATATGTATCCAACGTATCTATAATTTTTGATTGTTCCATGCTGTTATATTATCAATCTTGGATGTTTTACAATCATTTTATAATCATTTTATATCATTTTTTGGTACTAACCTATTGACATAGTGCCCAATGCCAGTTGCTGTTTTCTGCATGTTTTTTACATCACAGGAAATCAATACCAAACGGAGTCCAAATGTAGCGAAACTTTTTGTGGATTTTTTTGGACCAGAAGACATCCAGTGGGCCGGAGAAGCACCTAGGGGGGGGGGGTGCTCCGAGGGGAGCACAACCCACCAGGGCGCGCCTGGACTCCCAGGCGCGCCCAGGTGGGTTGTGCCCACCTCAGGGGCCTCCCACACCACCTCTTTGCTCTATAAATACCCCAATATTCCAGAAATCCTAGGGGAGTCGACGAAAATCAATTCCAGCCGCCGCAAGTTCCAGAACCACCATATCCAATCTAGACACCATCACGGAGGGGTTCATCATCCTCATTGGTGCCTCTCCAATGATGCGTGAGTAGTTCATTGTAGACCTTCGGGTCCGTAGTTAGTAGCTAGATGGATTTCTCTCTCTCGTTTGATTCTCAATACAATGGTCTCTTGGAGATCCATATGATGTAACTCTTTTTCGCGGTGTGTTTGTTGGGATCCGATGAACTTTGAGTTTATGATCAGATCTATCTTTTTATCCATGAAAGTTATTTGAGTCTTCTTTGATCTCTTATATGCATGATTGCTTATAGCCTCGTATTTATTCTCCGATATTTGGGTTTTGTTTGGCCAACTTGATCTATATCTTGCAATGGGAAGAGGTGCTTTGTGATGGGTTCGATCTTACGGTGCTTGATCCCAGTGACAGAAAGGGAAACGACATGTATGTATCGTTGCCATGAAGGATAACAAGATGGGGTCTATTTCTACATAAATAGTTCTTGTCTACATCATGTCATTGTTCTTATTGCATTACTCCGTTTCTCCATGAACTTAATACACTAGATGCATGCTGGATAGCAGTCGATGTGTGGAGTAATTGTAGTAGATGCAGGCAGGAGTCGGTCTACTAATCTTGGACGTGATGCCTATATAATGATCATTGCCTGTATATCGTCATGAGTACTTGAAGTTCTATCAATTGCCCAACAGTAATTTGTTTCCACCCTTTGCTATTTTTCTCGAGAGAAGCCACTAGTGAAAACTACGGCCCCCGGGTCTCTTCTTTAATATATTTGCCTTCAAGATCTATTTTGCTATTCGCTCTTTTATTTATTTGCAACTTTTATTTTCAGATCTATTTATCCAAAAACCCAAAAATACCTCGCTGAATTTTATTTGCATCTTTCAATCTACAACAATTTTATCTATCTTGTTACCCGAAAGGGATTGACAATCCCTTTAACATGTCGGGTTGCAATTATTTGTTCTTTGTGTGCAGGAGCTATTTACGTGGTGTTGCGTGTTCTCCTACTGGTTCGATAACCTTGGTCTCATCACTGAGGGAAATACCTACCGTCGCTGTGCTGCATCATCCCTTCCTCTCTGGGGAAAAACCGACGTAGTTCTAGCAGACATCAAGAGGAGTTTCTGGCGCCGTTGCCGGGGAGACATCATCAACATCAACCAGGTTCCTAATCACAAATCTCATCTCCTTGCAATTTACATTATTTGCCATTTGCCTCTCATTTTCATCTCCCCCACTTCACAAAAATTTGCCGTTTTATTCGCCCTCTTTTTCATTCGCCGTTTTCTAGTCAGATCTCTTGTTTGCTATCTCTACTTGTGTTACCATGTGCCTTCTATTTGCTTGCATCCTCACTTGCTAAAAATCTGTTGATATGGATCCTCACCCACTTGCTAATCTTTTCAAAAGATCCAATTATGATGAACCAATTGCTAGTGAATTGAGTTCACTAGATTATCTTTATGAAGTTTTGCTTGAGATTTATGAATCTGAAAATTGTGATGAAGTGTTAAACGAAGGAATTTATAAAGTGATTCGTGATAGCTCCTTGAATGAACAGCATGATTGCAATGATGTTATTATAAGTTCTATTAATGTCAATTGTGCTAATAATATGCAAAACCCCAAGCTTGGGGATGCTAATATTGCTAGGTCCACTACTTATTGCAATGATCATGATTGGGGTGATAATGATTCTTATGATCTTGAAAATTTATATGTTTGCAATAATATTGAAAGTGGGTTCGGAAGAGTGTCAACTCTAGGTAAAAATAATCCCACATATTTGGAGAGTGATCAATCTTATGAAATTTTTGATAAAAGTGAGCTTGGAGAGGTCATGACTTTATTTGATAATAATCCCACTATTTCGGAAGAGTGTCAACTTTGCATGCATGTGGAACATGAAAAGAAAATTTTATTTGATGGCTATATTATTGAATTTGATTATTATCCTACATGTAATTATTATGAGAGAGGAAAATATGGTTGTAGAAATTTTCATGTTACTAAATTACCTCCCGTCATGTTGAGATTGCTATTGTTTCTTTGTCCTTCCTTGCATATGCTAGGTTATTTTTGTCTTGATAATTTGCTCCCTTATAAAATGCCTATGCATAGGAAGTATGTTAGACTTAAATGTGTTTGTCACAAGTTTATGATGCTCTCTTTGTGTTTCAATTATTATCTTTCTTGTGAGCATCAATAAAATTTATGCCTAGCTAGGGGCGTAAAACGATAGCGCTCGTTGGGAGGCAACCCAACTTGTATCTTTTTGATTTTTGGTTTTCTTGCTGTTTTCAATAAAATACCCAATTATGCCTCTGGTTAGATGTGTTTTTGTGGTTTAAATTAGTGTTTGTGCCAAGCAAAGTCTTTGGGGTGATTTGAGTGATAGTTGATTTGATCTTGCTGAAAAACAGAAACTTTTACGCTCTCGAAAATATTTCTTATTTTTTACAGAAGAGTGCTTTTGAGTTGATTATTTTTTCAGAAGATTAATAAACAAATTTGTAACGTTGTCCTAATTTTTCAGAATTTTTGGAGTTACAGAAGTATTTGATGTTTTCAGATTTCTATAGACTGTTCTGTTTTTGACAGATTCTG
Source organism: Thinopyrum elongatum (assembly GCA_011799875.1). Taxonomy (NCBI): domain Eukaryota; kingdom Viridiplantae; phylum Streptophyta; class Magnoliopsida; order Poales; family Poaceae; genus Thinopyrum; species Thinopyrum elongatum. The sequence continues at coordinate 447,716,271 of CM022299.1, forward strand.
TTTTCTTTGCGTTGTGTGCTTGTTTTGATGATTCTATGGTTTTCTTTGAAGATTTTTTGGCATAGAAAAGTTGGAATACAGTAGATATAATGCAAAAATAAAATATGAATGGGTTTGCAACAGTACTTAAAGTAGTGATTTGTTTTCTTATACTAACGGATCTCACGAAGGTTTTGTTGAGTTTTGTGTCATTGAAGTTTTCAAGTTTTGGGTGATATTATGATGGATGAAGGAATAAGGATTAGCAAAAGGCTAAGCTTGGGGATGCCTGAGGCACCCCAAGATAATATTCAAGAAGTATCAAGCAACTAAGCTTGGGGATTCCACCGAGTGGCATCCCCTCTTTCTTCTAATGACCATCGGTATTTTACTTGGAACTATATTTTTATTCGCCACATATTATGAGTTTTACTTGGAGCGTGTTGTATGATTTGAGTCTTTTCTTGTTTTGCTTTTTATTTTAAGTATTGAATCCTTGCTGGACACACATTTTTGAGAGAGCCAAAAACTATGCTATGCTTGCTCCTTTGCTTCACTTAAATTTTTAGAGCCTTGGAATTGCTCTAGTGCTTCACTTATATCTTTTTGAGCACGGTGTGCTTTGTTATTTTTTGAAGAAATGCTCTCATGCTTCACTTAGATTTATTTGGGAGTTAGTAAAATTTTGAAGAAATTCTCTCTTGCTTCAATTAGATTAATTTGAGAGAAAGAAATATTATGCTCATGTTCTTCACTTATATTTGTTTGAGCTTATTAAAAGCAACATATGAAACTAGTCCCAAAGTGATAGATATCCAAGAAGGATATGATAATAACTTTCATGAAGATCATTGGACAAAATAAACTTGGTCCTTTGTAATAGTTTTGAGATATGACGATATAATATGTGAGCCATGTTGATGAGTAATTGTGCTTTAGTAAGAATATTGGTGTTAAGGTTTATGATTCCCTATGCAAGTACGAAAGTCAATAGTTAGGCAATGAAATTATATCTTACTTATGGTGCATTATTCGGTGTTACTTATGCTTAATGCTTGCTTACGAGATTATTCGTTTCTTGGTTGGGCGCTTCTCAGTCTTTTTGCTAGCCTTCATTTGCACTAAGTATGATCACTACTTGTGCATCCAAAATCCTTTAAACCAGTTTTGCCATATGAGTCCACTATACCTACCTATATGCAGTTTTTCCGTGCCATTCTAATAAAATTTGTATGTGCCATCTCTAATTTTCAAAATAAATTTCTCTTTTGTGTGCTCGTACCGCTCGCGAGGCGGTGATGGGTGGCCGATATTTTCCATGCTAGATTTGTTATTCTCACGATGAGTGTTTATCCACTTGTCATTGCACGAGAGTACGGTAAAGGTATTAGGGATGCCCAGTCCCGAAATGAAAAATGAATTTACTTTATGTTATCAAATAATAAATTTCTTGGAAAGTGCTGGTATGGAGGGCACCCGTGGATACGGCTAGCCATGGAAAGTGAAAGAAATGGTGGAAAAAGGAATAAACTTTATTTTCTGTTTGGGAACCGCCTATGATATATATAGCATGGAAAGTGTTGGGAGCACTAAGTCGTTTTCGTTGGTGAGAAAAGTATGCCTCTCAAAATGTTTTTATCTCTCAATTTAAGCTTTGAGCTCTGGCACCTCTACAAATCCCTACTTCCCTCCGCGAATGGCCTTTCTTTTACTTTATGCAATTTTCATTTTTAATTTGAGTCTCCATCTTCTCTTACAAAGCACCAACTAAGGGGCACTATGATCGTACTTGAGCATTGGGTGTAGCTAATATTCGAGTGTGTTTCATGAATAGATCAATGATTGAGCATGACGGGCTAGGGATAACTTGCTTTAGCGTTGATATTTCGAAAGACATGGTTGCTTGTTGATATGCTTGAGTATTTAAGTTATCATGTCAAAACTAGACTATTGCTTTGAACCATATAAAAGTCCAAATGTCCATGCTATTAAGAAAAGAATATGTGATGAACATGTTAGGCAGCATTCCACATCAAAAATTCTGTTTTTAACATTTACCTTCTCGAGGACGAGCATGAATGAAGCTTGGGGATGCTGATACGTCTCCAACGTATCTATAATTTTTGATTGTTCCATGCTGTTATATTATCATTCTTGGATGTTTTACAATCATTTTATAATCATTTTATATCATTTTTTGGTACTAACCTATTGACATAGTGCCCAGGGCCAGTTGCTGTTTTCTGCATGTTTTTTACATCGCAGGAAATCAATACCAAATGGAGTCCAAACGCAGCGAAAATTTTTGTGGATTTTTTTGGACCAGAAGACATCCAGTGGGCCGGAGAAGCACCCGGGGGGGGGGGTGCTCTGAAGGGAGCACAACCCACCAGTGTGCGCCTGGAGGCCCAGGCACGCCCAGGTGGGTTGTGCCCACCTCGGGGGCCTCCTGCACCGCCTCTTAGCTCTTTAAATACCCCAATATTCTAGAAACCTTAGGGGAGTCGAGGAAAATCAATTCCAGCCGCCGCAAGTTCCGGAACCACCAGATCCAATCTAGACACCATCACAGAGGGGTTCATCATCCTCATTGGTGCCTCTCTGATGATGCGTGAGTAGTTCATTGTAGACCTTTGGGTCCGTAGTTAGTAGCTAGATGGCTTTCTCTCTCTCGTTTGATTCTCAATACAATGGTCTCTTGGAGATCCATATGATGTAACTCTTTTTCGCGGTGTGTTTGTTGGGATCCGATGAACTTTGAGTTTATGATCAGATCTATCTTTTTATCCATGTAAGTTATTTGAGTCTTCTTTGATCTCTTATATGCATGATTTCTTATAGCCTCGTATTTCTTCTTCGATATTTGGGTTTTGTTTGGCCAACTTGATCTATTTATCTTGCAATGGGAAGAGGTGCTTTGTGATGGGTTCGATCTTACGGTGCTTGATCCCAGTGACAGAAAGGGAAATGACACGTATGTATCGTTGCCATTAAGGATAACAAGATGGGGTCTATTTCTACATAAATAGATCTTGTCTACATCATGTCATCATTCTTATTGCATTACTCCGTTTCTCCATGAACTTAATACACTAGATGCATGCTGGATAGCGGTCAATGTGTGGAGTAATAGTAGTAGATGCAGGCAGGAGTCGGTCTACTAATCTTGGATGTGATGCCTATATAATGATCATTGCCTGGATATCGTCATGAGTATTTGAAGTTCTATCAGTTGCCCAAAAGTAATTTGTTTCCACCGTTTGCTATTTTTCTCGAGAGAAGCCACTAGTGAAAACTACGGCCCCCGGGTCTCTTCTTTAATATATTTGCCTTCAAGATCTATTTTGCTATTCGCTCTTTTATTTATTTGCAACTTTTATTTTCAGATCTATTTATCCAAAAACCCAAAAATACCTCGCTGAATTTTATTTGCATCTTTCAATCTACTACAATTTTATCTATCTCGTTACCCGAAAGGGATTGACAACCCCTTTAACACGTCGGGTTGCAAGTATTTGTTCTTTGTGTGCAGGAGCTGTTTACGTGGTGTTGCGTGGTTCTCCTACTGGTTCGATAACCTTGGTCTCATCACTGAGGGAAATACCTACCGTCGCTGTGCTACATCATCCCTCCCTCTCTGGGAAAAACTGACGTAGTTCTAGCAGACATCAGCCCACAAGGGGTGGCGTGCCCCCCCTATGGAAGCTGACCAAATTGGAAAAGGAAAAGTGGGGATCCGGCCCCCCTTCCTTTCTCTCTTCTCCCTTCCGTTTTCCCCCTCCGGTAAAAAGGAAAAGGGGAGAGGCCGAATTGGGAGGACCCCAAGTAGGATTCCTCCTACTTGGGGCGCCCCCTTGGCTAGCTCTCCTCCCCTCCAACCTATATATATGTGGGGGGGGGGCACCGCTAGAACACACACCAACAATTGTTAGCCGTGTGTGGCGCCCCCCTCCATAGTTTACGCCTCCGGTCATATTCTCGTAGTGCTTAGGCGAAGCCCTGCGCGGATCACTTCACCATCACTGTCACCACGCCGTCGTGCTGACGAAACTCATCTCCCTCAACACTTTGGTGGATCAAGAGTTCGAGGGACGTCATCGAGTTGAACATGTGCAGAACTCGGAGGTGCCGTACGTTCGGTGCTCGATCGGTCGGAACGAGAAGAAGTTCGACTACATCAACTGCGTTAGCAAACGCTTCCGCTTTCGGTCTACGAGGGTACGTGGACACACTCTCCCCCTCTCGTTGCTATACATCTCCTAGATAGATCTTGCGTGAGAATAGGAAAACTGTTGAAATTGCATGCTACATTTCCCAACAATAATTTCAACAGGCAATTTCCAATCAGGTGGTTGAACAATAGGTGCACAAGTTAAGGCTTTCTTTAGTGTTTCAAATGCTTCTACACAATCATCATCAAAAACAAATGAAACATCCTTTTGCAAGAGATTAGTAAGAGGCCTAGAAATTTTAGAGAAGTCTTTAATAAACCTTCCATAGAAACTAGCATGACCAAGGAAACTTCTTATAACTTTGATATATTTAGGACATGGCATTTTCTCAATTGCATCAACTTTAGCTTTGTCTACTTCAATACCTCGTTCATAAATTTTATGCCCCAAGACAATACCTTCAATTACCATAAAGTGACACTTCTCCCAATTCAAGACAAGATTAGTTTCTTCACATCTCTGCAAAACTCGATCAAGGTTGCTTAAGCAATCATCAAAAGAAGTTCCGTAAATAGAAAAATCATCCATCAAAACCTCAACAATCTTTTCACAAAAGTCAGAGAATATAGCATTCATACATATTTGAAAGGGTTAATTGGATCTATGCCACTCCAACATTCACGAGTTGGAAAAATGCCATTACAAAAACTCAAGTTGGAAATATGCCACTACAACTTTCCTATACCTCTATCCATGCCATTTTGTCAACTTAAAACAATAACGGTTCAAATAATACATGTATTTCGGTGTGTACTAATTTATTTACCATACTACCCATGTTTCCAACTTTCAGCAGCACGTTTGGGTCTTCCAGGCGCCAAAAGGTTCAAAAAATTCAAATTTTAGCCCAAAATTCGAACATCTCAGAAAAAATTATAAAAATTACAGAAAATGATAAACACTATTATGAGCCTATTGTTCAAATATGAGCCATTTCTGGGCAATATGAACCCTTAAACTAACATGAGAATTTCTGGCCAGAAACTTCGACAGCATTTCTGCTCAATTTAACACAGATTAACAAGCACAATTCATATAGATTCATAAACAGGTTCACAAGCACCATTTAATTGAGTAAATAGGTTCACAAGCACGACTTCATAGAGTAAGTAGATTCACATAAACAGGTTCACAAGCACGATTAAATTTCGGCAGCCGCTAGCCACCAAGCCAATAAAGAAGGCTTCTTTTTGCACCATTTGTAGGCTGCCATTCTGGAGGCGGAGGTGGAGGTATAATAGGCGCAAATGTAACATTCTTCTTGAATTTATTCCCTTTAGATGTCTTCTTGGCTTTCTCTTGTGATGCAACTTTCTTCACGGGGGTCTTCTTCTTGGTTTTCTGTTGTGTTGTAGCTTTCTTCACAGGAGTCTTTTTCTTGGTCTTCTCTTCTACTGCAGCTATCTTCACAGGTGTCTTCTTCTTGGCTGGTGTATTCGCCTTTTCAGGTACCTTCGGCTTCTGTGGAGTTGTTCTGGCCCTTTTCCTGCATTGACAACATTTGTTTTAGATTGAGTAATCATAGATTAAGGCAAGTGCAGTAATTTACCTTATAAGATTGATAAGGACCTCATCATCTGCTGCATCACCATCTGTTGTAGCCGTTGTTTCACCACATTTCTTCCTGCAGTACAAACAAGAGAAAACAATTTTGTAATTGATAAGTCATGAAAACAAATTCAGAAAATACTTATGTTGTAGCAGTTATTGCATCACCTTTTGTTTGTAGGTGTAGATGAATCCTCTATAGGTATATCATCATCTACTGCCATATATTCAGGATTAGGAACCTTGCATGTCTTCTGCATGTGCCCAGGTTCACCACACCTCTTACACGTGACTATTTTCCTTCCGGGCTCTAGCCATCCTCTAATCCTGTGAACTCGTGGCCTACCAGCCACTGTTTGCTGCAAAGGAGGGTGCACCTTGAAACCCAAATCCACTTGTATCCACTGTGACTTATCTGTCATGGAAGGGATGTTCCCAGCATACGCTGCCTTGAACTTTTCCACAGAATAGTAATCATCCACATATGTTTGAATCTCAGCACCATTAATGCTACAAATGAAGGCCAGTGCGTGCAAGCATGTCTTTCCTGAAACTTGCCAAACTCTACAAGTACATGTTCCCTCTTTTAAGTTGACAATGTGTCTTTTGACAAATTTCAGATCCAACAACGTGACTTCTGCCTCATGTTCACTGGTCCAAAGAATCTTGTTTCGACCAATGGTTTTGCTGAGAGCATTTAGCTCCTTAATGACATGAGGAAGAATCCTACCCTTTAGCTGCTTACTTACTTGTCCTCTAATATAAAACTTCTCTGTGATGAGCTCCCTAATTTTATCAAAAAGGTTGAGGACATTGAGCCCTTTGAAGTCTTTTATTTGCTTGTTGAAACTCTCAGATATGTTGTTTGTCAAATAATCAACCTTACTGGCCTCTCCAAAACCACATCTATACCACAACCTATTGTTATGAATGTCTAGATATTCAATAGCTGCAGGATTTGCTTCCTTAATTTTCTTCATATGATGCATAAACTTTCGATCAGATAAAGACCTTGCAGCTGGATAAAGATTATCTGTGTACACTTTACCATGGAATTTCTTCATAAAATTTGCATACAAATGCCTCATGCACTCTCGGTTTTCACGATTAGGGAACACAAGGCCAATGGCAGTCTCTAATCCTTTGCATGCATCACTAGAAATAACAAGACCAGGTGGGGAACCTATAGCTCTATGCAATTGTTTCATGAACCATTTCCAATTTTCACCGGTTTCAGAATCAAACACAGCAAATGCTACATAATATAGCCAGTTGTGCCCATCTACAGTAGTTGCTGATGCTAACTGACCCTTAAACTTGCCATAAAATGCAACATAAGGCCTACAACCAGCTAAGAAACCATCGATGCAAAGCTTGAATGCAACAAACATTCTGTTAAAATGATATTTATCTCCATTTTTTAATAGCTCTATCTCTATAATACTCCCCGGGCATTTATTTTCTACCTCATCTTTCCAGTTAGAAAGCAATGGAAAACAATCTTCATAACTACCATGAATTTGATCAAGTTCTACCTTCATACCATACCAAGCCTTGTTGTATTTCAGCGTGATGTTGAACTCATCTTCCAACTTTCCTTTGGCGTCTTTTGCACCAACACCAGGATTTTTCTTCACCCAGTCCCCAATCTTATCTGCAATCCATCCTTGTGAAGCCATTTTGCAAATTGACAATTTTGTAGTTGGACAATTGTGCTCAAATGGAAGTGTTTTTATCAGCAAAAAGCATGAGGACTACATAAATCAGATGCAACAAAAAAATCTACATAAGATAAACAGTAGCATTGTAAACAACCCATACCATGACGGTTCTACCGTCTTGCAGTGTGGATGCATGTATGCGCCGTGGACATGGCCCATGTGTACACTCAGCCATGAACCTAGTTTTGTCTGTTTTGATTTTAGCCAACTTAAACCCAACTGAAATAGCACGTTGCCTTATAGATTTTCTGAAAGTCACAATGTCAGGAAAGAGAGCCCCAACCCTTATGTCTGGCTTCTCAGGGTCATGCACCACAGTATAGCCTGCAGGATCAATATCAATCACTTCTTCCTCCTCGTGGTGCACAAACACATCAGCGCCATAATCCTCTTCCTCCTGAATGTTGTTGCCCTACTCAATAGATGCCGCTGGGACTAGGGTAGATGGCTCAACAACATACATGTACTCATCATCTACCCCTACGTACTCCTCAACCATGTCAAATGGATCAGTTTCTACAAGTAGCGCAGATGGCTCTACTTGTGCAGATTGCTTTAATGGTGTGTTTGCATCAGATGGTACATTCTTACTAGGAGTTAAAGGACAATCTTGCATACCCATCAGCAGCACATCATTATCAGCAATAGTTGCCTCAGGCACATGAACATTGTTGATGGTAGGTACAAGAGTTTCGGAATCAAAGTTATCAAGCATAACAACAGCCAGTGTAAGCCTCTTCTCTGCTCTGTACATGTCAAACATCACATGAATTTGATCCTTTTGAGTTAGCCTAACATCTTGCGCCATTATCATGTCAAAATACCACACAGTGACACTCTGATTCCTGCCAACTCTCAGGTTTGCACCCAAGCCATCCATAAGCACATCCATTGTGAAATCTTCCGAGTCTACGTTCCATCTAATTGTTTTCCCCTTCACATATGATTTCCTACTGTTTGGTTCCTTCAACAGAAACCCTTGAAGAACTAGGTCTAAGCTAAAAATATTCGTCGGCTCGAGCCTACAAATTCCATGGAAAAAACAGCTCAATTAAAAGGCTATGTCAATTAGCATTCATGGAGAATTTCAATTGACGAACAACACATAAGCATAAACAGCACCGAGGCTGGATCCTAAAATGTGATGCACACTTGTTACTGACCGACCCCTTGCTATTCAGACCTGAAAATGTGATGCACACTCTGGCCGGCTGGATAATTTTGCTGATGTAAAACGCTAAACTGACAACCAAAAGGACCTAAACTGATCATTTCTAACTCCAGCTGATCCCCATTTCGCATGCTGCTTGCTCTGTACTACGACTTGCTACTCTCCACTACCTGCCCCACATCTAAAAATCAACCTCCTAAGCACGAACAACACATAAGCATGAACAGCACCGAGCCGGATCCTAAAATACCCAGATTTTCCTAGGATTGGGGCGTGAGGATGAGGCTAGGGAACTCACCCGTACGGCGACTTGGGGGTCGGCGACTCCATGGAAGTGAGGATGGAGATCGGGAACCAGCAGCCGCGTCACACGCGCCTCCAGCCGCCGCCGACGCGTCGCGCGTGCCTCCAGCCGCAGCGGCATCGCGCGCACCTCTAGCCGCCGCCACGCGCGCCACGCGCGCCTCCAGCCGCAGCCGCGTCGCGCGCGCCTCCAGCCGCTGCCGCCGCATCGCGCGCGCCTCCTGCCACCGCCGCTGACGCCACGCTAGGGTTCGTGTGCGTGAGAGTAGCGATGTGGCGTCTGCGTGAGAGGAGTTAGTTGCGGGATGTGGCGTCTGCGCTAGTGGTGTGTATGTGTGTCACAGTTTCGTATAAGGGTCGCATAAAGGTATGTCTGCATGTATAAGGGGAGTATATGGCTCGGTATTGGAGAAAATGTCATAGAAGGAGGTATAGGAAAGTTGTAGTGGCATATTTCCAACTTGAGTTTTTGTAATGGCATTTTTTCCAACTCATGAAAGTTGTACTGGCATGAATCCAATTAACCCTATTTGAAATGTAGCACATGCATTGCATAAACCAAAAGGCATACGTCTATAAGCATAAGTTCCAAAAGGGCAAGTAAAAGTGGTTTTCTCTTGGTCGGGTTGTGATACAGGTATTTGAGAGAAACTGGAATATCCGTCAAGGAAGCAAAAGTGTGTATGCTTAGACAATCTTTCTAACATTTGAGCAATAAAAGGTAAGGGGTAATGATCTTTTCTAGTGGCTTTATTTAGTTTTCTAAATTCAGTTACTATAACCAGTTACAATCCTTTGTGGAATAAGATCATTTTTATCATTAGGAGCAACTATAATGCCTCCTTTCTTAGGGACACAATGAACAGGACTTACCCATCTACTATCAGCTATATGATAAATTATACCTGCTTCCAGAAGCTTTAATATTTCAGTTCTTACCACTTCCTTCATCTTAGGATTTATTCATCGTTGATGATCAACAACTGGTTTAGCACCAGGTTCCATATTAATCTTGTGCTGACATAGAGTGGGACTAATGCCCTTAAGATCATCAAGAGTATATCCAATAGAAACACAATGCTTCCGCAGAGTATTAAGTAATCTCTTTTCTTCATGCTCTGAAAGGTTAGTACTAATAATAATAGGATATATCTTCTTTTCATCAAGATAAGCATATTTTAGTGTCTTCTTTTCATCAAGATAAGCATATTTTAGTGTATCAGGCAATTGTTTTAATTCAAACACAAGATCACCTTTAGGTGGAGGAGGACCTCCTAGAGTTTCAACAGGAAAATTGTGTTTAAGAATAGGTGGTTGATCAAATAACATCTTATCTATTTTATTTCTTTCATGCAAGTACATATTATTTTCATGGTTTAGCAAATATTATTCTAACGGACCAGTAGGAGGTACGACAATAGAAGAAAGACCAATAATTTCACCTTTACTAGGCAATTCCTTATCATCAGGTTGTCTACGAAACATAGAGAAATTAAACTCATGAGATATATCATCAAAGTTAACACTAACAAATATTATGTTATTCAAGAAAGGTACACCAAATATTATGGGACAAAAATCATCTTTTGGAAAACCAAGAACTAGAAAATCAATAGGGTATTTTATTTTCCCACACAATACTTCAACATCTCTAACAATCCCAAGTGGTCTAATAGTGTCTCTATTAGCAAGCTTAATAGTAACATCAATGTCTTCTATTTCAGCAGGAGCAATATCATTCATAATTTCTTGATATAGGGTAAACAGGATAGCACTCACACTAGCACCCAAATCACATAAGCCATGATAACAATGATCTCCTATTTTAATAGAGACAACAGGCATGCCAACAACAGGCTTATTCTTATCTTTATCATCGGGTTTACCAATTCTAGTAGCTTCACCATAGGAATAAATAACTTGCCCATCAATATTATTGACCAAGAGATCTTTAACCATAGCAACATTAGGTTCAACTATAATTTGTCCAGAGGGTCTAGGTGCTCTAATATTACTTTTGTTTACCATGGTTGAAACCTGTCGGTGCAACAAACGCTGGGTCTGTTGCCCAAACCGTGCACAGGCCTGAAAGAGCAAGGTCGCAACGTCCAAGTCCAGACCAAGCAAGGAGAGATCAGCTCTTTGAGGAATCAAAGGGCAGATCAAGAAGACCAAGACAAGCTAAATGAGCAAGACACCACTAAGGGAAAACCTCCCTTGCCGAGCAGGCAAGCCTGGCAAGGACGAGGTGGCCCCGAAGCGAAGGCTCAAGACCGTCCCGGCAGGCCTGTCGGGCGCTACGAGGGAGAAATACCCTGCCAAGGCTCCACCACTCCACCTCACAGCGACGCAAGTCATCGATCGGTGCGGTGTCAAGCTCCCAAGTGACTAAGTGGCTGTTATTTGGCACGTGGCAGCCACTTCCTATGGAAATCACCTCCAAATGACACCCATCCAGACAAGTGTCAAGCAGACAGGCGAAAAGGTGGCCGAGCAGCCTGGCAAGGATTGCCGGGCACGCCATGATCTGACACTAAGCGGCGCATGTAATGCACTCTGCTCTGACTGTAGAGTTAGGTATGATAGCACTGTTCGCTATCTAATCAGTACATAATGACTGATTTGCCACTGTGGTGAACCCTTGATCTATAAAATTAGGGCCATGGCAGCCATAGAAAGGATTTGGACCCTTGTACACTCGTACGCGTGTAGCCGCCCTCGCCCCGAGGCAACCCTACCAGGCAAGAGCGCTGCGTTTTCCACCACAATCCACCATCAATCCACCAAAGCAGGAGTAGGGTTTTACGCCTCGCGGCGGCCCGAGCCTGGGTAAAACTGCCCATGTGATATCTGCCGTGCTGCGCTACGTTCTCTGCTCTTTGTGCAATGTGCTCATCCCCCCTGCCGAACCACAAGGGGATGATGGCCCCATAGGTGGCCATGGTTTCCCACGACATCTTTGGCGCGCCAGGTAGGGGGCTGCGCTTGTGCGAACCCGAGAAGCGTACACAGTGCGTCATCTTCATCACCTGCTTCATCGACAGCTCCATCATCCATGGCGCCCAAGAAGAAGCCCGGTGCTGCAGCCCATCTGTCCACTTCGAAGGCCCCGTCACATGCGGCCGTCGACACCGCGGGGGCTATGGGGATGGACGGAGACATGGACGCTGCGGGGGACGTGGCCTACGCAGGCGGCGGCGTCCCCACCTCCCCTGTGGCTGAAACGGGGCCAGAAGGCACCGGGGAAGGCCAACACCAATAGCATCCCAGCGGCCATGCTCCACGAGGTACGGGTGGAGAAATCATTCTGTCTGCACCTCTCCGCCCAGCTGAAGGGCACAGCCACAGTGGTGGCGCTCGCTCTGGGGCGAATCACAACTCTCCGGCCGCACCCGCCGTGGGCGCGGCCGCAGGGCGTGCACCACTCCCAGAATGAGCTGCCCCAGCCGATGCGCCAAACGGAGCCACTGGCCCTTAGGCGCCTCCACCTCGTCACCACGTCACCCTGGTGACGGGCTCACGATGACGAGAGCACGGTGCAGCTACTACCGGCACCATGAGGAGCCAGGCGATGCTGCAGTCTACGTCGTCATCCATGCCAAGCACAGCTTCGGAGGCTATGGCACAGGCCCAACTGCTATTGAGATTTCCGCCGGCAGCCGATCAGATGGATGAGTGGAGAGCCACCATTCAGAGCCTGATTGGTTTCACCGAGGTGGGAGGATCACAGCGAGCTGGCCCGCCATGTCTTCCCCAGGCGACGACAATGGCCCGCGCTACTTGCCCTGCCGAAGGGGCCACCCCCACGGTGCAGTCCCCTCAGCGGCAGTCTGCGCAGGGGCCGCAGCCGGAGCCACACGATCAAGAACCCGACGACGTCTCGATGGCTTCATCCGGCCCTCGAGCACGTCGAGACCAGCGGCAGGCCCAGGAAGACAGGCGAGGGGAAGACGCGCGCGTCACCATCGAGCGGCGCCGCAACACCCACCGCCAGTCTGATAGGCGCAATGGCCCCGACGTCGACGAGCCTGCACCCGGTGAGGGTGGGTACCTACCTTTTGAGGTTGGGTGCCCCGCTTTCACTCATGAACTGCGGCAAGTCCGTTGGCCATCTTCCTGCACGTTCAAGCCAGAGATACCAGAGAAGTACGATGGGAGATTGAACCCGGCAGAGTTCCTGAGCATCTACACCATCGTAGTTCAGGCTGCCGGGGGAAGAGATGAGAAGGTGTTCACCAACTACTTCCCTTTGGCACTCAAGCCAAATGTGAGGTCTTGGCTAATGCACCTGCCGGAGAACTCCATTTCGACCTAGGCTGACCTGTGCCATGAGTTTGTTGGCGCCTTCACGGGCAGCCACAAAGAACCAGGGCGGCCCAGCGATCTGTAGCTCCTCCCGCAGAAGGAAGGAGAAAGTCTATGGAAGTACATGCAAAGGTTCAGTCGAATGCACAGGAACATCCCGGATATCCACCCGGCAGCTGTGATAGCCGCATTCCAGTCCAACGTGCGCAACCGTAGGATACGTTCCAAAATGAACGTGCGGCTGCCCAAGACTATGAAGGAGTTATACACTCTGGTGGATAAGTTTCCTTGCATAGAGGAGGGAAGGCGACTTCCCGATGAAGAGGATGGCGTCGACATCGATTCAGACGATGACGACGAGGCCACCAGTCAGAAGAAGAAGAACAAGAAACACAATAAGAAGCGCAAGGAGAAAGTTGTGATGGTCGTTGAAGGATCAAGCACACCTAGTATCGGCAAGAAGGCCAAGGCCGAGGCCCCCGGTAAGGAGGTTGCCGCGTGCACTGACTGCCGGGCGGCCGCGGCTGCCGAGAAGGCTGGGAAGGGTGATGGTCCATACTGCAAGATCCATAGGACCAAGGGCCATGACCTTCAGGAGTGTAATCAGGTCGAGCAGCTCGTTAAGAAGCAGAGGGCTGAGTATGAGAAGCGTGATTAGGAGAAGAACTAGGATGGTGTTGGCGGGAAGAGCCGTGGCGGCGGAGTAAGTCACCCAGGCAAGGCTCCTCAGAATCAAGGGAAGCCCGCCAGAGGCCGTAAGAAGGAGGATTGCGATGATGAGAGTGACGGAGGAGATGAAGAGGAAACCAGTGAACAAGAGTTCCAGAAAGCCACTGATGCCCAGTGCATTGATGGGGGTGCATCTCTGCACTCCTCTCACCGCCAACTTAATCAGTGGGCATGTGAAGTCAATGCCGTGGAGCCAGCGGCAGATTCTCGAAAGCCGCTCAAGTGGTCCCGCACGCCCATCATCTTTGACGAAGAGGATCACCCTGACCGCACCACCACGGTAGGGTGCTTGCCGTTGTTAGTCTCACCAACAATACGCAACCTCAAAGTCACAAAGATGTTGGTTGACGGCGGGGCCGGGTTGAATCTGATATCTCCAAAGGTCATCAGCAAACTTCAGATAGCAGATGGGGAGCTCAAGGTTACTGGCACGTTCCAAGGAATCAACCCCCGGCAAGGAAGCGCCCCAAGAATGGATTATGTATTTCGATGGTGCCTTCTCCCTACAAGGTGCAGGGGCTGGAGTGCTTCTTGTTGCCCCCACTGGGGAGCACCTTAAGTACGTCGTCCAGATGCACTTTCCCCGGGAGGAGGCTACCAACAATACCGCAGAGTATGAAGGGCTCCTTGCCGGGCTCAGGATTGCAACAGAACTAGGAATCAAGAAGCTAATCATCCGCGGAGATTCACAACTTGTGGTGAGACAAGTCAACAAGGATTAGGAAAGTCCATTGATGGAGGCATACGTCAAGGAAGTGAGAAAGTTGGAGGAGCGCTTTGACGGATTGCAAACAGAGTACGTGCCCCATGCGGAAAACAGCATTGCTGCTCATCTATCAACGTGCGCTGCGCAAAAACTCCCTGTGGAACCAGGGACTTTTGTTCTCCATCTGACTCAGCCCTCCGTATCCCCGGCAACAATGGCCAGAAAGAGGAGGAAACTGGACTCCGGCAAGCCTCACCCGACAGAGCCTCCCGAGGCTCCCGACAGAGAGCTTGGCGGGAAAAACTCCCCTTAGATCAGTGAGCTGCACCATCCCGCCAAACCACCGGTCCCTGCGGTCGAGAAGTGCGCTCCTGCGAATGAGGAGGTGCTGCTGGTCCTTGTTGCCGAGCCCCTGGCCCCAACCTGAGCACGGCACATATTCCATTTCCTGCAAAACTGGAGAACTCCCCGAAGAGCAAGAAGAAGCTGAAATAGTAGCCCGGAGGGCTAGTATGTATCAGTTCGTTGATGACACGCTGTACAGAAGGAGGCCCATCGGTGTGAAATTGAAGTGCATTTGCCGGGAGGAATGAAAGGAACTATTGGCAGAGGTACACAAGGGTATGTGTGGCTCACACATTGGATCAAGGGCTCTGGTTGGAAAAGCCTTCCGGCAAGGTTTCTATTGGCCCACAGCCCTCCAAGATGCAATTGAGCTCGTCACCAAATGTGAAGCCTACCAGTTCCACTCCAAGAACATCCATCAGCCTGCCCAAGCTCTTCAGATGATCCCTTTGTCATGGCCCTTCTTGTTTTGGGGGCTCGATATCTTGGGCCCCTTCCCCCATGCTACCGAGGGTGTTGAGTTCTTGTTTGTCACTATCGACAAGTTCACAAAGTGGCCAAAGGTGGAGCCCGTGAGAAATGTGACCGCACAGTCAGCTATCAAGTTCTTGAAAGGATTGATGTGCCGCTTCGGGGTGCCTACCCGAATCATCACCGACAATGGCACCCAATTCACAAGCCGCGCCTTCATGCAATATGTTCATGCCCTCGGAAGCAAGATCTCATTTGTCTCTGTCGCCCATCCCAGAAGCAACAGACAAGCTGAGAGGGCGAATGCTGAAGTGATGCGAGGTCTCAAGATAAGAACCTTTGATAGACTGCAGAAGTGTGGTAGGCGATGGATCGACGAGTTGCTGGTGGTTCTTTGGTCCCTCAGAATGACACCAAATCGAGCTACCGGGCAGACTCCCTTCAACCTAGTCTATGGGGCAGAAGCAGTTATCCCCACGGAACTTATATTCGGATCTCCTCAAGTGCTTGCCTATGATGAAGTAGCACAGGAATGGCACCGGCGTGATGACCCTGTGCTACTTGAGGAGAACCGTCTCCGGGCCGCTACGCGTGCTGCATGCTACCAGCAAGCCCGGCGTCGCTATCACAGCCGCAGGGTTCGTGCCCGGGGTTTTGAGGAAGGCGACCTTATCCTTAGGCGTGTTCAGTCCGCCAAGGGTACAAACAAGTTGACGCCGAAGTGGGAAGGCCCTTACTGGGTAGTACGAGTCACCGGACCTAGCGCAGTCCGTCTGGAGACCGGAGATGGCATTCAGTTGCAAAATTCATGGAACACTGAGCATCTCCGTAAGTTCTACCCGTAAGGCGCGGCTATCGGGCCCTGCCCGACAGCCACCCTTTTGTACAGGCCTTGCCGCTGTTGCATGTAACCCCTTGTACAAAGCCAGGCGCAGACCCTGAGCAACAGAAATAAATGAAGCGCCGGGGGGCCCCCAAAACTTGCATGCATGCATAAGCATATCATGAGCATAGCATGATCATGTAGATGAGGTCGCATGAGGCATTATTTTCATCTGCATTAAATTGCAGGGTTCTTGCCGTGGACTCGGTCCCAAGAAGAAGAAATGAAGACGAGCCTACGTGATGATCCTCGGCAAGCCAAATAGATAAGTTCTCTTCTTATCCTTGCGTGTTCTGTAAGTAGAAACTTGTGCATATGAAAACCTCGTCACCTTTGAAACTTAGGTGCTCCCATCCTTTTACTCGAACGTTGCTTCGGTCAGGATGGTCGCAGTGGCCTTTGGCGGAGAAGGCTTGGCAGGGGGCTGGTCCCTCTTTGTGATTTGTGCCCGGTAGGCTTAGCCCCACAGCAACAATTCGAGGGTACCGGCAGGATAGCTTGCCGGAGATAACTTGTTTACTTGAACGTATAGAGGCATTTCACCTCTGCATGGGTATGATGCATGCACAAGTGCCAGGCAAAGCTTGTCTTTTTCATTGATATGCTGATGAACAAGTACAGATCTTACAGAACACCAACATGGATAAAGAAGATTACATTAATTAGACTAAAGTTCGGCAAGTGCCTACATATTTTAGATTGAAAATAGATAAATGCCCGTGATGCCTTTGCTCTGTCCCTCCCCTCCTTATAACTGCAGGGGGAGACAAAGAAGGCGGAGGGAAGTCCTGACTGGGATTCGGCGCCTCCCCAGGATCAGGATGGCGCCGTTCCCGGGCTGGGAGGAAGAAACCAGAGGGCAGGTGCGGATGGTGGCGCTGCCGAAAGCCCAGCCGGTGATGATGGTGTTGCCGGCAATCACGCCTCGTCGGAGCGGTTGTCCTCGCTCTTGACGCATCATGGGTTGCCGCCCACTCCCTCGCTGCTGTCGCTCAGGGGGGCGTGCCCGCTATCGCTTAAGCCCCCACCGTAGTGGCCAGGGCGGACACCAGGCGCTCTAGATAGCTCCACAGAGAGCATGGTCGTCCCCAATGACCAGATGCTAGAAGGATGCTGTCCCCTGAAGAAGCATACGCAAGGCAGGCAGTACCCCGAGGGAAGGGATCTGCCGTTACCAATGGCGGACCGCCCCCGCGGTCTCCCTTCAGCTTTACAGGAGAAAAGGGGATAGGCCATGATTGACTACCACACTTTGCGGGCCCCAGTGTGGTGTCGCTCACATAGCCCCTCATTGGAATTGAAGCCCCGGGCGACCTGGCGACGAACGCACCAGAGTCGCTACCTCCGACACTACCGCCGCGCCGCCCGCGCACCTCCTTGAGGCCTGTGCAAAGACGGGAGAGGGGTCTCATTCCAGCAAAGGCGTGACCACGCCCTTCTACTCCCCAGGCACCTACACAAGCTTTCAGCGTCATCAACCCCAAGCTCGAGGCCGGGGCCTGGCCACGGTCTCTCCCTCTCAACATTACAAGAAGAAAGAAGGAGTCGAGGAGAAAAGGTGCGTGGATGGGCATTTCCGCTTCCTCTCGCCCCCCTTTTATATAGGCGGGTTGGGGGCTGGGAGCTGATCCCTCGACGGATACCCGTCGTCCATCTCCACCAATCCAAGAAGGCCAGGCCCCTGCCTTGACACTCTCCCGCACCACGCGCCTTCGTTACCTACCCCACTCAATGCGTGCAGCATACGTGGCCAGGGATAAGAGCGTGGTGGGAAGTGTGAATTGGCAGTTACTCGCCCGTGCGTTAAAGTCATTCACGGGCCATTACAAGGATGGCCCCACCACAATTGGCATTACGCGACGCGCGGGAGAACCAGAAACTGACCTGGACTCAGATTAATGAAGAAGCAAAGAAGATCTCAAGGGACAAGCAACTGCTCCCCTCTTGCCTGTGTACTGGATAGGGCCTACCCCGACGACGCCCGGCAGCAAGTTCGGGCCAGGCCCGGGGGCTCCTGTCAGTGCAACAAACCCTGGGTCTGTTGCCCAGACCATGCACAAGCCTGAAAGAGAAAGGTCGCAACGTCCAAGTCCAGACCAAGCAAGGAGAGATCAGCTCTTTGAGGAATCAAAGGGCAGATCAAGAGGACCAAGACAAGCTAAATGAGCAAGACACCACTGAGGGTAAACCTCCCTTGCCGGGCAGGCGAGCCTGGCAAGGACGAGGTGGCCCCGAAGCCAAGCCTCAAGACCGTCCCGGCAGGCTTGCCAGGTGCTACAAGGGCTAAATACCCCGCCAAGGCTCCACCGCTCCACCTCACAGCGACGCAAGTCATCGATCGGTGTGGTGTCAAGCTCCTAAGTGACTAAGTGGCTGTTATTTGGCATGTGGCAGCCACTTCCTAAGGAAATCACCTCCAAATGACACCCGTCTAGAGACATGTCTAGCAGACAGGCTTGCCAGGCACACCATGATGTGACACAAAGCAGCGCATGTAATGCGCTCTGCTCTGACTATAGAGTTAGGTATGATAGCACTGTTCGCTATCTAATCAGTACACAATGACTGATTTGCCACTTTGGTGACCCCTTGATCTATAAAAGGATGGCCATGGCAGCCATAGAAATGATTCGGACCCTTGTACACTCGTACGCGTGTAGCCGCCCTCGCCCCGAGACAACCCTGCCGAGCAAGAGCAATGCATTTTCCACCACAATCCACCATCAATCCACCAAAGCAGGAGTAGGGTTTTACGCCTCGCGGCGGCCCGAACCTGGGTAAAACTACCCGTGTGATCTCTGCCGTGGTGCTATATGTTCTCTGCTCTTTGTGCAATGTGCTCATCCCCCCTGCCGAACCACAAGGGGCTAATGGCCCCATAGGTGGCCGTGGTTTCCCACGACAAAACCTTAGCATGTTCCTTTATCCTAACAAGGAAAGATGTTTTTTCAATGTAAGCAGTAGGCACAAGTAGGTCAACATTATAAAGGATAGTTTCATCTTAAACCATAACTGGCTCCCCAATCTTTTTCTTTAATAGGAGGGTGATATTTAAACCATTTCTCATTAGGAAGATCAACATGAGTAGCAAATGATTCACAAGAAGAGGCTACTACCTCAGAGTCAAGTCCATATTTAGTGCTAAACTTGTGAAAAGCATCGGTATCCATAAAAGATTTAACACAATCAAACTTAAGTGTTATACCTGACTCATTACCTTTGTTGAGTTCCCAATCTTCAGAGTTGCGTTTAATTCCTTCCAGAATATTCCATCTGAATTCAATTGTTTTCTTCATAAAAGAGACAGTAGAAGAAGAATCGAGCATCGTTTGATTGTCATGGGAAAGCCGAGCATAAAAATTATGTAAGATAATTTCTTTTGAGAGCTCATGATTGGGGCATGTATACATCATATACTTAAGCCTCCCCAAGCTTGAGAGATACTTTCTCCTTCACGAGGCCAAAAATTATATATATATATAATTTCGATCACGATGAACTAGATGCATAGGATAAAACTTTTGATGAAATTCCAATTTCAATCGATTCCAATCCCAAGCTCCAATATCATCACATAGCCTATACCATGTCAATGCCTTTCCCCCCAAAGATAAAGGGAAGACTTTCTTCGTAACTTCATCTCCGGGTAAACCTGCAAGCTTAAATAATCCACAAACTTCACCCACATAGATTAGGTGCATATCAGGATGTAATGTTCCATCTCCTGCATAAGGATTAGCTAGCAGTTTCTCTATCATACCCGAAGGAATCTCATAATAAATATTTTCAGTAGGTGCAGTAGGTTGAGGAGCAACTCTTTGTGCTTCTGGTCGAGGTGAAGATACCCTGAACAAACCCCTCAAAGGATGATTTTCCATAGTAACAAGTAATAGTAAATTTTAGCACGAAATATAAATTTTTCCTTACCAAATTCCACTCACCAAAAGCGCTTCATTCCCGACAATGGCACCAGAAAAGAGCCTTGATGACCCAAAAGTATAGGGGATCTTTCGTAGTCCTTTTGATAAGTAAGAGTGTCTAACCCAACGATGAGCAGAAGGAAATGACAAGCGGTTTTCAGCAAGGTATTTTCTGCACGCACTGAAATTGTCGGTAACAGCTAGTTTGATACTAAGGTAATTTGTAACGAGCAAGTAATAGTAACGGTAAAAAAAGTGCAGCATGGTAGCCCAATACTTTTTGTAACAAAGGACAGGCCGGAACGGTCTCTTATAATAAGCAAAGCGTTCTTAAGGACACACATGAATTTCATCTAGTCACTCTCATCATGTTTGTTTGATTCGCGTTCGCTACTTTGATAATTTGATATGTGGGTGGACCGGTACTTGGGTGCTGTTCTTACTTGAACAAGCCTCCCACTTATGATTAACCCCTCCCGCAACCATCTGCAACTACGAAAGAAGAATTAAGATAAAATCTAACCATAGCATTAAACATATGGATCCAAATCAGCCCCTTATGGAATAGCGTATAAACTAGGGTTTAAGCTCCTGTCACTCGAGCAACCCATCATCTAATAACTATGACACAATGCATTCCCTTAGGCCCAAAGATGGTGAAGTGTCATGTAGTCGACGTTCACATAACACCACTAAGGGAATGAACAACATACATATCTCAAAATACCGAACGAATAAAATCACATGATTACTTATGACAAGACTTCTCCCATGTCCTCAAGAACAAAAGTAACTACTCACAAAACATATTCATGCTCAAGTTCAGAGGGGTATTGAATAGCATAATAGATCTGAACATATGATCTTCCACCAAATAAAGAAACTAGCATCAACTACAAGATGTAATCAACACTACTAGCAACCCACAGGTACCAATCTGAGGTTTTGATACAAAGATTGAATACAAGAGATGAACTAGGGTTTGAGATGAGATGGTGCTGTTGAAGATGTTGATGAAGACTGGCCCTCCCACGATTAGAGGGTGGTTGGTGATGATGATGGCTTCGATTTCCCTCTCTTGGAGTGAGGTATCCCCGGCGGAATCTCTCCACCGGAGAGCAAAAGTGCTCCTGCCCAAGTTTCGCCTCGAGAAGGCGGCACTCCATCCGGAAAGTCCTCTCCTAATTTTTTCGAGGGAAAATGGGCTTATATACCAGAAGATGGGCACCGGAGGCTGGCCAGGGGACCCACTACCCACCAGGGCGCGCCAGGGGGTAGGCGCGCCTTGGTGCCTAGTGGGCACCTGGGTTGCCCCCTCTGGTATTTCTTTTCTCCAATAATTTTTATATTTTCCAAAGAAATCTCCGTAAAATTTCAGCTCATTTGGAGATGTGCAGAATAGGTATCTCTGACATAGCTTTTTCAGGTCTAGAATTCCAGCTGCCGGTATGAGAGAAAAGGTATTAGAATTACTCCACAAAGTGTTATATTGATTGAAAACACTATAAATAACAGTAGGAAAACATGATGCAAAATGGACATATCAGCGGGACGCCTGATCCCACGGCCTCCCCTCTGGCTCAAGAGGGACTGGGGGATGCAACGTCAAATCCGGCCCCCTGGTTAACATGACAGGGGCCAAAGAGTCGGTTGTGATGGCCGAGATCGGGACCTTGGCCAAACAGGGCCAAGGGGAAGAAGTCCCCGAAGTCATCACGGAAGGGCTGGGCCAGACATCGGCCCAGCCAAGTCAACTCTGGCACCGACGCCGTAGCCGGAGACTTTCGTGCCCAGCACTTCGGTGCTAGGTTATGAGGTTCTACCACCCCCGCCTCCCGCCCCAGGGCAGGCTAGTGTGGGGTGGACTGAAGAAATGGAGGTAGCCCTAACGGGCTCCTCCCTCAAGGAAGAGCACCGCACATCGATTAGCGCAGCGTTGTGATACGTCTCCAATGTATCTATAATTTTTTATTGTTCCAAGCTATTATAGTATCAATCATGGATGTTTTATATGCAACTTTATGCAATTATATATCATTTTTTGGGACTAACCTATTAACTTAGTGCCTAGTGCGAGTTGTTGTTTATTGCTTGTTTTTGGCTTTTCAGGAAATCAATATCAAACATAGTCCAAACGGAGAAAAAACTTTGGATTAATGTTTTCTGGACCAGAGGAGACCCTAGAAGGTTCCGGAGAAGACCTGACGATCCACGAGGGAGCGACAAGCTCGGGAGGCACGCACTAGGGGGCCGCCCCCAGGATTATGGGCCCCTCGTGGCACCTCTTGACCTAATTCCACCTCTATAAATACTCAAATATTCCCCTGACATCAGAGAGCCAACCAAAATACTTCTTCTGCCGCCGCCAGTTTCTGTCCCACGAGATCCCATCAGGAGGCTTTCTCAGGTACTCTGCCGAAGGGGGAATCAATCACGGACGGGCTCTACATCAACCTTGATGCCCTTCTGATAATGTGTTAGTAGTTTACCATAGACCTACGGGTCCATAGCTAGTAGCTAGATGGCTTCTTCTCTATCGGAGTAAATGACCACGGGTAGCCCCATCAGCTCCCTTTGGTATTTCAAGACATTGGGGCAGGCTGCGCCCCTCAAACATCAAGGACAAAGGGCCGCCTTCTTGAGGCCGGCTGGTCCAAGCACCCGGTTGCTAGGAGGCGGCGGAGTCCACAAGACGGCCATGAAGTGGGCCGACTCCTAGCAGGCGGCCTCCTGGGAAGCCGAGTCCTAGCAGGCGGCCCCTCGCGCCCTCAAAGTCAGCGCCAACATAAACATGATGAGACAGGACATGGCTACAGTACAGGCCTGCCACCCCCAAATCCAGGGCAGAACGTGGCCACAGTACAGCGTACCAAGCAGGCATCTTGCGCCTAACGCAGGACTGTTGCCATCCCGCTCATGACATCACCCATGGCAGAGGAAGCCATGCTCCCGCGACGGGCGGCCAGTACGGCCCGCAGGCGGCGGGCCCTACCTGTCCGTGACAAGCCAGAAGGCGGCGAGCCCAGACCAGTCGGCTCAGTGGGAGGTCGGCTCCTAGCAGGCGGCCCTCCTCCTCCCTTGAAGTCTGTGCACCATTAACCAGATACGACGGGGTAAGGCTACAGTGAGCCCCCGCCAGGCGGCGGGACTGTATCCACGCTCCCCCTGACGAGGCCTTTGTCATCAGGGGCAATGCTACAGCATAAAGCAGTTAACGTGGCCCGTAGATGGCGGGACCCACCAGTCGGCTGAGATCGCGGCAGTCGGCGGACCCACCAGGCGGCGGGCCCCGATGGTTGTAACACCCCAAAAATATTTTTCCGAATATTTGAAATCTTTCCTTTAAAAATAAAAGTTTTGAAAATCATTTTGGTCATATCACCTTTCTTCAATTTGAAAACCTTTTCAAATTTTATTTGGGTTCCAATCTTCTTTAAATATTCTGGTTGAAGAGTTTAAAATTATAAGGATAATTATTTTGGGGTTTTCAAACAATTTGTTTTTAGCAAGAAAAGTTTTGGGATAATTAAATTTTCAAAGGAAATAACCTTTTCACCTCCTTTAGCCCTACTAAAATCCATCCAACAAATTTTCTGCCACTCCAAAATTATCCCACAAGTCACTCACCTCATCTAGGACAGAATCCAACTCTTTCCTACCACACAAAAATATTTTTCACCACCCAAATAAATTCCAAAGTTGGAATTCATATATTCCATCATTTCTTTGATTTACAAAGGAACCACCATTTCTACAAGGATGCCACCTCCACCAAAATTATTCCAGCAAATATATGGTACCCACAACCCATTTTTCCAAAAACATGGGGTGCCACAGTTCAAAAATTTCAAATTCCACTCAATTCAAATTTGGACCAGATTCAATATTTCTGATCCAAACATATTTTTAAATGCTCCAAAAATTCCCAAACTTTGCCAGGCCCTCTCATATGCATCAACACATCACCACAAAAATCCTCAAAATTCAAAAAAATCCCTAGCACTCTCTGCCATGGGATCATATGAGTGTATGTGCACTGTTCATAGCTGAATAAGATTCAGTTAACTGAATCTTCAGGGGACAGGGGGTGATCGAGCCGTGCACTGCACTCCATCCATCCTCTTCTCCTCCACGCCTTCCCTCGCCTTAAATGTGCAGCTGCGGGGCCTCCTCGTCAGCCCTCGCCGTCAACAGGCCGGAGGCTGGCCGGTGCAACGGCCACCACGCTCGGCCATGGCAGGCCGAGCGGATCAGCTCGCGCCACCAGCCTCATTCACTGCACCGTACCCTGCTAACCTACTTCCCTCTCCACGTGTCGCTTCCCTCCGCAGCTCCGCGCACTGACCAAACCTCTGGACCCCATCCGGCAGTCGCCGGAGACGGGCATGTCCGCCGCACCCGTACACCAACCTCGCCGAGGATAAGGCACCCGAGCTCGAACTCATCCGCGCTGGCGCTTCGGGCAGCTTCCTCCACCCTCACTGACACTCATCGACCACGACCATCACTCAAACCGACCTCGCCGACCATCATAACCCCGGCGTGATCCGAACCCCGCCGGACCGCCTCGGGATCGCATATATAAAGGCCCCCGAGCCCCGTTCTTCTCACCCATCGCCTCCACCACCTCCCAATCGCCCCTACACCACCCACCCGACCTCGAGGAGGACTTCTTCTTCCCCTCCGATCACCACTCCGCCGCCACTGTCACCGATCCGTTCATCATCGTTACTAAACCTCAACTGCTCAAATCTTGCCAGTAGTCATATATTCCACCAAATCATCGATTCCCCGCTTCAATTCCACGCCCCGAGCTCTCTCCGATGAGATCCCAACGCCACCGAACCATCGTCCGCCACCGTCGACCTCGCCGGCGATCAGGTGCTTCCCGGCGACCACCACCACCTCCCTCAGACGCGGCACTCCTCCCTAGTCATGTTCCGACCATCGCCGCCTTCCAAGACCCCGGCGATCACCGCCGGCGAACTCCGTCTCTTCTCTGTTTCCGCGCGCAGGTTCAAATGTTTGAACCTGATGGGTGGACCCCACCTCGCGCTTTTTCTTTTCTTTTTTCTCTGTCTAAAAATGAAGGCGTAATCTTGACTTTTACGCCTTCCGCGGTGATAAGCGTATTTCGGCCCGAAGCGTTTTCCTTATAAACGCACAGGGACATGCTTTTTACAGAAAAACCCTGGTTTTGAAAGTTTAATAACTTTTAAACCACAACTCCGTTTGAGTTGAACTTATTTTTGAAATTCTTTTTTTCTCTCTAGTTTTTTTTAGTATTTATTTCAAAATGTTTTAGGACAACTTTTTGTACTGTTGCCAATTTTTTTAATTTGAGTTGATTTTGAATTTTCAGAAAAAGAAGATGGAAACTTTGCCGAGAATTTTGAAGTGTTTTCACCTGACTACTTTGGACAAGGCAAGCATTATTAAACTTGGGATATGGTGATTGCATTTGCATTTTGCATGTTGCATCGGTTGATATTGCACCATATGTGTAGTATGTCACTAGCACTTGCATGCATGGTCATATCTCTTTTTCCCATAGCTTGCACATCACTCAAGCAAGAGATTCTTCGACATGGTAAAGTTGTGGAAATACGGGAGAGTGTCTCCTGCCTTGGACGTGCCGGTGGGCACGGGCCATTATGTTTGACACGGTGGTGTCATGTGACTTAAGTGGATTATTCCGGTGATGTTAATTAACACCTCCTGAGTGGCCTAAATCGAGTCTTGTTCCGTTACACCTAGCTGGATACCGTGCTGCCACGGGTCCTTCCACAAGGAAGGTACGGCTGAGTAAGTTGTTAACCCCTGTCTAGGTACACCACGTACAGAGGGCCACGATGAGGGTTTCCAAAGGCCTTGGACTAAATCCTGTCATCGGGTTAGGGGGCATCGGTGTTTCCGGTTGTGACTAAGAGGGGGGCACCCCTTGTAATCCACGCATAATAATAGTGATCCCATGCAGGACATTGGTCTCTCCGTCTTAGAGTTTTTCTTGAACGATGCTTTGGGTGATTCCTGGCATCCGGAGAGTTATTCTGGTGTGTACTGGTCAGGTGTGTTTTCAACCGAAAGACCGTAATGGGAATTAGTCAGTGTCACGGTACTGACTAAAGAAATCCTTTACTTGTGGGTAAAGAGTACACCCTCTGCAGAGTTAAAACTGTTCGAATAGCCATGTCCTCGGTCAAAAGGCGTAGCTGGGTGGGTCAAGTGTCGGTCCCGGTATCGGTCTCCAGAGGAAATAATTAAAATATGTCTGACTCATTTTTGCAGTATAATTGTTGATACCCTGTTGCTACCTTGATTATTTTTATTATTATGGTTATGCATAATATTGAGGACTTACCCATTTCTCTCAATTTATATTCTTCCTGAGTGTCTCAGGGGCTGGCTAGACTACCCCGGGCACTCAACTATTATTTTCAAGACCTCTCGTGGCATCTCTCGAGTTAACAGGCGGTTTATCTCGCCACTACTCTTGAGGACACCCGATTGGCATTTCTCTTCAAGTCCAACCGTGGCGTCACTTGACGCCCGACAGGCAATTCTTTTCAAGACCTCTCGTGGCGTCTCTCGAGTTAACAGGCGGTTTATCTTGCCACTACTCTTGTGGACACCCGACTGGCATTTCTCTTCAAGTCCAACCGTGGCATCACTTGACGCCCGACAGGCATTTCTTTTCAAGACCTCTCGTGGCATCTCTCGAGTTAACACGCGGTTTATCTCGCCACTACTCTTGTAGACACTCGACCGACATTTCTCTTATTTTTTCGGAATGTCACTTGGGCTGGCTAGACTACCCGTGGCATTCACTTGCTTTTATTTTCTTAAGAGATTGGTTATGGCTAACATGTTTTATTTACTTCCGCATCATTTTATAATTATGTCATGACCAGGATTTTAGTCAGCATGAGCATGCCATTATGTTCCTACATGAGCTTGTGCATCCATTATATCTTTTGTTCAAAATGTTTGCGAGTACATTCCAACGTACTCACTGGCTTGTCCCTGGCTATTTACTTGGCCAGATTTGGAGGAGGACGAGCTTGTGGAGAAGGATTGCGCTAGCGAGCCCGACGCTTAGAGGAGTCCTAGTCAGTCAACCTGTGAGATAGGAGTCTACCACATGTATCATCCGCTGAGCTTCTACTACACCAATAAAATAGTCAAGCCTCACTCTGACGCTTGGCTTTACATTATTGTATCAGAGATGTACCACCACCACACCACTGTCATATTCCGCCGCTGCCATATATTTGGCGAGTTTGTAATAATTTTGTTGAGCCGTCAGACTCAACCCTGTGTAATATTATTTGTATTGGTTATCTGTATCAAGGAAGTCCACCAGTTGTGTTGATCTTGGGGCTCGTGTGACTTAGGGCCTTTTCTGAGATTTATTCCCAGAAAGGGGCTCGACAGGACTTGGTATCAGAGCCTGGTTGACTGTAGGAAACCCTAGGCACGATCGCTAGCACTCGAGTCAATACTAACATTTTTTTTAGCATGCATTTCATGCATCGTAACAAATTTTCCTTAGTTATCATATTCTTATGATATGACTGTTTGGATTTTTCTCTACTGATGTAGATGTCTGGCGGCAGCTGCCCATCCCAGATTTTTGCCAACGAGCCGGCGGGATTTTCCCGTCTTCTTGCCGTCATCGCTAGGGATGCGATGAGGTCTCCGAGCCGTCCTGAGTACACGATTTTTCCTGACAGGGTCACAGACACTCTGACTATGTATCAGGCTTCGGTATATATTCGGGGTGGAAGTAACCTATCCTTCCGCAACTACCGTTTCATGGGGAGAGTCATGCCCTCTGAGAGGCATGCTATCCAGATGGCCGCACGTGAGGCTATTGCACGTCTTAGGGACATCCTGCCTATTATGCAGACTCGTCCCTATCACTACCTTCCATGTCATGTTCCTTATACCAACCATTACGCTTTTTCCTGCACCACGGGAGAAAGGGATGGGGCGATCGAGCCCCTTGTTCAGTACATCATGGCACTCGAGTCGATCTTTACCGCACTGGTGGACGACCATCTTGCTGCACGAATGGACCTGGCTCCTGCGAGGATCACTCGCAGGAGTGAGTTCCGTTCACCTTCACCACATGCCCCTCATATTCCGACTCCACCACACTACTCCCCTACTCAGCCCACGGTTCAGCACTCATCCCCGAGTGATGAGGCTAGTCGCTTGGCTGCTCCTGTTCCGACCAGAGCTCCACTTTCGACACACATGGTGCCACCTCAGACAGGCGTGGCATCAACCGCTACACGACTGGAGACCATCCCAGAGGAGGTGGAGGTTGAGTCTCGAGAGCCACAGCTAGGACTCACCCTCACCGGTGCTTACAGTGTCTCAGACACTCCGTGAGGACTGATCGAGCATCAGCACCGTAGTAGTCCTTTTATGATGACGTGATATTTATTTTCTGTTTGTTCTTCTTTTCCTTTTTTGTAAGATGGCGAGTAATGGACTCGGACCATTGCTCGTTGAGAAGGCAAAGTAGTACGCTAGTTGAATAAGTGGTCTTGTAGTATACGGTTTCTGCAAGCATCTTGTATAATTAAGTCCTGCGTGTATAATTAAATCCTGCATGTATGATATAACCTGTTGTACTTGCATCCTGGGGGGAGATTTATTTTCAGTCTCTTAATTTTTTTTTTCTTGTTGCCTTTATAATTTCTTTTCTCATTGGTGTTACACAAATACCCCCAGAAAGAAAATGCATCGCCCCTGGACCCGTTCTATGCCAAATCCGCCAGAGAGCAACCATGGACAAATGGGAAATAATTTTACACAAGGACAGAGTAGTCAACAGGACAGTGACACCGCATTTTCACAAGTGTGCCGTCTGTACGAGCAAAGCCAGCAACAGCACCAAGAAATGATGCAACATTTAATCAATATGGGAAACCACCAAGGACAAAATCAGAACAGGTCAAAATTATCTGAGCTCCAGAAGACCAATCCTACTGTGTTTTCTCACACCGACAAACCATTGGAGGCAGATGATTGGCTACGTCATATTGAAAGAAAATTGGTTATTGCCCAGTGTACGGACCGGGAAAAAGTACTTTATACCCCGTACTATTTTTCTGGTACAGCAGCATCATGGTGGGAAAACTTATGCCACACTCATCCCAACGGAGCCAATATGACATGGGAACAATTCAAGGAAAATTTTCGGGGAGCACATATCCCCAACAGTATCATGAAACTGAAAAAGAGTGAGTTTGAGGATCTCAAGCAGCAAGGCACCACGGTGACACAGTACCTGGATCAGTTTACTCAGCTGGCCCGGTACGCCAATGATGAATATATGACAGAAGACAAAAAGATGGAAAAGTTTCTCGATGGACTTATTCCGTCTTTAAAATGCCAACTGGTGGTCCACACCTTTCCTGATTTCAAGACACTGGTGGACAAGGCAATTATACTGGAGAACGAGCATCGTAACATGAACGAGATATGCAAACGCCGTATGAACCAGTCATCTCAGGTTCGCAACAATAAACCCAAGAATGAGTTTCAGAAGGCCACAACACACCGACCAGCAACACTAATACCTCGACCACCGCAGCAGAACCGCAGTGCTTTCAACAACAGAACCAGAGATACAACATACTATCCGGGCATCACCTGCTATGCCTGCGGAGGAGAAGGGCATTACTCCGGGCAATGCCCATAGCAGGGAAATAATACTACTAAGCCCAACAACAGTGGACGTGGTACAAACACAGCCCCCAAGCACCACAACATCAACCACAATAACAACCAAAGGAAGGGACAAGTCAACCACGTGACCTTTGAGGAAGCACAAAATGCACCGGATATTGTGTTCGGTACATTTCCTGTCAACTCAATTAATGCTACAGTTTTATTTGATTCCGGAGCTTCGCATTCATGCATCTCTAAAAAGTTCGCCGCGGAGAATCGATTTTCTTTTTCGCCTTTGCAAAATTCCATGGTTATTCAGTTCCCAGGATCGAAGCAAAGCACACAATGGTACTGCAAGGATGTAAATATCGAGATCAAAGGAATGGTATTTTTAGCCAACCTTATTGTTCTGGAAGCAGTCGAACTGGATGTTATTCTGGGAATGGATTGGTTAACCAAAAATAAAGGTTTCATAGACTGCTACAACCGCACGGTGACTCTTACAAGCTGCCAAGGAGAAACAATAAAATTTGGCACAAGGAGGATTTCCGCATCACAAGGAAAATTAAATCAAGTGGATGCGGCAGAATTAAGTAAGGTCCTTGTAGTCTGTGAATACCCCGATGTATTTCCAGAAGAGCTACCAGGCATGCCACCTGATCGGGAAATTGAGTTCGTTATTGAATTAGCACCTGGAACGGCTCCCATTTATAAGAAGCCGTATCGTATGCCTCCAACCGAATTGGCTGAACTAAAGAAACAAATTAAGGAATTAATGGAAAAAGGGTACGTCAGACCCAGCTCGTCACCATGGGGATCGCTATTTGCCAAGAAAAAGGATGGTACCCTCAGACTATGTATTGATTACAGGGCTCTCAATATGGTCACCATCAAAAATAAATACCCGCTCCCCAGGATAAATGACTTGTTCGAACAGCTAGCAGAAGCCAAGGTATTCTCAAAAATAGATTTGAGGTCAGGCTACCACCAATTAAAAATCCGATCGTCAGATATACCCAAGACTGCATTTACTACCAGATATGGATTGTACGAATTTACAGTGATGCCGTTTGGCTTAACCAACGCTCCTGCTTATTTTGTTCATCTCATGAACAAGGTTTTCCTGAAATATTTGGACAAGTTCGTGGTCGTATTTATTGATGACATACTTATCTACTCCAAGACACCCGAAGAACACGAACAACACCTATGAATAGTCCTGGAATAATTGAGGAAAAACCAACTTTATGCCAAATTCTGTAAATGTGAATTTTGGTTACGAGAAGTTGGCTTCCTAGGACACGTTCTGACACAGGATGGGATAGCAGTAGACCCAAGCAAGGTAAAAGTTGTCCAAGAATGGAAACAACCCACCAACATGACTGAGGTCAGGAGTTTTCTTGGTCTGGCAGGATATTACCGAAGATTTATCGAAGGATTTTCCACCATAGCTAAACCCATGACCCAATTGCTTAAGAAGGATAAGAAGTTTGAATGGACTGAAGCTTGTGAGAAAAGTTTCCAAGAATTGAAGAAAAGATTAACAACGGCACCCGTTCTGGTCGTACCCAATGTGCACAAAAAGTTTGAGATATACTGTGACACGTCCAGGAAAGGCCTTGGATGTGTATTAATGCAAGAAGGAAAAGTCGTGGCTTCTGCCTCAAGACAGCTACGACGACACGAGGAGAATTATCCTACGCATGATCTGGAGCTAGCTGCGGTAATACACGCACTCAAAGAATGGTGACACTTTCTTCTCGGTGAGCGATGTGAAATATACACGGACCACAAAAGTCTTAAGTATATTTTCACTCAGCCGGAATTAAACTTGAGACAGCGTCGCTGCCTTGAGTTAATAAAGGACTATGATATCGGAATTCATTATCATCCGGGTAAAGCAAATGTTGTGGCAGATGCTCTCAGCCGAAATCCCTGCACCAATAATAATAGTGTGCAATTTTCACAACATGAGTTCAACCAGGAATTTGCCAAACTAAATATGGTCTTAGTCACAGAAGGAACCATTAATCAACTGGAGATGAAACCAAAATTAGAGGATCAGATCAAAGAAGCCCAAGAAGATCAAAGAAGAACCGATATCCACGTCTTCTTCTTCCATTTCCTCAACGACTGCCTCTTCAGCTGTGAACTGAGGCATGGGCGATGATACCATTGGTGTTGAAGGGATATCTTCCACTTCAATTTCTTCATCCAACTGCTCTGAGGTAGCAGCAGAAGGATTTTCTAGGCAACAGAGGGAATTGGAGCTGCCCTTGAGGAGGTTGCCTGAGGAATTTGCCGTGAGGGCATTGCTATTGAGGAACTCAGCTTCACAGCTGATTTCTTTGGCAAAGCCTTTTTATGCTTACTGGCAGAGGCCTCAGCAGTAGCAGCAGCAGAATCTTCATTGAATTTCTTCACTGCTTCTTTTGCCACTTTACCCAATTTGGCTTGGCGCTTGGCCCATTCTTTGGGAAATTCCTCACCACGCCTAATGCTTGAGGTATCAGCTTCTTGGCCTGGAGCCAATGGAGGTCTTGGACATGGAGGGTTAATAGCGAATTTCTTCATGTACTTTGGAGTAACATAACGATATTCCCTCCATTCCTTAGCCCATATTCTTTCAATCCTCTGTATGCCTACTTTGTGCTCATTCTTAGTCTCTTTGCCATGAGTTGCTTCATCAGGAGTACAATACCCTGCATAGATATCTTCAGGGATCTCAAAAGCAATGTTTATCTCAGGCCTCTTTCCTCCCTTCTGCGGTCTTTTACCATCAGCCATTTTCTTCACTTGTGGATTTTCAACAATTGATGTTTCTGAGGAAGTGTGCAACTTATCTTCGAGGAATGCTGCAAATGAGTTAAGTTGATGAGAACCTAGTGATTCAGTAGCAGACATTTTGTACCTGTGAACAGAGTATAGGTGCGAAGAATTTGGAGAGGTCATATGTGTTCTCAGAAATTTTTCAAAAGTATCAAGTTTGAGGAATTTGACCATGGGTGTCTTGAGGAATTTCACTAAGCGTTCTTGACTTAGGTTCTAGAGTTGTATAGATTTGAAAATTGACACAATTGAGGAATCTTAAATAAAAACATAGCTTAGAGAAACAAATCAAGGAACTGAAGCAACTTGGTGTATATGGATTAAGAAGTTGAAGAATAAACACCTTTTGAAGATTTTGTAGAAATCATAAGAATCAAAGCAGGGCAGTAAAATTAGATTTTATTTACCCTGGACAAAGAACATGACGAACTGGGAGTGGAGTTGGAGAAGTTCTTCTGCTCAGATCTCTCACGCCCTAACTCGGCGGTGAGAGACAGCTACGGCAGCGGCGGAGTGAAGATTTCCGCGGTCGGCGTGAGTACGACGGTGATGAGGTCGAGGCAGTGAAGCTCTTCCTCACCTGCGACGATGGAGAGTAGCGACGGCGCTAGGTCTGAGAGCTCGAGCGAGATGGTGGTCGAGCGGAGTAAATGAAGACAGAGGAGGGGAGGGGTATTTATAGCCACGGTGAAAAACAGCCCGTCCAATTTTTTTGGATGAACATGCCCCTGACCCTTACTCTTCTAATGACATGTGTCACCCACGTACAGAGTGGTGGAGATCGTGGGTGATCATGGGTGAATATTTTAATCCATCGTGGGATGCGGAATGGTTTGAGCGGCAAAAGCTGAAAATTCAGATATGAAAATTTTAAAGTTTTGTTCGCAAATTCTTCAGCTGTCAAGGACACAGTGAAGACTTTGAACGGGTTTCAAATAGAACGCACATGAAGAATTTGTGAACAGACTGGGTTGAGTTTAGCATAGAGGGGGAAAGGGTCCGATCCCATTCACTTAGAGGAAAAAGTCAACTTGAAGAATTAGCAATAAGTGAATGCTGTTGAGGACATGAAAAACTAAAAAAAAAAATATAGTCAATGATGAACACCAGTCAAATTTTTTTGAAGACTTTGCAAGTTGAAGAATTTGAAAATTGAAGAATTTGCAAAATGAAGAAAAACTCAATTTTGAAGATTTTCAACTTTTGTGGTGGCGTGACCCACCGTATAAGAATGATAATTTCAGACACCGCGTACAATTGTCGTAGGGCTCTGAGAATCAAATTCTTCGTTAATTTCTTCACACTTAGAGGGTTAGTCTTCATTTATTGAAGAAAAATGTTACTTCATGTGTTGCACATCTAAGTCATCAATTTTGCATAAGTGTTAGGATGTGTGTCCTTTCAAAGAACATTCGAAGATTCTAAGATATTTAGCTCACACCGCAACTTGCTAAATCTCTTCTCGTCCAAGGGCTTGGTGAAGATATCCGCTAGCTGTTCTTCAGTCTTCACGTGATCAATATAGATGTCGCCCTTCAACACATGATCTCTAAGAAAATGATGACGAATCTGGATGTGCTTTGTCTTCGAGTGCTGAACTGGGTTATGAGCAATCTTGATGGCACTCTCGTTGTCGTAGTAGAGTGGCACATTCTTCATGTTGATGTCGTAGTCCTTGAGGGTTTGCTTCATCCACAGCAATTGAGCACAGCAAGAACCAGCAGCAATGTACTCAGCTTCAGCAGTAGAGAGTGATACGCAGTTCTGCTTCTTAGAGGACCAACATACTAAAGATCGTCCGAGGAAATGGCATGTACCTGATGTTGACTTGCGATCCACTCGATCACCAGCATAGTCAGAGTCAGAATATCCAATGAGATCAAAAGCCGAGCCCTTGGGATACCATAATCCAAGTGTTGGAGTGTGAGCTAGATATCGAAGAATATGTTTCACAGCCTTATGGTGTGATTCCTTCGGTGTAGCTTGAAAACGGGCACACATGCAAACACTAAGCATAATATCTGGTCCAGATGCACATAGATACAGTAAAGAGCCAATCATGGAGCGGTATACCTTTTGATCGAAGTCTATACCATTTTCATCGGTGCATAGATGGCCATTTGTGGGCATAGGGATTTTGACGCCTTTGCAATCTTGCATACCGAATTTCCTCAGAACGTCCTTGAGGTATTTCTCTTGAGAAATCAAGATGCCATTGCGTTGTTGAAAAATTTGAAGACCTAAGAAGAATTTCAATTCTCCCATCATGGACATTTGATATTCCTCACTCATCATATAAGCAAATTCGTCACTGTAACGTTGGTTAGTACAGCCAAAGATAATATAATCAACATATATTTGGCACACGAATAATTCATCATCATATGTTTTGGTGAAAAAAGTTGGGTCGAGTGAACCGGGTTTGAAGCATTTCTTCATGAGGAATTCCTTCAGTGTATCATACCGCGCCCGAGGGGCCTGCTTGAGGCCATAGAGGGCCTTATTGAGTCTGAAGACATGATCAGGATGCTTAGGGTCTTCAAAACCTGGGGGTTGAGCAACATATACTTCTTCCTCAAGCTTACCATTGAGGAATGCACTTTTCACATCCATTTGATATAAGATGATATTATGATGGTTAGCATAAGCAAGCAATATGCGAATAGCCTCAAGTCTAGCAACAGGTGCAAAAGTTTCATCGAAATCAATTCCTTCAACCTGTGTGTAGCCTTGAGCCACAAGACGAGCCTTGTTCCTCACCACTAGGCCATTTTCATCTTGCTTGTTGTGGTAGATCCATTTTTTGCCAATGATATTGTGCTTGCGTGGGTCTGGTCGCTTGACAAGCTCCCACACATTGTTCAGCTCGAATTGATGTAATTCCTCTTGCATCACTTGAATCCATTCAGGCTCCAGAAATGCCTCATCAACTTTGGTGGGCTCTGTGATAGAGATGAAAGCAAAATGCCCACAAAAGTTAGACAAATGTGAAGCTTTTGAGCGAGTGAGAGGACCTGGTGCGTTGATGTCATTGATGATTCTCTCAATCTGTACTTCATTTGCAACGCGAGGATGAGCAGGTTGACGACTTTGATTTGGCTCAGCATTTTCTTCAGAGCAATTTTCTTCAGGTGCACCAGCATGATTTTCTTCACGATCTGGAATGACTTCTTCAGCAGATTCTTTAGTAGGTATGACATCCTCAGTTGCCTTTAGCTTGATGGATTCCTCAGGAGTCATTTCATCTAGCACAGGAGGTAGGTGCTCTCTTTGCGAGCCATTAGTTTCATCGAACCGCACATCTACAGTTTCAACAACCTTGTTGTGATAGGTGTTGAAGACTCTGTAGGTATGCGAGTCCTTTCCATAACCAAGCATAAAACCTTCATGTGCTTTCGGTGCAAATTTAGAATTGTGATGGGGATCTCTAATCCAACATTTAGAACTGAAGACTTTGAAATAACTTACATTGGGTTTCTTGTCAGTGAGGAGTTCATATGAAGTCTTCTTGAAGAATTTGTGAAGATATACCCTGTTGATGATGTGGCATGCAGTATCAATTGCCTCAGGCCAGAAGCGACGAGGTGTCCTGTATTCGTCAAGCATGGTGCGAGCCATC
The DNA here is from genome assembly GCA_011799875.1 of Thinopyrum elongatum. Lineage (NCBI taxonomy): Eukaryota > Viridiplantae > Streptophyta > Magnoliopsida > Poales > Poaceae > Thinopyrum > Thinopyrum elongatum. Next base: position 447,752,716 of record CM022299.1, read on the forward strand.
TCAACAAGAGTCATGTTCTTGTGCTCCACAACGCCATTCTGCTGAGGAGTGTATGGGGCAGATAACTCATGAGTAATACCAAGTTCATCAAGATAGTCATCAAGACCAGTATTCTTGAACTCAGTCCCATTGTCACTATGTATATGCTTGATCTTCACACCGAAATTCATCGAAGCCCTTGAGGAAAATCGTTTGAAGACTTCCTGCACTTCAGTTTTGTAAGTAATGACATGCACCCATGTGTAACGAGAATAATCATCAACAATGACAAAGCCATATAGAGATGCTGTATTTGTTAGTGTGGCATAATGAGTAGGGCCAAAGAGGTCCATATGAAGCAATTCAAAAGGACGAGAGGTAGTCATGATAGTCTTTGAGGGGTGCTTGGCTCTGGTCATCTTTCCAGCCTCAGAAGCCCCACAAAGATGATCTTTGAGGAATTTGACACCCTCAATGCCAATGACGTGCTTTTTCTTCACGAGCGTGTGTAAGTTCCTCATGCCAGCATGACCCAGTCGTCGATGCCATAGCCAGCCTTCTGAAGCTTTTGCAAGTAGACAAGTGGCAGGCTGTGGTCCTGCAGAGAAATCAACAATATACAAGTCTCCACTCCTAAAGCATTCAAAGATTTGGAATTGTCAGATTCCATGAGCACTAAGCATCGATATTTTCCAAAGACAACAACCATATCAAGATCACAAAGCATTGAGACAGACATGAGGTTGAATTCGAGGGACTCGACAAGCATGACTTTGTCCATGTGTCGATCCTTTGAGATTGCAACCCTACCTAGACCCAATACCTTGCTTTTGCCTTTGTCAGCGTAGGTGATATGCTTCAAATGTGATGGAGATAAAGGAGCGTCCATTAGTAAGCTCTTGTCACCGGTCATGTGATTAGTATATCCACTGTCGAGGACCCACTCAGTAGCTTTGGGTAAATCATCCTGCAAATGAATTAGTGCTTCTTACGAACTCATATACTTCAGAGTGAAGGATATGACATCAAATTCATCAGACAGAATTTCATCAATTAATGCAACATATGTATATATAGCAGTATGAGGACGTGAGAAATGAATGAATCATTTCTTCATGATTAGCTTGCATCCTTTCAAGCATTTCAGGTCTCCAGAAAATTCTTCACACGATTTTGTTCGTCTGGAGACCTGACCCTGCATAAGAGATTAGTTATTTTTCTTCACCACCCACATCTAGAGGGGTGGCAAAGAGTTCATCATTCTGCGAGCTCCATAAGAGAAAGGTGGCATTGAAGCCAATGCGCTTTGTTTCACATGAGAGGGGTTAGTATAGGCATATGAATAAGCAGAGAAATTCTTCGAGGACTTATGAACATAATGATTTGAAGAATAATGCACATAATCAGAACTCTTAGATTTTCCCTGTGAAATAGAAGCATTAGCATGATGATGATCATATGAGGATTTTGATCCACGTGAGGAATTTGATCCATATGAGGACTTGGATCGATATGAAGACTTTGGTCCATATGTAGAATTTGATCTGGGGTCCTATTCTTCACAGGTGGTGTCATGAGGATGTTCACCTGAAGACTTTCAAGGCACCTTTTGGGAACCCAGATTTTCTTCATAGGGGGACCATTCCTGCAGTTAGTTCCAACATATCTAGCAAATACTTCACCATTCTGATTTTTGAACAGTTTATAGTTGGAGTCAAATGACTCATCAGATGAATATGAGGATTCACAAGTAAAGCCAGATAAAGTGGATGGATCTACGGGATGAGGTTTTGGGATACTGCTCAGGTTTCCAGTAGGTTCCATCAGCATTGAGTTTCCTCTCAAAGGCATTACCCTCTTTCCTAGGGTTCTTGTTCAAGATCTGCTTTTTGAGCACATCACAAAGAGTCTGATGCCCTTTGAGGCTTTTGTACATGCCTGTCACATACAATTCCTTCAACCCTGCATTTTCGTCAGTGATACTAGTGGTATCCTCAGATGAGGAATTTGTGACCACAGAGATAGTTGAAGAATTTGCAGCAATAGAAGCATTTGAACTTTCAGGTGAAGAATTAGCAGTTTCACGTTCAATGCATTTCAAACATGGTGGAATAAATTCTTCCTGAGCGGAACTATCTATTGAGCAAGTAATGAATCATTTTCCTTCTGAAGATCTTCATGACTCACCCTTAGCTTCTCAAGATCTTGCTTTCTTTGAAGAAATTCATAAGAAAGCTTCTCATGATCGGCTAAGAGAGTTTCATGATGACTTTGAAGGTTGTCAAACTTAGACTGTAGTTGCTGAAGATTATCAGTCAGTCTTTGAGTTCGATCCATTTCCTCACCTAATAGGTCATCGCTTTGTCTAGCATATTTTGAACCTTTTCCAAATCCTTTTGCTATTTAACAACAATATTAGTAAGTTTGGAATAGCTGGGTTTGAGGTTATCATCAGATTCATCCTCACTTGATTCAGAGGAGGGATATTTGAGTACCTTGGCACCTTTTGCCATGAAGCAATAGGTGGGAGCATAGTCATCATTGCCGTCATCGGCAGTGTTGGGGAAGCCATTTTCCTCAGTGTTGAAGATGGACTTGCTGACGTAAGCAGTAGCGAGGGCAAGGCTCGCCACACCAGAGTCTGACTCCTCAGATGCCTCCTCTTCCTCATGTTCCTCAGATTCAGCTTCAGAGTCCATTTCCTTGCCAATGAATGCCCGAGCCTTCTTGGAACTGCTCTTCTTGTGAGATGAAGACTTTGAAGATTTTGATGATGAGGACTTTGAAGATTTCTTCTTCCTCTTAGAGTCATCTGAACTATCATTCTTGTATTTCTTCTTCTTTGATTCCTTTGCCCACTAAGGACAATCAGTTATGTAGTGACCAGGTTTCTTGCATTTGTGGCAAGTCCTCTTCTTGTAATCACGGGATGAGGAATCTGATCTAGTGTCATCACCTTTTGAAGATTTTACAAAGCGACCACGCATTGAGAACTTCTGGAATTTCTTCACGAGCATTGCTAGCTCCTGGCTTAGTTCTTCAGGGTCACCAAGGCTGCTATCAGAATCTTCTCCTTCAGATGAGGAAACTGCCTTGGCTTTCAGTGCGCGTGATCTTCCATAGCTTGGCCCATAGAGATCTCTCTTTTCAGCTTGTTGGAATTCATGAGTGTTCAGCCTCTCAAGGATATCAGCAGGATCTAGTGACTTGTAGTCTCCACGTTCTTGAATCATCAGTGCCAGTGTATCGAATGAAGAATCGAGTGACCTCAGCAATTTCTTCACCACCTCATGGTCGGTGATGTCAGTGGCACCCAGTGCTTGAAGCTCGTTTGAAATGTCAGTGAGGCGATCAAAGGTTTGCTGGACATTCTCATTGTCGAGTCTTTTGAAGCGGTTGAAGAGATTGCGAAGAACGTCAACTCGAGAATCACGTTGAGTTGAGATTCCTTCGTTGACCTTGGACAGCCTCTCCCAGATAAGCTTTGCAGACTCCAAAGCACTCACTCTGTCGTACTGTCCTTTTCTCAGATGGCCACATATGATATTCTTCGCTTGAGAGTCGAGTTGCTTGAATCTCCTCACATCAGCAGCGTTCACGGAAGGAGAGACAGGGGGAACGCCATTTTCCACAACGTACCAGAGATTGTTGTCAATTGCCTCAAGATGCATGCGCATCATATTCTTACAGTAGGGATAGTCCGTCCCATCAAAGATAGGACACCCAGCCGAGACCTTGATCATGCCTGCAGTCGACATAACTAAAACTCCAGGTGGTTAAACCAAAATCACACAGAACAAGGGAGCACCTTGCTCTGATATCAATTGAAAGTGCATTATATCGACTAGAGGGGGGTGAATAGGCGATTTTTACAAATTCGTCACTGAGGAAATACTACTTGAGGAATTTGCTAAGTGACGAACTACAAGCAGCGGAATAAGTACTCAGGTACATGCATAACAAAGCAGTAGCATAGTCATCATGATGAAATGAAACATACACAGAGCACAGGTAGCGTGTAAATAGGATAAGCAGGCTGAAGACAAAGTGACTGAAGAAATAGGAATGAGGAAATTGAGAAAGTCTTCAGTCAAAGTCTTCAAATAGTAACGATCAAGTACATAGCAAGTATGCGAGGAAATGAAAGGGTTGAGGAAATAGAACCAGTAGCTTGGTGAAGACAATGATTTGGTAGACCAGTTCCAACTGCTGTGATAGTTGTATGTCTGGTTGGAGCGAATAGGTATTTAAACCTGAGGACACACAGTCCTGGACACACAGTCCTCACCGTATTCTCCTTGAGCTAAGGTCACACAGACCTCGCCCAATCACTCGTGGTAAGTCTTCATAGGTGACTTCCAAACCTTCACAGACTTGGTCACTCGACGATCCACAATTCCTCTTGGATGCTCTAGACCATGATGCCTAACCGTCTGGAGGATGCACAGTCCTCAAAGGTAACAAGCGTCGGTTCCACACAGGAACAATCTCTTCAGTGATGCTCAATCACTTTGGGTTTTAGGTGTTGGGTTGGGGTTTTTCCTCACTTGATGATTTTCTCTCAAAGTCCTCGGAGGATGGGATGCTCTAAATGACAAGTGTCAGTTTCTCTCAGAGCAGCCAACCAGCTAGTGGTTGTAGGGGGTGGCTATTTATAGCCGGGGAGCAGCCCGACATGATAAGACATAAATGCCCTTCAATGATATGACCGTTAGGTGGATAGGATATTTTGGACAGTTGGCGCATAGCACAGCAACGGTCGGAAATTTGAGCTCTCAAATTCCTCAGGGCTATCATGTTCCTCACTTGTAGGCAATCCGCACTGGCGAATTCCTAACTCCTCAGTCAAAACAAATTCCTTAGAGAACAGAAGATCTTCGTCTCTGTCACTGATGAACTTGACTGAACTGTATGAGATTTCCAATGGCTTCACTCGAAAGGATTGGGTATGTGTAGGATTTGAGATGAGCATCACTTGGAAACTTTTCCTTAGTTTTACCTCGACCCCCTTTAACAGTACAGTGTTTCCTATGACTCAAGAAAGGGAAAACAAAACTACGAAAACAAAAGTCTTCACGCTTCAAAATTCTCGCATCAATATCAAGTCTTCAAGGTCACACCAATTTCCTCAATTTCAAAGTCTTCAAGAAAACCAAAGTCTTCAACTGAAGACATTCATTTTTAGGGGTCGACTTTCATCGTAAATATCAAACTCCTCATAGACTTATAGAACCTATGTACACTCACAAACACATTAGTACCTTAACCTATAAGTCTTCAATACACCAAAATCACTAAGGGGCACTAGATGCACTTACAAGATGGTAAGGCACATGCAGAAATGTAGGAGTTCAAATTTTGAATAGATATCATAGACACTACCTGACGCTGGGCTCTCTGCAGTTCTAATAGGGCTTTGGCCAGTGGAGTAGGGGTAAAGTGTGGTATAGTTGGGCCTGTGTTTTCTGTGGCTGCTGATCTATCTGAGTTATCAGGTATCACTACCTTTTTCCAAATACTTAGTTTGTACTCCTTGAGGATCTGCACTAACCATCTTCCTTTTGGACATCTATTACGAAAGAACAACATTCGACTGGAAAAACATAGTATGATGACACATGGAATAGGTACAGAAAATAGATAGGCATGGCATACATATATGATGCTTAAACTAAGCAGATGGTGGTGAACAAAGTAGAAGTAATGCAAGAGGTCATATGCAAGATATGTGCGACCACTACAACCTTGCCAATATAGAGCAAGCACCTTGATGGGTGAATAAGATAGGCCATCCTCCACCATATCAAGTTTGTTAGCCAGTGGATTGTTCCACAATATTCCTCTTGTGCGCCCATTCTCATATTCATTTTGATCATGTTCAATAACTGACATGTATGAAAACATAAAAATAAGTGAGATTATCTTTGTAATGCATAAGTGATTCTAATCCAATATTGCCTCCCTATAAACCCCTATGTGCCATCTCTGCAATTCTTCTGAGAGATGCCATGCGTGCTATAATTTGGTGTGTGCATTAATATAATGTGGCCTACTACTCAATGTATGAGATCTCCAAAAGTAATGATACTTCACAGATGACAAATTCAACATATAGTAAGGAATAACAACTCGACTTGACCTGACAGATTCAAAATATACTAAGGAAGAACAACTCGACCTGACCTGTCGACCGCAAATGTCTATGCTACTCTTCCCAAGAAGGAATACTGTACATATTAAAGAATAAGAGTGATAGAGGAGAAGCTGTCCTAATGTTTCGATGAGATAACTATCATTTTCTGTGGGAGTCGACTTTGACGATCCGACTATGAACGTGCGAAGACGTCATGCCTTAGCAATCGCTAAACCAACTTTCGAGGGTTATTGACCACGCCGGAGCATGATCAACCTGACCACGAGGGTCTATTTCCTGCGAGCAAATGAAGAACAAGCAAGAAACTGATAATGAAAACTAGATATTGCGAATATAAGAGGAAAGCTTTATTAATGAAGGTGGGGTTCTGTGACGTCTTGGTCTGGTCGTTGAACACAAACGAAGTACGCGAAGTTGCAGCTATGCGAACTTTTAACCTAAATAAAACTTAAAGTCTAAACGTCGCCCTAAGGGCTGTATATATGGAGGATTAGGGGGGATTTTGTGGCCCCTTGTAGGAGGGGTCCGAAACCAACCTTAACTATGTTTCCCCACACATACGGACTCTAAAAACAGCCTAGGAAGTTGCATTTTGAAATTACATGGGCCTGGCCCAAAAATAAGGTGGCGCAGCACCTAAAAGAAGCTATGGACGAAATTTATGATGGGGCATCTTGTATATTTCGTCCATGTCCTTGTAGGTCATTACAGAGGCTTCAAAGTGCTCAAATATGCACTAGAAATGCCATTTTGGATCCTTTCACGCGCACCTTCATCTCCATGCTTGATCCTGCTCCAATGTTCATCCCTGTTGTCCATGCCAGGCCCTTCATTAGTAATCAACACAAATGTATTCAATTTAGGCAGCATCATATTCTCATGAACATTAGAATTGTCACTATGAAACGAAAGTACCTAGTAATTCAATTGGCGTGCGCGAGCTCTAGTAATTGGTCCAGTATGTATAGCAGCAGGGGCTATGGGTGTAACAATGGTATTGATGTCCTCATCATCCTCCCCTTCTTGAAATGTAGTCGTCCTTGACGGAAGCTTATCTTCCTCACCCAAATAAGGCTTCAAATCTGCAATGTTAAAAGTGGGACTAACCCCAAAATCTGCAGGCAGCTCAAGTTTATATGCATTATCATTTATTTTCTCTAACACCTTAAAAGGACCATCAGCACATGGCATTAGCTTTGATTTCCGCAAATCAGGAAATCTATCCTTACGCAAATGTAACCAAACAAGATCTCTAGGTGCAAACACAACACGTTTTCTACCCTTATCTCCAGCAAGTTTATATTTAGCATTCATACGCTCAATGTTCTTCTTAGTTATCTCATGCATTTCGAAGATCAATTCAGCACGTTGTTTAGCATCAAAATTAACCTTCTCCGAAGATGGAAGAGGCAACAAATCAATAGCTGCATGAGGTAGGAAACCATACACAATCTCAAAAGGACACATCTTAGTAGTAGAATGCAGCGAACGATTATAAGCAAATTCAATATGAGGTAAGCATTCTTCCCACATTTTCTTGTTATTCTTCAAAACAGCCCTAAGCATAGTAGACAATGTTCTATTGACTACTTCAGTTTGTCCATCGGTTTGGGGGTGACATGTAGTACTAAAAAGTAGTTTAGTCCCCAAATTAGCCCATAACCATCTCCAAAAGTGGCTAAGAAATTTAGCATCATGATCTGAAACAATTGTATTTGGCACACCATGCAAGCGAATAATTTCACGAAAGAACAAATCAGCAACATTAGCAGCATCATCACTTTTATGACATGGTATAAAGTGTGCCATTTTTGAGAATCTATCCACGACAACAAATATGCTATCCCTCCCCTTCTTTGTTTGAGGTAAACCTAAAACAAAGTCCATAGATATATCCTCCCAAGGAACACTAGGTACAGGCAAAGGCATATATAAACCGTGAGGATTGAGTCGTGACTTAGCTTTTTGACATGTAGTGCAGCGAGCAACAAAACGCTCAACATCCCGTCTCATCTTTGGCCAAAAGAAATGTGTAGCAAGTACGTCCTCTGTCTTCTTCACGCCAAAGTGTCCCATTAATCCTCCTCCATGAGCCTCCTGCAACAACAAAAGACGAACGGAGCTAGCTGGAATGCATAGCTTGTTAGCACGGAACGCAAATCCCTCCTTAACGATGAGCTTTTTCCATGTTCTTCCTTCTTTACAATTTTGCATTACATCTTTAAAATCAGCATCATGCACATATTGATCTTTGATGGTCTCCAAACCAAATATTTTGAAGTCAAGTTGTGAAAGCATAGTATAGCGACGAGACAATGCATCAGCAATAACATTTTCTTTACCCTTCTTGTGTTTAATGACATAAGGGAAAGTCTCAATGAATTCAACCCATTTAGCATGTCTACGATTCAGTTTAGCTTGACTTTTAATACTCCCTCCGTCTCAAAATTCTTGTCTTAGATTTGTCTAAATACGGATGTATCAAGTCACGTTTTAGTATTAGATACATCCGTATCTAGACAAATTTAAGACAAGAATTTTGGGACAGAGGGAGTATGTTTCAAAGATTCATGATCAGAATGTATAACAAATTCTTTGGGCCATAAATAAATGTTGCAATGTTTCTAAAGTCTGAACAAGAGCATATAATTCTTTATCATAAGTAGAATAATTCAGACTAGGCCCACTCAATTTTTCAGAAAAGTATGCAATAGGTTTGCCATCTTGTAATAACACACCTCCTAATCCAATTCCACTAGCATCACATTCAAGCTCAAAAGTCTTATTAAAATCAGGAAGTTGGAGTAACGGAGCATGTGCCAACTTATCTTTCAATACCGTGAAGGCTTCTTCCTGTGTGGTACCCCAAACAAAAGGCACATCCTTCTTTGTAAGCTCATTGAGAGGTGGAGCAATGGTGCTAAAATCTCTCACAAAACACCTATAGAAACCAGTGAGTCCAAGAAAACTCCTCACTTGTGTGACCGTTTTGGGCTGAGGCCAACTCTCAATAGCTTCAATCTTGGCTTTATCAACTTCAATTCCCTGTGGAGTAAGAACATAGCCAAGAAAAGATACTCGGTCGGTGCAAAAGGTGCACTTCCCAAGGTTACCAAACAAACTTGCATCACGTAAAGCAATAAAAATAGCACGTAAATGTTCCAAATGTTCTTCCAAAGATTTGCTATAAATCAGTATATCATCAAAATAGACTACCACAAATCGTCCAATGAAAGCACATAAAACTTCGTTCATTAATTTGATGAAAGTACTAGGTGCATTAGTTAACCCAAAAGGCATGACTAACCACTCATATAAACCAAACTTAGTTTTAAATGCTGTTTTCCATTCATCTCCCAATTTCATATGAATTTGATGGTATCCACTACGCAAATCAACTTTGGAGAATATTGTAGAGCCACTCAATTCATCAAGCATATCATCTAGCCTAGAAATAGGATGACGATAATGAATAGTAATATTATTAATGCCTCTACAATCAACACACATATGCGACGTACCTTCCATTTTTGGCACTAGTATAATAGGAACAGCACAAGGACTAAGAGATTCGTTTATATAACCTTTGTTGAGCAGCTCCTGTACTTGACGCATAATCTCCTTCGTCTCCTCTAGATTGGTATAGTATGGCAGCGAAGCACCGAGAATTAAGTCAATCTGATGCTCAATCCCTCGAATAGGTGGTAATCCCGGTGGCACGTCTTGTGGAAAGACGTCAGCGAACTCCTGCAAAATGTTAGTGACAGCAGGAGGCAAAAAGGAAGGGACACCCTTGAATGAAAATAATGCCTCTTTGCACACAAAAGCATAGCAAAAAAATTTGCTGAAATCTAGATCATCAATATCAGATTTGGTGGCACGTAAACATGCACTTTTCAATTTAATTTCAGAAGCAACACTAGATGATTTATTATTAGGCTTCATTTGTTGCTCAAATTCCTTTTTTTAAACTACTGCTCAAATTCTTTTGCCACAATCTGATTTTCACTCTTATTTTTCTCCTGTTTTGCTTTATTAGCTCTATTAATATTATCTTTCAAAATGCAATGAGGAGACATAGGAAGCAAAGTAATATGTTTATCCTTATGAACAAGAGTATACTGATTGTTTCTACCATGGTGTACAGAATTTTTATCAAATTGCCATGGTCTACCAAGTAATAAGGAACATGCTTGCATGGGTACCACATCACAATCAACATAATCAGCATATGTAGAGATACTAAAACGCACACGAACAGTACGTGTTACCTTAACCTTGTCGCTGCTGTTGAACCATTGGATGTAGTAAGGATGTGGATGTGGTCTTGTGGTGAGAGATAGATTCTCCACCATCTCCATGCTAGCCAAGTTGTTGCAGCTCCCTCCATCTATGATGACGCGATCAGAACGTTCCTTCACAACTCCCTTTGTATGGAACAAATTATGCCTCTGATTTTGCTCAGCTTGTGTGACCTGCACACTCAAAAAACGTTGAGCAACTAAGCTTTCATACCTGTCAGCATCTTCAAAAGCCATGTATTGTGTCTCATGATCAGAATCATCTCCACCATGTTCTTCACTTGTAATAAGAGCCAAAGTCTCCTCATCATAGTCACTAGCGGACTCATACCCACCATCCTCAGTAGCAATCATAACATGCGGAGATTGGCATTCTCTCGCATAATGACCTCTAACCTTACAACGACGACAAATAATATCATGTGTGTGCCCTGTTGATGCCATGGATGAAGAAGAGCTCTGTGCAGGCCCAGCAGGTGTGCTCTTGGCAGATAGTGGTGGTTGTGCCTACTTTCTTGTATCACGGCTGGAGGTGGCAGCTGACGGAGGTGCCGGTGTAGCAGAACATGTGGAAGTAGAAGATGCACGCGGTGTCCATGATGAAGGTCGACCTGCAGAAAAGTTAGTCCGTGCCAATGCCTGTCGATCCTGCACTTCACGTTCAGCTTTGCAAGCAAGATAGAATAAACGAGTGATATTGTTATACTCCTTATACTCTAAAATGGTCTGAATATCTTTATTTAAACCACCCATAAAACATGCAAGCATAGCTTCATTATCCTCGACAATACCACATCTAATCATGCCAGTTTGTAATTCCTGATAATATTCCTCTACAGAATTTTTCCTTGTCTTAAACGCTGCAATTTCTGAAGTAATTCACGTTGATAATACGGTGGAACCCAACGAGTACGCATAGCAGTTTTCAACGCAGAATAAGTAGTAGGAATATTATCATGATATAATCTACAATGTTAAGACCACCAAACATAAGCAAAACTAGTGAATTCACAAACAACAGCAGCAACCCGTCTATCCTCAGGATATTGTAAGTAGGTGAAACGTTGTTCAGTTTCTAACTCGCAGGTGAGATATACGAATCAGGAATGTATCTACCCTCAAACAGTGGAATAATCAATTTTAGTTTAGGAATATGGTCATAATCTCGTACCTGAGGTGGTGCTGTAGCCCTACCGTTGCGATTATAAGCATGAGGATGACCTGGTGGTGGTGATGGTGGTTGCACGTAGTTCTGATTTTGATCAACCTCATCCTCATAATAGTCCTCCACCTCTGCAGTAGCAGCAGGAGCTACCAAAGTATCAATAGCAGTAGCAGCGGCACCAGAAGTTTGTCCTGGCTCAAAAGGAACATGCTGCGCTCGCCCTGCTGGATCGCGGCATGGAGGTGGTTGTTGATGGTGTTGCAATGGTGCAGCAGATGCGGGTGGTGGCTGTGGTAGATGTGCAAGTACTGCATCGAACTTGGCATCCAACTTGGTGTCAATTGTCTTCTCAATGTCATCCATCCTCTCCAGTGCCTTTCCAAAGCTGGCCATCACGTCTTCCACCTATTGTCTCAACATTTGCTGAAATTTATCATGAAGCTCCTTCTTCGTCATGTTCTCCCAGTCAATCTCGTCGGCTTGTGATCCTACCATGGTTAGCAGCAATAGAAACACACAACAGTATGATCCTATAGACTACTAGAAAGTGGTGGTGGTGTGGTGTCACAAATCCGTCAAGCAAATCTCAAATTCTTACCAGTTCTTACCCAGCAGCAGGTGGTGATCGGCAACGTTTGTAGTCAAAACTCTCAAAGCTTGGATAGAGCGATTACCAGGTGGTGTCAAATGCACGACGTAGATGTATGTGGAGCTGGGAAGGCTTATAATATGGTAGCAAAAAGGGTCAGCAAAAATCAATTCAGAGATGCAACATTGAATAATGCTCAACGACGGTACTGTGCTGGTCCTAGGCTAGACCTTACTAGAGACGCGAGCCTAGAACACTAATAAAATCACGGCGCTGCACGTAAACAAGGGAGGAGCACACTCTGAATCTATTTTTTTTCACTTTTTTTGCACTTTTTTTCCTCTTTTTTTTTGCTCCGCAACATTTTTTTTTGAAAAAGTCTACATATGGTTTAAAAACTGCCTAGCCAGAATTTTCCAGACTTAGTTTTGTTTTTGAAACTAGAAATGTTTTTCTTCTGCGGATGGCACGAAAGTTGGGGAGTCCGACTTGGTCACGACTCGGAGTATGGCGTGATATGGAAATCGAAAACAAAGCAACAAATACTAGACTCGGACTAGGACTGGTGGCGGAGATGAATCTGGTGGAACTCGGACTGGTGGCGGAGATGTATCTGGTGTGGTGGTGGTACATGGTAGCGGATGATGAATCTGGTCTGGTGGTGGTATATGGCAGCGGATGATGAATCTGGTGTGGTGGTGGTATATGGCAGCGGATGATGATGGTGCGGCGGTGGCGTGAATACCCGTGAACAGAACTCGAAACTCTAAAAGACTAGACACTAAGACCAGCAACTAGACACAACGATGCAACCGCAAATTCAACAAAGCAAATACAAAAAAGATTATGCAATGGCTCAGACTGGTTTGGATATGATGAACTAACCCTAATTATTATTTTTGCCTTTTTCGTGGACTTTAGGTATGAAGAACAGACTCGATCTAAACTACGAAAAACTGTAAAATCTCACCGAGCAACCTGGAAATCTGATACCACTTGATAGAGGCGAAGGTGTCCCAATGTTTCGATGAGATAGCTATCATTTTCTGTGGGAGTCGACTTTGACAATCCGACTACGAACGTGCGAAGACGTCGCGCCTTAGCAATCGCTAAACCAACTTCCGAGGGTTATTGACCACGCTGGAGCAAGATCAACCTGACCACGAGGGTCTATTTCCTACAAGCAAACAAAGAACAAGCAAGAAACTGAGATTGCAATCTAGATATTGCGAATATAAGAGGAAAGCTTTATTAATGAAGGTGGGGTTCTGTGACGTCTTCGTTTGGTCGTTGAACACAAACAAAGTACGCGAAGTTGCAGCTATGACGAACTTTTAATCTAAACAAAACCCAAAGTCTAAACGTCACCCTAAGGGCTGTATATATGGAGGAGTAGGGGGAATTTCGTGGCCCCTTGTAGGAGGGGTCCGAAACCAACCCTAACTTTGTTTCCCCACACATACGAACTCTAAAAACAGCCTAGGAAGTTCTATTTCGAAATTACATGGGCCTAGCCCAAAAATAAGGTGGCACATCACCTAAAATAAGCTATGGACGAAATTTATGAAGGGGCATCTTGTATATTTCGTCCATGTCCTTGTAGGTCATCACGGAGGCTTCAAAGTGCTCAAATATGCACTAGAAACGCCATTCCGGATCCTTTCGCGTGCGCCTTCATCTCCATGCTTGATCCTGCTCCAGTGTTCATCCCTCTTGTCCATGCTAGGCCCTTCATTAGTAATCAACACAAATGTATCCAATTTAGGCAGCATCATATTCTCATGAACATTAGAATTGTCACTAAGAAACGAAAGTACCCGGTAGGAGCTGGGGTTGTGGGTGTAACAATGGTATTGATGTCCTCATCAAAGAGAAGAGGATCATGTTAAAGAAGAGCATAAGAGCAAGCATATTGAAGATATTATAAGTCTCTCTATACAATGTCTGTTGCCCACCCATGATGAACCGGAGCGCACAGAGAAATACTATTCCTTCCGGTCTCTCCATATGTGGCTCACATGCATTTCAAAACAAAAGTAGGAACATTTAGCTGACCAATTAAACCTGTCTCAGTTTTACTAATATCAGCATCATATCAGATTCGAATTTGTACAACTAAGCTTGTTTAGCTTGATGGGTGGAGCAGTGCTATTACGACACGAATCACGTAGGCTGATCGTGGTCATCATAAAGTGGGGAAACCATAAGCATGATGAGTATAGTGTTGATCGTGGCAGTGGCATGGCATATCTGAAGCTGGAAACCACGCAATGGGTACTTGGCAACCGATGTTTGCTTTGAAATAACAACTAAGATTTGGTATGGACAAGAAAGTACAGTCAACACGTGACAAATAAATGCAATTCCTGTTGTCTCTCTATATGTCACGACATGCATTTGGAAACACAAGTGGGAGCTTTAGCTAACCAATTAAATGTGTCTGTTAACTAATATCAGTATCATATCACAATCATATTTGAACAACTAAGCTTTGGAATTATGTGTGCTGTGTTGTTTAGCTTGAAGGGTGGAGTACTGCTAGTACGACAGAAAGCACCTACGCAGATCATAGTAGTGTAGATAAAAGGGGAAAACCCTAAGCATCACGAGTAAAATCAGAAAAGTGGAACTAGCTGGAACATATGGGCTTGTATTGCCGGTACGACTAGAAAGGCCTCGGAAAGGCTTCGGCCCCAAAAGGGGAAGCTCTATTCAACTAAAGGCACAATACTATTACTATATGTCTAGAGTCTCAAAGATGACATAGCTCCCAGCATTTCCCGGATATTATGGCAGAACATCTAGAATAGTTTAAAGCATCCATCTGAAGCGACCCAATAGACCTGTCGACTGCAAATGTTCCTGCTCCACTTCCCGACAAGGAACATACTGTACTACTCCCTCCGTTCCTAAATATAAGTCTCTTAGAGATTCGAGTTCGGACTACATACGGAGCAAAATGAGTGAATGTACACTCTAAAATATGTCTATATACATCTGTATGTAGTTCTTATTGGAATATCTAAAAACACTTATGTTTTACCCAAAAAGGTTTTCGCCCGCTTTATAAATAAAGCAACGACGAACAACACCCGGTAGAAATGCACGCCATCACAACAGATGCACGCACCCAAGGCAGTTTAGGAACGGAGGAAGTAGTATACTTATTAAGAAGAACAGAAGAGGAATATGATACCCATGATGAACCAGAGCGTATGAAAAATGCAAATCCCTGCTGTCTCTCTATATGTGGCGCACTGATACGTCTCCAACGTATCTATAATTTTTTATTGTTCAATGCTATTATATTATCCATCTTGAATGTTTTATATGCATTTATATGCTATTTTATATGATTTTTGGGACTAACCTATTAACCTAGAGCCCAGTGCTAGTTTCTGTTTTTTCCTTGTTTTTGAGTTTCGCAGAAAAGGAATATCAAACGGAGTCCAATTGGCCTGAAAATTTACGTAGAATATTTTTGGAAAATATGAATAATACTAGAACGAAAAGATATCGGAGGGGAGTCCCGAGGCCACCACAAGGGTGGAGGGCGCCCCCCCTAGGGCGCGCCCCCCTTCCTTGTCGTCGCCTCGTGGGCCCCCTTGACTTGTCCCCGACTCCAACACCTCTTATAAATCCCAAAAACCCCAGAAAAAACGTAGATCGGGAGTTTCGCTGCCGCAAGCCTCTGTAGCCACCAAAAACCAATCGGGACCCTGTTCTGGCACCCTGCCGGAGGGGGAAATCATCAACGGCGGCCATCTTCATCATCCCGGCGCTCTCCATGACGAGGAGGGAGTAGTTCACCCTCGGGGCTGAGGGTATGTAGCAGTAGCTATGTGTTTGATCTCTCTTTCTCGTGTTCTTGATTTGGCACGATCTTGATGTACCGCGAGCTTTGCTATTATAGTTGGATCATGTGATGTTTCTCCCCCTCTACCTTCTTGTAATGAATTGAGTTTTCCCTTTGAAGTTATCTTATCGGATTGAGTCTTTAAGGATTTGAGAACACTTGATGTATGTCTTGCATGTGTTTATCTGTGGTGACAATGGGATATTCATGTGATCCACTTGTTGTATGTTTTGGTGATCAACTTGCGGGTTCTGTGACCTTGTGAGCTTATGCATAGGGGTTGGCACACATTTTCGTCTTGACTCTCCGGTAGAAACTTTGGGGCACTCTTTGAAGTTCCTTGTGTTGGTTTGAATAGATGAATCTGAGATTGTGTGATGCATATCGTATAATCAAACCCACGGATACTTGTGGTGACATTGGAGTATCTAGGTGTCATTAGGGTTTTGGTTGATGCGTGTCTTAAGGTGTTATTTTAGTACGAACTCTAGGGCTGTTTGTGACACTTATAGGAATAGCCCAATAGATCGATCAGAGAGAATAACTTTGAGGTGGTTTCATACCCTACAATAATCTCTTCGTTTGTTCTCCGCTATTAGTGACTTTGGAGTGACTCTTTGTTGCATGTTAGGGATTGTTACATGTTCTAATTATGTTATCATTGTTGAGAGAACTTGCACTAGTGAAAGTATGAACCCTAGGCCTTGTTTTGAAGCATTGCAATACCGTTTTCACTCACTTTTGTTACTAGTTACCTTGCTGTTTTTATATTTTCAGATTACAAAAACCTATATCTTCCATCCATATTGCACTTGTATCACCATCTCTTCGCCGAACTAGTGCACCTATACAATTTACCATTGTATTGGGTGTGTTGGGGACATAAGAGACTCTTTGTTATTTGGTTGCAGGGTTGTTTGAGAGAGACTATCTTCTTCCTATGCCTCCCATGGATTGATAAACCTTAGGTCATCCACTTGAGGGAAATTTGCTACTGTCCTACAAAACTCTGCACTTGGAGGCCCAACAACGTCTACAAGGAGAAAGGTTGCGTAGTAGACATCACGCACATGTTTTCGAAATGAATATAGGAACATTAGCTGACCAATAAAACATTCTCTGTTTTAGTAATTTCAGCATCATATCAGATTCATATTTCAACAACTAAGCTTTGGAATTATGAGTGGCATGTTGTTTCGCTTGATGGGTTGAGGTTTTGAGGAGCAGTGCTAGCATGACACGAAGCACCTACGATGATGGTAGTGAATATAAAGCGGAACCCATAGGCTTTACGAGTATAGTGAACGTGCCATGGCGGATCTGAAGGTGCAAACCAGACAAAGGCTACTTCGCAACCAATGTTTGCTTTCAACTAGCCACTACGGTTTGGTATGGATAAGAATAGTACAGTAAACAAGTCACAATCTATTTTCTGGGTGAGATCAATATCTTAAGCATATATGAAAGAGTACCACCTCTCTTGCGATGCCATGTAGGACCCTGCTGATACATTGAGGGTGCTATGGGTGCGATGGCTGTCGGCGGCGGGGAAGAAGACTTGAGACAGCAGACGGCGGCATCGAGGGATAAGTAGTGTTTCCCTAGACGAGGCGATCGTAGGAGCGGCAATGGCAAGGTGGACGACGGCGCCGATGAAGCGAGAGGACGCGATGAAATGATCCTGGTCCGACGCAGTGGATGAGAGACGTCCATCTATTGCAATGGACGACGGGGTAGGGGTAGCAGCTCCGGCAAGGTGGAGGATGGGGTGGCGGACGGAGGAGGCTGGCTGGTGTGGGGAGGTTGTTGTGGCGCCGATGGTGTATGAATGGAGAAATGGAGGGGGAGGGGGAGGGTATCTTAAACTTTGGGATGCGCTTGTCTGAAATGTGGGAAAGTTACAAACTTAGCCTCCGTTTAAATTTCGGACATCTCATCGGTTGGGGATAGGACGGTAATCTCGCATCTCCCCAATATTTGGCGAGAGTGATTTCGGGTGAGGAGAGGGTGTTTTGCCGCCCACGGTGTATGAACGGGGCTAACAGGTAGGATGGTTGTGTCATGTCTGAGTGAAGTTACACACCTGCCCCTATTTAAAATATTTGCCTACATTGATTTCGGCCAAGCCGAGTTTGTTTTGCCGCCCACGTGTATGAATGGGAAAATGGAAGGAGAGAGAGAGGTCTTTCGGACGAGTTTGAATCAAATGTGTGTTTAGCGCCCATGTTTGACGCCCACCGTGTCTAAATGGAGTGACAGGCGGTCGTGTCACGTCTGATTGAAGTTACTAACCTACCCCTCTCGACAGCAGTGGAAATCGGGCCGATTAGGATGTAAAGTGTCAAGGGTAGACAGTAATTTCCATCTCGCAAACACTGGCTTTGGGCAGCCGACAAAAGAGAGTGGGTGTTTTGCCGCTTCGTTCAAAATTTGGGAGAATTAGCTTTCACGTTTACCCTGGGCCCTCGCAACTAAATTCAAATCGAATTTGTATTTGATTACGAATATCCAGACATCATTCTTTGTTTTGTTATTTATTTCTTCAAAACTACAACAAAGATTTATTCCACCTTTATATATGAATATGATTTAGAAATGTCGTGATCTTTGAATTTAGTAGGTTGGATACACTTTGAGCCAAACAGTTATTTCATCCAATACAATCTGCTCACACGAAAAACAGTTCACCTTATGTCCACCCATACAAGTACAGAGGATTACCTCGCCTAAAAAAAATCAGATCATTACAACACATGGAAAACAAATATGGGGTCTTACAACATAATCCATTCAGAGACATGAGACAACATGCAAGTATACTAACCCAATGACAATTTTAGCTGGTATCTAAAGAAGAACTGGGATTACCCTGGGCTTCAGATAGTAGAAGAAGTAGGACCTCCTCCGTCTTCAAATTCAACATTCTTACTTCCTCCAATTCTTGGTTTGCTTGCATAATGCGTGCAGCGAATTACATAATTTCCAGCCTCAAGATCAAGATTACCTCATTCATGGCAGCCACACCATCTCTTTCTGCCTCTAGTAGAGACTCAAGAACTATAATATATGTGCTCAGACTGCTCTCCAATGGTGTTGCCTTTGAACTGCTACCATCTGGTAACATGGATGGCGCAAGGCTTCCACAAATTGATTATGGGGTTGTAGATTGTATCCTAGTGTGAATGCCATCCTAAAAGGTTTCCGCTGGACATAAGTAAGAGATAGTTATCGCATGATCCAGGTAGTAAGCTTACATGGTAAACTACATATGAATTATTGCCGACCATGGCAAGCTATATTTAAATGGTTCGAAGCAGCATCAACCAAAAACAAATTAAAATGGTAAGATGAAAGGCAGTGTACTGATGCGGCTTGAAACTGCGTCGGTATTTCCCCAAAGAGGAAGGGATGATGTAGTACAGCTACGGTAGGTATTTCCCTCAGTTATGAAACCAAGGTATCAATCCAGTAGGAGGCCAAGCCAAGCTATGTAAACGGTACCAGCACACAAAGAACACATACTTGCAATCCGACGGTAAGAGGGGTTGTCAATCCCTCCTCGGGCAAAAGATAGATTGGTTTGTATGATGTTGGATAAATAGATCTCGCAATAACACAAACTAAAATAAATAAATAAATGAAGAAATAGTGCAGCAAGGTATTTATGGGTTTTTGGAATAATAGATCTGAAAATAAAAGCGAATAAAAATAGATCAGAAAGCAATATGATGAAAGATAGACCCGGGGGCCGCAAATTTCACTAGTGGCTTCTCTCGAGAAAATAGCAAATGGTGGGTAAACAAATTACTGTTGGGCAATTGATAGAAGATCAAATAATTATGACAATATCCAGGTAATGATCATTATATAGGCATCACGTCCAAGATTAGTAGACCGAAATGATTCTGCATCTACTATTATTACTCCACACAACGACCGCTATCCAGCATGCATCTAGTGTATTAAGTTCATGGAGAAACGGAGTAATGCAATAAGAATGGTGACATGATGTAGATAAGATCTATGCATGTAGGAATAGACCCCATCTTGTTATCCTTAATAGCAACGATACAGGCGTGCCTCGCTGCCCCTTCTGTCACTGGGAGAGGACACCGCAAGATCGAACCCATCACAAAGCACCTCTTCCCATGGCAAGAAAAATCGATCTAGTTGGCCTAACTAAACCAAAGATTCAAAGAAGAAATACGAGGCTATAAGTAATCATGCATATAAGAGATCAAAGAAAACTGAAATAACTTTCATGGATGTAGATCTGATCATAAACTCAAACTTTATCGGATCACAACAAACACACTGCAAAAAGTCATTACATCAAATGGATCTCCAAGAGACCATTGTATTGAGAATCAAAAGAGAGAGAGAGAAAGCCATCTAGCTACTTCCTACGGACCCGTAGGTCTATGGTGGACTACTCACGCATCATCGGGAGGCACCAATGAGCATGATGAACCCCTCCGTGATGGTGTAGATTGGATCTCATGGTTCTGGAACTTGCGGTGGCTGGAATTGTGTTTCGTTGTCTCCCCTAGGGTTTTTGGAATATTTGGGAATTTATAGGGCAAAGAGGCGGTGCAGGAGACCTCCGTGGGGCCCACGACCCCCCTGGGCTCCTGGGCACGCCCTGGTGGGTTGTGCCCCCCACGGGCCTCCCCTCTGGTGCTTTCTTGGCCCCCAAGGTGTCTTCTGGTCCCAAAAAAAATCTCCAAAAAGTTTCGTGGCATTTGGACTCCGTTTGGTGCTGATATTCTGTGAAGTAAAAAACAAGCAAAAACAGCAACTGGCACTGGGCACTATGTCAATAGGTTAGTCCCAAAAAATGATATAAAGTTGCTATAAAATGCTTGTAAAACATCCAAGAATGATAATATAACAGCATGGAACAATAAAAAATTATAGATATGTTGGAGACGTGTCAGCATCTTCCTGCTTGTTTTTGAGTAGGTAAATGATAAAAACAAATTTTTTGATGTGGAATGCTGCCAAACTTGTTCATCACATATTCTTTTTCTTTTCTAGCGTGGACATTTGTACTTTTTAGATGGTTCAAAGCAATAGTCTATAATTGACATGAAGACTTCAATAATCAAGCATATCAACAAGCAACCATGTCTTTCAAAATATCAACACAAAAGAAAGCTATCCCGAGCCCATCATGCTCAATCATTGATCCATTCACGAAGCGCACTCGAATATTAGCTACATCCAATGCTCAAGTACGATCATAGTGCCCCTTAGTTGGTGCTTTATAAGAGAAGATGGAGACTCAAATAAAAATAAAAATTGCATAAAGTAAATAGATAGGCCTTCGCAGAGGGAAGTAGCTATTTGTAGAGGTGCCAGAGCTCAAAGCAAAGAAAATTGAGAGATAAAAACGTTTTGAGAGGCATGCTTTTCCTGTCAACGAAAACGACCGAGTAGTTCCCAATACTTTCCATGCTAGATACATCATAGGCAGTTCCCAAACAGAAAATAAAATTTATTCCTTTTTCCACCATTATTTTACACTCCACGGCTAGCCGTATCCACGGGTACCGTCCATACCAACACTTTCCAAGGAATTTATTATTTGACAACATAAAGTAAATTTCTTTTTCATTTCGAGACTGGGCATCCCTATTACCGCCGTACTCTCGTGCAATGACAAGTGAATAAACACTCATCTTTAGAATAACACATCTAGCATGGAAAAATATTGGCCATCCCATGCCGCTTCATGAGCGGTACGGGCACACAAAAAGGAAATTATTTTGAAAATTAGAGTTGGCACATACAAATTTGCTTAGAACGGCACAAAAATACCGCATATAGGTAGGTATGGTGGAATCATATGGCAAAACTAGGTTTAAGGATTTTGGATGCACAAGTAGTATTTCTACTTAGTACAGGTGGAGGCTAGCAAAAAGATTGAGAAGCAACCAACCAAGAAACGAAAAATCTCATAAACGAGCATTAAGCATAACTAACACCGAATAATGCACCACAAGTAGGATGTAAATTCATTGCATAACTATTGACTTTCGTGCTTGCATAGGGAATCATAAACCTTAACACCAATATTCTTACTAAAGCATAATAACTCACCAACATGACTCACATATTATTATCATCATATCTCAAAACTATTACAAGGAATCAAGTTTATTTTGTCCAATGATCTTCATGAAAGTTTTTATTATATCCTTCTTGAATATCTATCACTTTGGGACTAGTTTCATATATTGCCATTGCTTTTGACAAGCTCAAATAAATTTATGTGAAGAACATGAGCATAAAGATTTTCATCTCTCAAAATAATATAAGTGAAGCATGAGAGAATTTCTTCAAAATTACTAACTCTAAAATAAATCTAAGTGAAGCATGAGAATATTTCTCCAAAAATATTAAAGCACACTGTGCTCAAAAAGGACTTTTACATTTCAGCCCTTAAAGCACACTGTGCTCAAAAAGGACTTTTACATTTCAGCCCTTAAAGCACACTGTGCTACGAAAGAACGGAAAGCACCAGCAGTTACAGAGGGACATTGTGAAGCTTATAAAGTAGAGAAGACCTGACAAAAACATCATTTAGGGGTATTTTTATAATACCACATAACTGCACAGGGGCAAATTTGAGCACACTTTGAAATTAGGGGTAACCTAAGTACTGGGTTCAAGTTAAGGGCTCAAATGTAAAAGTCCCTATATAGGTGAAGCACTAGAGCAATTCCATAGCTCAAAAAATTTAAGTGAAGCATCTAGAGCAATTCTAACAAATCATAGCATAATTTTATCTCTCTCAAATATGTGTGTCCAGCAAGGATACTTGTGACAAACTAAAAAGCAAAACAAGCAAAGACTCATATAATAAAAGACGCTCCAAGCAAAACTCATGATATGTGACGAATAAAAATATAGCTCGAAGTAAAACACCGATGGTCGTTAGAAGAAAGAGGGGATGTCTTCCGGGGCATCCCCAAGCTTAGTTGCTTTGTTCTTCTTGAATATTATCTTGGGGTGCCATGGGGCATCCCCAAGCTTAGGCTCTTTCTACTGCTTATTCCTTCATCCAACGTGATCTCACCCAAAACTTGAAAACTTTAATCACACAAAACTTAACAAAAACCTTCGTGAGATCCGTTAGTATAAGAAAACCAATCTTCACTATAAGTACTAGTGCAAACTCATTCATATTTTATTATTGCATTATACATACTGTATTCTAACTTTACCATGGCATATACCCCCCGATACAATCCATAGATTCATCAAAATAAGCACACAATGCAACGAAAACAGAATCTGTCAAAAACAGAATAGTCTGTAAAGACGCGAATTTTACCGATAATTATGTAAATCTAAAAATTCTGAAAATTTAGTACAACGTAGGAAATTTGTATATCAATCTTGTGTAACAAATTCAGAATTTTTTGTCTCTCATGTGAATTTTGAAAATTCTGTTACTGTATGCAAAAGTTTCTGTTTTCCAACAAGATCAAATCAACTATCACCCAACATGATCCCAAAGGCTTGGCATGCCACAAAAACTAATTAAAACATAAAAAACACAATCATAACAGTAGAATAATTGTGAAAACACTCAATAACAGAAAGAAAAATGCAAAAATAAATTTTATTCATTGGGTTGCCTCCCAACAAGCGATATCGTTTTATGCCATTAGCTAGGCATAATGTATTGTCATCTTTAGTTTTTGATTCATAGATTGCCCTCATGATTTATTCATATGGTGGCCTAATTCTTGTTCTAGGGAAGTGTTCCATACCCTTTCTTAGTGGAAATGGAAATTTAATATTGCCTTCTTTCATATCAATCACGGCACCTATAGTGCGTAAAAATGGTCTACCAAGTATAATTGGAGAAGATGGATTGCAATCAATATCAAGAACAATAAAATCTATGTACACATAATTACTATTTGCAAGAATAAGAACATCATTAATTCTTCCCAAAGGCTTTTTAATAGTAGAATCTGCCAAGTGTAAATTTAAAGAACACTCTTCAATATTGGTAAGACCAAGCACATCACATAAAGATTTTGGAATTGTGGAAACACTAGCACCCAAATCACATAAGGCAAAGCACTCATAATTTTTAATCTTGACTTTGATGGTGGGTTCCCATTCATCATGTAATTTTCTAGGAATTGAAATCTCTAATTCCAACTTTTCTTCGAAAGCTTTCATCATGGCATCAACAATATGTTTAGTAAAAGCTTTATTTTGTTCATAAGCATGGGGTGAATTTATCATGGATTGCAACAAAGAAATACATTAAATCAAAGAGAAAATATCATAATGAAAGTCTTTGTAATCCAAAGGAGTGGGCACATTGCTAGTTAAAGTTTTGACCTCTCCCAACCCACTTTTATCAATTTTTTCATCAAGATTTTCACATTCCAAATCATTGGGACGCCCTCTAGCTAAAGTTGACTCTTCTCTAGTCTCTTTATCATCGATTTTAATCTTACTAAACAAGGAATCAATAGAAGAAACACAAATTACTTTAAGATCTTCATCATCTTTATGAAAGCAATCACTAGAAAACGCTCTTACTAAAAATTCTCTTTTAGTTCTAAGCATAGCGGTTCTTTTCTTACTTTCATCCATAGAAACATATAAAGACTTAATTGATTCCTCAACCTTGGGTGAAAAAGTTTTCAACTTGAGATTTTCTACATCATGAGAAATTCTATCAATGCTTCTAGACATATCATCAATCTTATTCAACTTTTATTCTATCGTAGTGTTAAATTTTTTTTGAGCATTGATAAATTCTTTAATATTATTCTCAAGATTAGAGGGGTTACTATTATTATTATAAGAAGAATTACCATAATTATTAGAGGAATTTGTAGGAAAAGGCCTAGGATTAAAATTACCTCTATAAGCATTGTTATTGAAATTATTTCGCGAGATAAAATTCACATCTACGGGATCACTGTTTTTCCCAATCAAAGTAGACAAAGGCACATCATTACGATCAATAGCATCATTTTCACTAACAACCAATTTCATAAGAGCATCAACTTTTCACTCAAAGAATTAATTTCTTCAACTGAATTAACTTTTTTACTAGTAGGTGCTCTTTCGGTATGCCATTGTGAATAATTTGCCATGATATTATCTAGTAATTTAGTAGCTTCACCCAAAGTAATTTCCATAAAAGTATCACCCGCAGTGGAATCTAAAAGATTTTTAGAAACAAAATTCACTCCCGCATAAATTTTTTGTATAATCATCCAAAGATTTAAACCATGAGTAGGACAATTTCTTAGCATCAATTTCATTCTTTCCCAAGATTGTGCAACATGTTCATGCTCAAGTTGCTTAAAATTCAAGATCTGCGTACTAAGGGAAATAATTTTCGCAGGCAGAATATACTTAGTAATAAAAGCGTCCTTGCACTTATCCCAAGAATCGATACTATTACGAGGCAAAGATGAAAACAAAAATTTTGCACGATCCCTCAAAGAGAAAGGAAATAATTTCAACTTCACAATATCATTGTCCACATATTTTTTCTTTTGCATATCACACAATTCTACGAATGTGTTTAGATGGGATGCGGCATCCTCATTAGGAGTACCGGAAAATTGCTCTTTGATAACAAGATTCAACAAAGCGGCATTAATTGCACAAGACTCCGCACTAGTAGCGGGAGGAGCAATCAGAGTACTAATAAAATCATTGTTATTAGTATTGGAAAAATCACACAACTTAGTGTTTTCTTGAGTCATCGTGACTACGCAAACAAGATCTCAAACAAAGAAGAGATCTGACGAGAAAAAGGCGAACGGAAAAGAAGGCGAATAAAAAGGCAAATTTTTGTGAAGTGGGGGAGATGAAAAAGAGAGGAAAATGTCAAATAATGTAAATTACAAGGAGATGAGATTTGTGATTAGGAACCTGAGAGATCTTGACTTGATCCTCCCCGGCAACGGCGCCAGAAATTCCTTTTGATGTGGCTTGAAATTGCGTTGGTATTTCCCCAAAGAGGAAGGGATGATGCAGTACAGCTACGGTAGGTATTTCCCTCAGTTATGAAACCAAGGTATCAATCCAGTAGGAGGCCAGGCCAAGCTATGAAAACGGTACATGCACACAAAGAACAAATAATTGCAACCCGACGCGTAAGAGGGGTTGTCAATCCCTCCTCGGGCAAAAGATAGATCGGTTTGTATGATGTTCGATAAATAGATCTTGCAATAACACAAAATAAAATAAAGAAAGAAAAAGTGCAGCAAGGTATTTTTGTGTTTTTGGAATAATAGATCTGAAAATAAAAGCGAATAAAAATAGATCGGAAAGCAATATGATGAAAGATAGACCCGGGGGCCGTAGATTTCACTAGTGGCTTCTCTCGAGAAAATAGCAAACGGTGGGTAAACAAATTATTGTTGGGCAATTGATAGAAGATCAAATAATTATGACGATATCCAGGCAATGATCATTATATAGGCATCACGTCCAAGATTAGTAGACCGAAACGATTTTGCATCTACTACTATTACTCCACACATCGACCGTTGTCCAGCATGCATGTAGTGTATTAAGTTCATGGAGAAACGGAGTAATGCAATAAGAACTGTGACATATTGTAGACAAGATCTATTCATGTAGGAATAGACCCCATCTCGCTATCCTTAATAGAAATGATACATGTGTGCCTCACTGCCCCTTCTGTCACTGGGAGAGGACACCGCAAGATCAAACCCATCACAAAGCACATCTTCCCATGGCAAGAAAAATCGATCTAGTTGGCCTAACTAAACCAAAGATTCGAAGAAGAAATACGAGGCTATAAGTAATCATGCATATAAGAGATCAAAGAAAACTCAAATAACTTACATGGATAAATATCTGATCATAAACTCAAACTTCATCAGATCCCAACAAACACACCGCAAAAAGTCATTACATCAAATAGGTCTCCAAGAGACCATTGTATTGAGAATCAAAAGAGAGAGAGTGAAAGCCATCTAGCTACTTCCTACGGACCCGTAGGTCTATGGTGGACTACTCACGCATCATCGGAGAGGCACCAATGAGGATGATGAACCCCTCTGTGATGGTGTAGATTGGATCTCATGGTTCTAGAACTTGCGGCGGCTGGAATTCTGTTTCGTCATCTCCCCAAGGGTTTCTGAAATATTTGGGAATTTATAGGGCGAAGAGGCAGTGCAGGAGACCTCCGTTGGGCCCACAACCCCCTGGGCACGCCTGGGCTCCTAGGCGCGCCCTGGTGGGTTGTGCCCCCCATGGGCCTCCCCGCTGGTGCTTTCTTGGCCCCCAAGGTGTCTTCTGGTCCAAAAAAATCTCCAAATTTTTTTGTGGCATTTGGATTCCGTTTGGTACTGATATTCTGCGAAGTAAAAAACAAGCAAAAAATAGCAACTCGCACTGGGCACTATGTTAATAGGTTAGTCCCAAAAAATGATATAAAGTTGCTATAAAATGATTGTAAAACATCCAAGAATGATAATATAACAACATGGAACAATAAAAAATTATAGATACATTGGAGACGTATCATGTACCACCGCTATATTTAAGTTGCCCACGCATATAAGTAGTTGAAATAATCTGAGAAAGCACTTAAACAGTGTGGCCTCATATAAACTACGAAGACAGTCTTGTGATGAAGTTCATAGGAAAAGTTAAGGACTCAAATGAATTAGGCATGCATTTCTTTATGATAGTACAACATGCACTGCTGACATATTGGCCAACTCAGGTATAGCCTAACAAGTAACAAACAAGCATTCAAATCAAGCAATACAGCAAAGCAGACAACTGAACTATTTGTAATTCTGTAGGATTACAGGTTGAGGGCACAAGCCAAGAAAGCAGCCCACACGCATTACATTTCACATGTACTAAAACATACTAGCTTACCATATGTTGCTGTCAAGCCTCACTGCTGTTGCAATGTTCTTTGAAGATATTGTCAGCATCCCGTGGTTGCAAATCTAGTCGTTGTAGTTTATTCTTCCCCCTCTATTTAGGTAAAACTAATTTTAATCACATGCACTGGTTCGAATTGATCATCAATGGTTAATCTAAACTAATGAAAGAAGGGTGTGTGCTTAATGACAATATATGTGCTTCACTCTATTTTTATGCTTGTTCGAGGTGCCAGCCCCAAAAGAAAAAATATTTTGCTTGATGGGGTTGGCAGCTCCATAATGAATAGAATTATCAAATTAGTCATGCAACTTGGGAAGATCAAGAGCGCACAAAAAAGTAATGAACAGAGGCTCGGAGCAGTGTTGTAATAGCTAGCATTGGAAAATGTAGGTTGAAACGAACAAAAAGCAGCGGAACCACAAGCTAGTTTGCTGATGTGTAATTAAGCATAAAGAACATAGAAGCAATCCAGTACAATAATTGTAACCAACAGGTGGCATCAGAATAACACCATTATCATAAATATAGCATGCAAGAAGTAAAATAGTAGGCAGTACAGTTATACTTAGGACAAAACAAAAGCATTGTAAGTATATGTGCACTGGTTTGTAATTTAGCACATGTAACATGTTCACTGCCACACGTATGGACCTACAGGTGCAAGCAGAATAATGCGTCTCATGAAAATTGAATGATGCCCTGAAGAAATTCGAAGGTGCGGTGCTTATGCTAAGAAATTGAATGTAGGCGCCGGCCGTTGGATAATAGTACCTGATTCTCGGGGGCGTATGGGCATCGTTGTCATACGTGAAAGCTAAGGATCGCCGATGGTGCTCGTGTTGCAGTTGAGTTTGGGCCGGCTATCACCGTTGCTGAAGCGGCTCCGGTGCTTCGGTTGCGGCGCCTGTCGACATACTTGAGACTAGAATGCTAAGGAGTCTAAAAGGGAATCAAACCCTATGTGATGTGCTCAAGAAGTCCATACTGCACAAAAAACCTCTGATGGAAGGATTAGGTTTCGAAAAGAAAATCAATGTGGATGGATCATATTGGACTGCCGAGCAGTATCTTCGAACGACTTGGGTTCGGGCAAAGAGTAAAACCCTCAAACCTGAAACTCTAACTGGTTATCATTCACCCATTCATGTTGACACTGATGAGTCTGATGAATCAAATTACAAAATCTTCAAAAAACAGAATGGCGAAGTTTTCGCTCGATATGTTAGATCTAACTGCAGGACAGGTTCACCCAAGAAGCAAATCTGAGTAAAGAAGTGCATTATTGAAAATTTGTCTGTCACTGCTAACCTGATTGTGCCGGATAACTCTCGACGAGGAAATGGATATCATTCACTGTCTACTTTAGAATCTTTCTCAAATGATTATCATTCTAACCTGCGTCAGAAGGAGTACATGTGTACCTCCTCAAATCATTACATTCATATCTCTGGAAATAACTTCAATGCATATTCATATGATTACCAAAGTACACAAGCGTCTTGCAGGCCTAGTCGAAGGAATACTCCTGCTAAGTCCAAGCAAATGAGATCCTCACTGCCCACGCAAGTGTGGGTTGTGAAGAAGAACTAAACGTCTCTTGCAGGGAAATATCTTAGGGATATCTCGTGTTTATTATAAGCCCTGAGATCAATCATTGTTGGTGCTTAATTCTCTGTGTTTTTCGTTCGCCGTGTTTGTGTTTTTCGTTCATCGTTTTCGCTTTTAGTTGGAGTTGTGTTCTGTTTTTCGTTCAGTTCTTTCTCGTCTTACGCCTTTTTCTGTCATAAACATGCAACTTGATCTGAAAAAGATTTCAATCCAATGTCCTTGGTCGCGAATGAAATCCACTTAGAACATTTATCTATTTTGTTGCTTGCCCTTATTCTAACCCTTCGGTCTTCCGTTCAATTTCCGAGATGTTCACAGGAAATGGTTGACACGTGCCCATGATCTCCATGATTGTGATCTCGTCCGTTGAATGTGGAATGTCCCATGCTTTTCGGCCGTGGATCTCAGAGGAAGCGGTTTTGCCCTCGGGCTATATAAACCCCTCCTCCAGGCATTTTCCTCCTTGTTTATTCTCTGTTCGACCTCAAACCCCTCCTCTTGCTCTCCGCCTGAGCCCGTGCTCGACGCAGCATCGACATCACGCCTCGACGTGCAACTCCGGTGAAGCCCTGCCGCCGTTGGTCATGTCAGTGCGGTACATCATCTCTCCCGCACTGCCGTAGATGATCTTTGCTGCAAAGTTAGGGCACTCAAATCTGGAGCTAGCCCTGTCGTTCCTCTATTCTAGGGCTGCTCGTACCGATGCCATTTCTTTTGTTTTATTTTCTTGTGGTAGATCTTTAGGGCTCCTTAAGTTATGGCTTGTATAGTTTGTAGTTGTTCCTCGTACCAGTCATTTTGGATCTAGGGTTTATGTGTTATACGTTGAAAGATTAGAGGAGTTGTTATTCTGTCTTATGGCATGTTACAATTCTCTCGACGATATCTTCCAAAATATATGCTTTGAATTCCTTTGCTGCTTCCAAAAAATTATCTATTTTCAGTCAAAAATGCTTCTGTGCATGTTTGTGACCATTTCCCGTTTTCTTTTGCCCTGTTTTATTTTGCCTTAGGATTGATCATGGCTCAAAGTTTGGAAGAGCAGTCTGGCTCTGAGGAAGAAATCCCTCTGGCACCTCAAGTGGCTGAACGAAAGGGATTGACTGCAACTGCAAAACCATCAAAGCCGCCAAGAGTGCCGAAGAAAAAGTCTGAATCTGAATCCGAAGAAGATGATATTCCCTCAGCTCATAGTCAGCCCGAGGATGAACTGATCACCGACTCCAAGACTTTATTCTCCAATGGAAATCCCAAGAAGGGTGGTCGCGGAAGAGAAAGGAACACTGCTGCTGAGATGTATGATCAAGAGACTTACAAAACTCTACCTAGAGTTGAAACTGCCACCGAAAGAAATAACAGGCTGTAGAAGATTCACCGTCATTGGGCAAAGAAATGGTTCAACTATGAGGACGTCCGAAGGAAATATCAGATCCTGTTTGCATTCACTCCGCCTTGGAATGACTGTATTGTTGAAGGCTGTCTAGGCCAAAATGATGAAAAATCAAGGCTGGCTCCTCCTGCAAATGCTCACGCTGATTCATTAAAAACAATTGTTGATTTTCCCGAAGAAGTGGAAAAGAGAGCTAAGGCCAAAGCCAAGCGCGAGGCTATGGATGCGAAGAAGAATCAAGTGGAACAATGAAATGTTGAGTTGACCCAACAAGATGTGCAAGAAAAGAAGGATAGGGCATCTGCCCGAAAAGAAAAGAAGAAAAGGAAGTCTGTTGCCCGGAAATCAAAGAAGGCAGCTTCTGCCTCATCTGATGATTCTTCCGATGATAATGTTGGCGAAGAAATTCCAGCGTATGATCAACGAGCTCTTCTTGACAAGCCTTATCAAACTCCCTCACCAGAAAAAGTTTCTCCTCCATTGAGGATATCCCCCAGGCTTGCAGCTGCTCCATTCTCAGATAAACCTTCAGGTTCTGCTGCCCCGTCTGCAAAGAGAATGTTGTTGCCCGAAGAGAAAGCTGCAACATCATCCAAGAAAGCTAAGGCAGATGTTCCTGCTTCCACAGAGGATCAATCTTATGACTTCAATCTCATGATTGACGTTATTGAAACTGCTTCCTATGATCCCAAATTAGCTGATCTGAGTAGTTTGGGTCTTCCTGAAGATGTTACCAAGTTGGTAACAAAAAACTTTGCTGAACTAGGTGAGAATAACAAGGAGCTGAAACAAGCTGTCGAGGACAAGAAGCTCCTCGAGCAAATGAGGAAAGAAGCTAGCACTGACTCTGAAAGGAAAAACCTCAACAAGGAAATTCTTGAGCTCACAAAAGCTCTCACTGTCATGAGGAAAAATAAGATTGAATGGCACTCATGGCTGAAGTTGGATGTTTCTGAGCTGTGTGATCGAAAGAATTATGAGATCAAACATCAAGCAGATCTTGCTCTACGAAGATTGAAGGAAGAAAAACGCCAGAGAGCATTGGCAAAAGCTAGCAAACCGAATGAAATCAAAGATCGTAGTATCCAGAGTATTGCTTCTGACACACCTATCGACTCAAGTGCACCTCTGCAGCAGATTCCACCATCTCCTCCTCACGCGATTGTTCCCATGCAACAAGTAGAGCGTGCGGCAATTAACATTCCTACCTCAGTTGCTCAAGAATCTGATGTGATGGATATCTTTCTGAACAATCCTGTCGAAGAGAATGTCGTGCCCGAGCAACATGCCACTGAAGAGAAAGTTGACTAAGAGATTGAGATGGAGAAGGAAGCATCATCGCCTCTGAAAGATTTGCAAGTTGAGGCATCCGGAACCAAGGAGGATGATAAGGTTGAGGGGGGAGCAAGTTGCTTCCCGAGGAAACACTACCTGGTCTCCTCATCTGGTTCCCCTACATAGATGGAGGTTGACCCTGCTCCTGGTTCTTTGGCTTCACAGCCAAAACGGGAAGAAAAAAAAGATGAAGAGCACATGGTTCACGAACTAAAAGTACCAGCTGATGCACCACCAATTTTACCTCAGCAGACCAAAGAAGAAGCTGTAGTGACCCAAGTGACTGAAGAAGTTCTCATGCCTCCTACTATTGTGAGTTCACCAAAAGAAAAGGCCCTAGTACCTGAAAATGAGAAAGCCGCTGAAGGAGTTCCAGCGAAGGAAATTGAAGGTCAGACCAGTGCTCCAATGCCATCAGCACCAGAGAAAAGCAAAAAGGCCTCTTGCCCCATTAAAGCCTATCGATGAAAATGTGCCAGCTTCTGATGATATTCAGCCAATGGAAATTAGCGATGAAGAGAATCAAAAAATTCCCCAGGAATCATTTCCATTGTTTCCAGCTGAGTATGGCCCCAATGGCCCTGCGTTTAATGAACAACTCCATCTCTCGAAGCTAGCATTCTTTGGGGTCAGCCCTTACAAAGGAGAAAGAACTTCACTATCACCGAGGTTTTGGACTGAAAAACAAGCGGTTTATTATGCTCGGATCTTTTTTTGGCAAGAATAGGATTTTTAATCAGAAGATATTAAACTTTGCTGAGCTTGAAGAAATGCCCTGTTTCCTCAATGCAATCGAGCATATAGAACATGCCCTACTGAAAGGATTCATGCGCTTCAATCATGGCTGCAACAGAGAAATTATCCTTCAGTTCTTTGCCACATTGTATATCTCAAGAGATTGGAAACACCTCAACCTGCATTCTAGAATGGATGTCAGGCAGAGAAAAGATTAAAATCTTGGTAGATCAGTTTTTGGCTATGATAAATATTCCTTGGTGTGAATTTGAGAAGGATAGAGAGCACAGGTTGCATTACTGGGAAGTGTTCGAAGCACAACTCCATATCCTGATGGATCCCAACTTGGTTGGTGACAAAGCATTGATGTTGATGCCAAGAAGTTGGCCTATGACAACAAAGTGACGTTTCACATTCTGTGCAATACTCTCACGCCAACAAACAGACCAAATTCCATCAATGGCATTGTGGGAAATGCACTTCTGGCCATCTCTCAAGGAATTTAGTTTGATATTCCTGATCTTTTCATTCGAAACTTGGCGTGTGCAGCTGACATCCCGCAATCATTTAAGCCATATGCTCCATGGATCATGTTTGCAATCGAGAAGGTCATCAATGAGAAATTCTTCTGGGCATACTTTCCGAAAGTCTTCATGCCACCAGTACGTGACACTCTTCGTATGGTGAAGGATATTGGCAAGGGAAAGGCACTCATTGATGTTGCTGGTACTTCATATGCATCTGAATCTGCTCCGAAGGTCAAGAAAGCCAAGGTTGAAATTCCTTCGAATGATAATCCTTCTCTGTATGATATATGCATTCGCACACATCAAGCATTGGAGAGCCACATCAAGTTGGATCGAAAGGAAAAGCTAGAGTTAATGACTGAGCTAAATTTGCTTCACAACCATACCCGCCAAATCCTTCCGCATGAGAAGGAAGCAAAGAAGCGTTCATGGACTCTTCTCAGGCAGCATCATTCTCGCAAGCAGCTGGCTGCTAAAGGAATCATGAAGGAGTATGACCATCTGGATCTGCTGGTTGTCCCTCACGTCCGAAGACAAACTCATGTGCTCCCTGATCGTTCTGCATCTACTGACATGCTGTTTGTTGCACATGTTGATGAAATTGCTGACACAGCCGGTACTCTCATATACAAGCCAGATGTTCATCGCACCAAGTCATCCAGAGCCCATGCTGCTACTCCTACTTCGGCCTCGACCATTCCTCGCTCTGCGGATTCTGATTCGTCGAGTGGTTTTAATTATGATTCTGAGGATTCGCCTAAAGAGTAGTTCCTCGTATGTCTTCTCTATCCTTTTTGACACTTGTTGACAAAAATTGGGAGTAGTACATCGAGAGATAGATGAAAGGGGTTCTTGCAGGTTGTTTTTGTTTCATCATTTGCTTTTCTCAGTCGAACGTTTTGGCTTTCCCTCTAACAATTTGCTTAAAGAACTTATCGCACCGCCTGTGGTGTTGAAAAACTTGGTCGTCATGTAATGTTAATAACCCCCCTGCAATGCTATTTGCTTTCAACTATTTGTTTGCAGGTGCTACCAAAAGTATACTCCCATGCTATGATTATCTTCAATCATTATCTATTGTGCAGGGAAAATGTGTGCACTACAAGGATGACAGGAGATCATAGAGTGTTAGCACAAATGGGGAGAAGTACATTGCGTACTAGATGAACTTCATCTGTCTTTGTTGGATATGCTATAATCTTTATTCCTCGATTATCTAACCTTACAGGAGAAGAAAGTCGGTCCTAGCCCTAATCTCTGATGTCTTGAAAGATATCTCTTTGTCTGACAGTGTTTTTCCTCGCATATATCTTCTATATCATCTTTGTTGCAGGAAAATCACTTCTACAGCATATCCACCTCCAACAATATACCCATGCCTATCCTACTCTATTTCTACTCGTTTTTTTAACTTCCAGGAATCTTGTATCTCGTGTGATTCAAATTGTGTTCTGATAAAGCCTTCATGTTATATCCTTTGTCACAAATCATTTTAAAGTACTCACCATATCTATCTAATACATTTTCAAAGATTGTGTGACAGGAATTATCTCAAACACCCTTGAGTGCATTGAAAGTAGCTTTGATTGAAATCACAAGTCAATGTCACTTGTATGAAGAATTACCTTGCTACCTCCCAGTTTATTTTGTGCTCTGGTGCACACCTTCAGGGGGAGAATGTTAATCTTCATACTTATCTCTCATCTTTCATTATCCTTCGCATTACATTCCATTCTTTATCTATCCTTCGATGTGATCTATTTTGTCAACAATCATCCAAAAAGGGGGAGATTGTTGGTGCAATATCTGCCTTCCTATGTTTTGGAGATTGTTGACAGAAACAGGTATGGACTAATTTATTTGCTAGTGCATACAGAGAGAAATAGTCCATACAGAAACCGAAGAGAATGCTGTCTCCGGTGCTAAGTTCGAGGAACTTCACTGAAGTATATCTGCATTGTAGAGAAGAACGAGCTATATTTGTTGATGATTTGAAGACTAGAAGATTGCTGTGAAGAAATTGCCCCCTCGAAAGATTTCTGCTGAAGCAAAGCATTGGGTTCGGTGTTGCTGTCCTAAGAAATTGACTGCAACGAATCCAAGTCAAAGACAAATTGAAGACGTAATATTCTTTTCGTATTTCTTCTTTGGTTCATTTGAGTCATAGGACCTCTGTACTACTAAGAGGGGTATAGGTTCTCGATGCTTACATCCACTATGATGCTTAGCCCAAACCTATGAAAGTTGCGAGAGAAATCTCTTTGTGTTCCGAGCAAATACTTGCCAGCAAGAGACTATGATCTTCTTCACCACGAGAGATTTGTCTCAGACCGAGGAGTTAGCATTACTTGCTCTGCATGTAATGTTACCGTTGTGCTCAAAATCCGACCGTTGGACTCGTGTTGTTCGGCCATTGGCTGGTCTCGATGTCCAATTTGGTCATTTCCCATCTGGGAAGGCTGCGGCTATAAATATCCACCCCGCTCCAACATTGTCCATTGGCTGCACCGCTTAAGATTTCTGAGAAGATTGATTTGAGCATCCTCTCTCCGATTGATTTGAGTTTAAGATCCACTGAGAGAAAATCAAGATCCCAAAACTTAGACAGTGGTTTAGCATCACCGTAGTTCTGAGTCAGAGTTCTTGTACCTATTACTCTTGAGAGTTGCGCACTCTCTAGACGGATAGGTTTCCGCTCGAGTGTTGAAGAGTCATTGTCTTCACAGAGCTAGATCTTCAGCAACCAATTGTGATTTTTGTCCGCGAAGGTCGACCGAAGGTTTGGAGATCACCGACAAGTATCTACCACGAGTAAAATGAACCTGAGTCTGATCAGCTCTGCGTTGAAGGAGAATAGGGTGAAGAGAGTTTATCTTCTGTGTTAAGTCACAGCCCCTCCAACCAAACATAGCCCTTTGGCAGAAGGGTGAACTGGTCTACCAAATCTTTCTGTCGCCATCGAGCACCACTGGTTCTATTCACTTCAATGCATTACTTTTGGCAGTCATATTGTGTGCTCTGTGTTGATAGATATCTGATCTGTTACTCTCTGCTGCTTATCATTCGACTTATCTCTTGCAGAGTTTATTGTCATTCAATGTTTGTGTTGTTGTCCTTCACTATTAAGTCTGTAGGCATGTTGTATTACCATTGTCATCATTATGCCTATTGTATCCTATGCTCGAGCCATTATTGCATCTTACCTTGAAGGTTTTATTCCTCAGTAGTGAGCCTGTCTGCTTCTGTATCTACCGACCGATAATTCCGCTGTTGTGATTGGGATCAGTTCAAAACATTTGAAAGAATTTTTGAATCTCCCATTCACCCCCGCTATGGTTGATAGACTCTCGGTCCTAACAATGGTCACACAATCTACCACAATCAGACCGTCACCATCTACCCAGGTATTCCATTTTCTCATTGTTGTGTGTTAGAGTAGTAGTACTTGTGAGTTCTTTTCTTTTCTTGACTAGGACATGTTTACTAGTACTAGTACTACAATTTAGTAAGGCGCCCGTGCGTTGCAACGTATCCAAAGTAGAATAATACTTGTTCACAAACTTGAATGAAAACACTCTTGTTTTTATATACATATATCACAAAAAATATATTATGTTTCACTCAAAATATATTTTTCAGGCTATTTTGATGAGGTGAGGGAGGGATGTGGTTGGTTTCAAGATACTGAGGGGTTTTCTGCAAATTGGAGCAGCGAAGTGGCCTATTGTTGCAAAAAGGCCACAACTTACCTCATAGTCGTTAGATGCAGATCTAGTGGTCAGAAATGACGGATGGCAGACACACCATCATCACCAACTGAGTCTTTTATAGGTGTAGAGATTTTTTTTAACCCCCTCACCTTCTCTTTCATTGTAGTACTTACTAGTACTAGTACTTTTTACCTTGGAGGACGTGTATAGCTAGGCCCTTGAAGACTTGAACCCACTAGCTCCCACCATTTTTGTTTTTCCATGTCTTACTATCTCATCCATGTAGCCAAGAGTGGCTATATATAATAAGCCAGTTATTTTACTTCCTCTATACTGGAGTAGTACTACTTGCTGCACAATATTACTGACCGCCATATCTGAGCACAACATTATCATGCATGGACCTTGACCATGTACGTCACCATGTGTCCAGATCTGAGATGCCGCATGTACCAGATGAACGGCGCCGAGTTCGACCCCCGTGATGCTATGTGGGTGCCGAGGAACACTCTTGGAGAGTACTCTCTTTTCATTGGGGACAACTACCCCATTGTGAAGCAGATGCCACCTTCCGTGCACGACACCGACGGCCTGCCATTCATGAAGCATGGTTGTGTCCTCAGTGCACACCGCCGGATGAACGACATGCTGGGACACGCTATACCTGATTTATGCCGCTTCAGCTGATGAGTCTCCATCATGTGGAACCGGACTAGAAAGCTGCGACAATGATTCCCGTTGCCCACTGCTATGTATCGTGCCATCTATGAAGAACACCTGGGACTGGAACCTAGAGGAGGACATGAAGCCCATCTATAACGTGTAAGTGGAGTATGGTAAATTGTGAATGGTAGCGCTGTAAATATATGTAGAATAGTCGTGCACAAATTTATCACATGAAGTGGAGATGAACTTGTGTGGCCTGGTGGCATTTGTCCTTTAGAATTTATTACTAGTAAATGTGTTATGTGTACGTGAAACTTGTGTGGCTGTTGCACGGGCTCCAAGACGCTATGTGAGAAAAAAAGGTGACACAGCTTTGGCTATAGGTGATGTGGCGGCATCATACAGTAGCGATTGCTTGCTATAGTTGTAGTACTAGGACGACAACTCGTACTCCTATAAACCTTGCGCTTGGCTCTTCGCTTCTTCGGGAGGTTCAATAATTCGTACTCCTATAGACCTTGCACTTGGCTCTTCGCCTCTTCGGGAGGTCCAACAATGATGATACTACAGTACAATATGCTTCTGGCAATCTAACACCACATGAACTGCTGCACATCCACCACGAGGGCGAGGGCGAGGGTGAGGGAGAGGGCGATGTAGTCAAAACCCTCTCCTCTTCTTGCGAGCCACCGTGCGCGTGGGCGAGGGAGAGGGTGTAGGCATATGTAGTAAGCAAGCTTCTCCTCGTCCTGTGAGCGACCGCGCGTGGGTGAGGGAGAGGGCGTAGTAAGCAAGCTTCTCCCCGTTCTATGAGTTGACGAGACACATCAAAGTAGTAGCCCATACTGCATCCTTTCCAGTTCATATGGGTTAATTTGGAACGAGATAAATACACTGGCCGTATGTAACAATACGATCACTGGACTTCATACTATGCTCATTACGGTCACTATATAGTTTTGCGGTGATTATACGGTCACTAGCTCACTGTAGAGCACCGTATTGCACCCTGCTGACCGGCCACATAGTCAACGTGGCACTTTGTTGACTGGTTAAATTGGCACCTGGTTTCTGGGTCCCACCTGTCAGTTGGCAGAGCAAAGAAATCAGTAAAACAAAACTTTACGCAGGCGCGACAGGAGTCCAACCCTTGCGCGCGAACCACCCTGGCTGTGTATGTGAGTGCATGCACATGTACTCCCTCGGTCCATGGAAAACTGTACATCTAGCATTAGAAAATTTTCCAACAAAGAGTGTACATCTACACTTCCAATGCACTTAGCCATTAATCTAATCGGTATTGATTGACTAATGCAGCAACTTGTGCCCTAGCTATAGGTTGCATGTCTATCCTTAATTACAACATGCAACAACCTTCATTTAATCTTCTTCTCTCAATGGTCGCATGCACACATAAGTCTGCTGCTTTTGGGCGTTAATTATGACATGGAGTTCCAGTTCCTCTTGGTCAATGTGTTAATATCTATATGTACAGTCCTTCACGAACGGAGGGAGTAGGTTGAGCACTTGAGCGTGAGCGTGTGTGTTGCATCTTGTGTTGTGTGCTGCATGGATGCGTGAGTGTTGCGTGCGTGCATGTGTACGTGTGAGTGTTGCATGCATGCATGAATGCATGAGGCTTCTACTCCCTCCTATTAACATGTTCATATTTCAAGCTTCATTAAAACGTTGCATGCAAGAATTAAGAGAAAACTCACTGATGCATGTAAAAGTTCTGGTCTTTTGTTCTTCACGCATGCACGCATGCATTCCAATTAATATGTTCGTAAACATAATTTTCTTGAGGAAAACGAGCCCATTATTGAGTACTTTTGGAAAAATTCTTCGGGAACACATCATTTACTACTACCTTGGTGGATGATTTTTTTATTGACCTGTATATAAACCGGAAGGATGGAGTACTAGGTACTAGTACTAGTAGTACTCCCACATAATTGGCGCCGAGTGCCTTGGCCAATGGTTCTTGTTGTTGGACAGGATGAGAGTAGAGGTATAGAGATACTATAGATAGGAAGTCTTGGCGATCCATTATTCCCCATCTCGGTCAGAGAGAACTATTCAACTAGTCTTCACAGTGAAGTGACAATACACGCTGCAGCAGATGGGACACTTAATTAATAAGTTGAGCCAGCGTGTTGGTGTTACTAAATCAGCCTTACCCTATACTGCCATCATGTTTGCCAGTGGAGCACACTTCCGCAAATACGCCTACGCACCTCTCTCTTCCATTAACTGACATATGGGCCCTCTTAAGGTAGACCCACATGTCATCGGCTTAACTATTTACACTCCGAAGGACGGTATATCCTGGTAGTAGTACTAGTAGAATTCAGATTTAATGCACTTTCTTGCCCGTCTTTCCCTCTTCTTCCTCCTCTCTTCCCCATCATCAGCCGCACACCATTTCCACCCGCTCACTGCTCGCCCGCCCGCGTCATCTTCCTCGGTAGCTCGCGCGTACCATATCCCTCCGCTCACTGCTCTGCCACACACACCATCTTCTTCCCTCACCCGCCAAAATCAACTTCCCCGCTCGCTCGCAGGCACTGAAAACCCCAATCACTCAGCGCCCTAAAAAACCCTATGGAAGAACTGACTGACATGTAGAGCCGCAATTGGAATTCCCTCCCCGATGTTCTCTTGGAGCAGATCTGTAATCGTATGGACCTGCTCAGCACCGTGTATCTGGCCGCATGCTCGGTGTCTATGTACCGTGTACTCGTTTGCAACCGGCCGGCCCTTTTCAAGACACGCTGCTTGCTGATGCCCGATCCTCGCAGGTGGCCGAGACACCGACTTGACGATCCTATGGAGGTTGCCGTTGTGCCACTCGACATGCTACCACTACCCGCACACCTGCCCTTCATGTGCGGCCACTACCAGGCGGGCATGAAGGCCAACTGGATCGTCCTCATCCACCAATCCGGTAGTCCGTGGCATCTCTTGGATATCTACACCCATCGAGAGATCACCCTTCCATTGTTGGATACCACCGGCATCGAGCCTCGCGGTCCGCCGGACACTCCTGCCTACTACACACGAGACGCATCGAGCTTTTGGTACGACCTTCGTTTGCTGAAGGTTGTAATCTGCGAAGTGCCCACACCATCAGAAGACTACATGGATTACAAGCTCATTGCCTTGTTCGACGGGGGATTAGTCTATCTGGAATCCGGTCGCCATACATGGTTATGGCTCATCATCAATCATGTTGACCCTCCATTTCTGTCTGATGCTATAGTGCACGATGGCATCGTTTACGCGGTCGACACACATATTGGCTGCCTATACTGGTGGAATCTATCGTCGTGTAATTGTTCTATCTCATCTCATCTTTACTTTATGAATATGACTGCCTGTTGATTGTTAGAAATTTAGAATAGATAGTATGTTTATAACCACATCATTGATATATGTTCCTCTCATTCCTATATTTTTTATGACCACACATGTTATTGTTAGAGTTGATATGAGAACAATTGGCATCTAATGATTGTTAGAATAGATATTATGAGTATAACCTCATGATTGCTATATGTTACTCTCATTTCCAAGATTTTTATAACCACGTATGTTATTGTTAGAGTTGATATAAGAACAGTAGTAACTGCTATGGTAGAATATGAGTAGGCCCTGGCATAGCTGTTTTCCTCTTATTTTTACATGATGTATGAACCATGACATATTGCTAGAATATGAAAGCCATTGGCTTAATTTTTTTAACTTGGCGTATGATGATGACCACGGCATTGCAATTCTCTGGCTATGATCTGTGTCATTGTGATAATAATCTTAATTCCACACATACTCTGAACATGATTGTATATTTTTGTCCTTTTGGTCTCCAATTTGATTTGTTACAGCAGACGCACATGCGTTGGCCTTCATAATTCCAGGATCTAGAAATATACAAGTCAATGGGTGGTGGTTTATCGCTCGTTCAACTGACGGTGGGCATTTGATGCTCATTCGCACATACCAAATTGACCAAACTATTTCATCAAACCACATGCAGTACAATGCATGGGGCATTCGCGACTGTGATGGCTATGGCTGCTTCGTGTTTGAGAAATATCTCAGCTCCGTTGGGCCAGGTGTATTCAACTGGAGGCAGGTTTACAGCCACGGCAACCACTCCATGTTCCTCGGGCTCAAGTATCCGATCATCCAACCAATCATCGATCATATCACCGGCGATGATTACCGTGCTATGCAACTTCTATTCGCCAGGGGGAACTGTGTTTACACATCATACCATGGATTTCATGAATCACCATATCCAGAGATTCGTCAACACAGCTTGTTGCCAGATGATCTTCAGTGTGTGAAAGGCATCAAGCTTCCAAGCGATGAATGGCTTTTGCAAACCCGACATGCGGCGATGTGGTTCATGACAACAGCAAATATGCACAACTTGATTTGTAGTGATATCTAGACTGAGCCATGTATCCTGCTGCTGTAGTATGACCCTCTTTTGTTGGATATTATGTACTTTAGTTAGTTTGAAGAATAAATACCTTTCTGAGATCAAGTGCATCCTAAGTCAC
Source organism: Thinopyrum elongatum (assembly GCA_011799875.1). Classification (NCBI taxonomy): domain Eukaryota; kingdom Viridiplantae; phylum Streptophyta; class Magnoliopsida; order Poales; family Poaceae; genus Thinopyrum; species Thinopyrum elongatum. The sequence goes on from CM022299.1 coordinate 447,795,224, forward strand.
CTGCGTAGCATGTACTTATAATGATGATGAAGATGCTGTAAAGAAGCCATCTATTTATACCTATACTAATCACAGACTTCCTAGAAATTACCACGTTAATTAGAAATTACCAGCCGTTAATTTGGTGGAAAAAAACTACGTAGTGTAGCTATAAAAAAACCATCCAGGGTACGTGTAAAAATAACCTATATATCGTACTCCTAAAACTTGAGGCTTGCAATCTAAGAAAACAACATATAGCGGAGCTGTTTAAAAACAATCTATCGTACTTCCTATGAACTAGCTTCCTAACAACGTAGTGTCAGGATCGATCCTACCTTCCCGAAAGAATCATCACGCATTATATCTCCCTATATGCCTTCTTCTTCCAATCGTAATTGGATCAGTCTCCGTCGGGGGACGCCAGAACTCTTACGTGCGTTGTTGAATCTCTTCTGTAACACGATGATTGTTCTCGAAAAACCACAGATAATCTAGCTTCTCGGTCGACTCCTTGCCCTCCAGCTATGGGTTCTCCTCCAAGAAAAGGAGGATCGCTCGAGAATAACTCATCGTCCTCTCCTCCGCTGCTTGCCCCGTGTGCGGCACCTCGGCCGCATTATTATGGCGAGCGAGGTGTTCTTCTCCTTGCCAGGTATCCATGGACTCCCTCAATTCATAAGAGCAGCCCCAGGCGAGGTCGACGGGAAACTGGTCGTCGCTGATGTCAAACACTCCGTGGTATCACGATCCAACTACGAGTCCTTCCAACCATCTCATTGTGGACTCCTCTCTCTGCGGCGTCCATCACAGCCAAGTAAACCATGAGATAATTAATTCAATCTCCTCGATCTGATGAAGGTGGCCTATTTTGTGTGATTTATGTGTGTGGAGTTCAGGCATGATGATGATGGTCTTGAGCTTGGACTGAAGTTGGTTGGCGGCTTGAAGCTGAGAAGATTGGGTTGTGCTGATTTTCTAAATTTCTGTTGTTTGTGCAGCCGGGTTCAAGATCACAGAGGTCATCATTGAGCAGGAGTATTTAATGTTTTTCCGATAGTACGAGTGCCCAGACTACAGGTTGCTTTAGTTTATGATTTCTCCCTTTTTTTCAGGTTGTATAATTAGTTTATTATATGGTTAGTTGATATGTGAAGATGTTTTACTAAACCGATTGGAGTAGCCATCAGGTATCGTACCTCTCAGTTGGTTTCTACAGTGAATGCTAATTGAGTGATTACAATGCATATGTCATTTCACCATTTAAAGATTGCTATATTGAGTGATTAAGATGCTGGAACGTACGTACAGCTCAAGCTTATCATAGTGAGAAAGACAATACTACATTTTGTTTATACTCTAATTTCTAATTTTCTTTCAAATATCATTATAAAGATTTCCTCATTTTCTTCTAAATTGTGCGGGGCACACATTATGGCTGCCATCATTGAGAATTAGCTCAGACTCCTCCTAATCAGTCTCACATTATTGTCGTGCTAAGAAATACAACAAGGAGGAGAGTCGGTTGGCAACATGTGGCAAAGCCGACCAAAGAATCACTCAATGTTATGTGAAGTGCAACCAATGACGAACATGTGAGTTGTGACATCAGCTTTGTTTTTGCTCACAGTGGATTCATGTTGGAAATTCAGTTAATTAGTAGCACCCCACTCCCCACGTACTGATAGTTATGTATTTCTTGATGTCTTAGGCTTGGAAACTGGTCATCTCATGACTATTGTCCTGTTCTGTTTTCTAATGCTTCATCTGTGTCATTGGAGGGATCTTTCATTTTATAGGCATTGCCCTCCTTTTTAGGCCATAGCCAATGGAACATAAATGTTGATGTGTTGTCCATCTAGACATCTCAAACATCATCTTGCAATGCTGCAACGTCAAGATTGTGTATGGTTTAGGCCATTGATTTGGCCATGTACAGAGGTCTGGAGCCAAGAACAGCGATGCCATTCTCAACTGATTGGTGTCACATTCCAACCCAGGTGCATGAAGCCATGAAATCACATGCTACAAATTATCTTGGGATGGCGTTCAAGTGTCGTCCATGTTTTTTATTACGTTGATGGTGATTAACCTCATGGCGCTCTTCATACCCCATGGAGTCCGAAAAATGCCCAATGCCTACTTGAGTTCAAGATCAAGAAGGTTACAAGGATGTTAGCATGTCTTCTTCAACAAAACTGGTAGCAGCAATTTCATGGAGAGTGGCGGCTGTATGAGGTTAGACATGCCCTGTTCGGCAAAAGTTTCCATATGCGGTTTAGAACTTCCTTAGTTTTAATCTCGGTACACTAATTAAGATTCAGGACAACATAGTAAGATACACCCTCACTTCCATCATTCCAGTATATTGGTTTGATGTCAACCAAGGAAGAGGCACTAGGGCTTACATGGTTGCTAGCTACAACCTACTGTAACATGAGACATGGACTTACCAGGAAACAAGGTATGAAAAATTCTTTTTTCCCATAATTAATCTACAAATGGATGAGTGGGCCTTTCATTCATGAGCATTTTTCAAGGTTCATGTATGAAGAAAGAAGAAACAACAATAAACATTATAGCCGCATGCGTAGTTGGTGGAGCATTCTCCCCGGACATAGCAAGCTAATTGATTTTCAAAAGTACTTATGGCAAATGACTTGATGGACGTAAACAACATGGCAGCAAGGTGATTCAATTCTCCATTAATTTTGCAAAGTTCAGTTACGTCTATTTGAAGTAAGTAACAAATGACATGTGAAAAAGAAGTGCAACTCTTATGTTTGCTAGCTACACACGTTTTTCATGCTTTGGTGTTTTTCTTCTTTTGCTTTAACGAATGCTAGCTGTGTGTGCGTTCGGACCAGTTTGATTTCAACCTAAAAGGCAACATGTTCTAGCTTATATCATTATCAATTATGTGCTAACACAGAAAATTCACCAAGTATATCTGTTTTTACCAGATTGAAGCCCTTCGGTAACCACCTTAGCCTAGACATATATCTTCCTGCAGATATGACGCACCCTACTCCAAGTTTCCTGTAGAGTGCTATCTTTTATTCTTTTTACACCTTTTTTAGGAAATTGTCTATATTCTCCATGATCTTATTTTTAATTTGATGTGTGAGAGGAAGAAAGGATGATGACCCAGGCCAAGTCTAAAAGATTTGGAAAGCATAATAGTAGGTACTCTGGCGCAAGGTACAAAGTATGATAAAACATTAATGTTTATTCGGTTGCCTATAGGAATACAAACACAATTATTCCCTAAAATTTTTATCACACACAATGTTTCATGAATTTATACAGTATCATAAATACGTGAATATTGTATTAGCTCCTACATATATTGATGTAATTAGTTTTTTGTGAGTAATGCTTAAAATAAATAAATATAAGACAACTGATAGATGAGAATACAAAAACACAGTTGCAATTCATACATATATCGTCCAATCCATTAACCATTGAAGCAAATATTCCCTAGAAAATCTATCAGTATAACTCCACACTTGAAAGACATATTTATACAGTTTCTCTCCATTTCATACTAGCCCGTGTGAATGCACGGGTGGACAACTAGTATATATCAATTAGGCTTCAAGTGTGTACTTGTTGTTGAAAGTGTTGTCCAATGAAAAATATATTTTGTATTACTCATGTAGCCTACAAAGTCTGTCGCACAGCCTTGTAATTTCGTACTCCATTTATAAATTTGTAGTACTAGTAGTCCTCTATACCGTATATTGCGCTACTCGTACTACTACCTCCCTTCTGGTTTATTGGTCCCCTTTGTAATTTGTGTCAAATTTTAACCATAAATTTAACTAACTAAATGTTAATGCATGTCACAAAAAAAATATATCGTTGGATACGTATTTGAACATAGTTTTCAATGGTATAATTTTTGGTGACATGCATTGACAATTTATTAGTCAAACCTATGGTTAAAATGCCACACTAAATACGACTAGTAAGTAGTATAGTAGTACTAGTACTACTGGAATCAGAGGATTTGCCATCAGCCAGTTCTTTGTCGTCTGCTAGCTGACGGCAAAGAAGGTCTTTGCCGTCTGCTTAGGAAAAACAGATGGGAAAGAACTGGCTGATGGCAAAGATACTGTTTGCCATCAGCCACTTCTTTGCCGTCTGCTAGCAGATGGCAAAGCAGACGGCGAAGAAGTGGGTGGGGTCTAGTGGAGGCCAGCGCTGTAACGGCCCACCCCCCAACCTCTTTGTTGTCTGCTAGCAGAAAACAAAGGAGGTTTGACCCTAACGGCTCTAACGGCCGCCCCCACCTCCCCCCCTCTCTCTCTCACCATTCGCACCTGACCCCCCTACCGCCGCCGCCCCCCACGCCCCACCGCCTTCGGCCCGCCGCCCGCCCACCCCGGCACCCCCCCCTCTCCCCGCTCTCCCCCTCCCCCCCGTCCCACCTCCCCGTCTGCTGCTTCCGCCCTCCCCCCTCAGGTCCTCCCGACCTCGCCAGCCGCCGCACACCTTACCCGCCGCCCCCACGCTCGACCACCCTTCCCCTGCGGCGGCTCTCCTGCACCGAGGCCCTACTCCACTAGCCCCCTCCTCCACCGGCCGCCCCCCTCCCAAGGTGAGCTCTTCTCCTCCTTTTTCTGTTTTTTTAGATTTAGTTTAGGTTTATTTTAGTTTAGGTTTAGTTTAGTTTAGGTTTAGTTTTGGTTTTTTTTCTGTTTTTTTAGGTTTAGGTTTAGATTTAGTTTAGTTTAGGTTAAGAAGAAAGAAGAAAGATGAAAAAAAAATGAGAAGAAGAAGAAGAGGAAGAAGAGGAAGAAGAAGAAGAAGAAGAAGAAGAGGAGGAGGAAGAGAAGAAGAGGAGGACGAGGAGGAGAAGAAAACAACAACAAGAAGAAGAACCGGGTCGAGGATCGGGAACCGGGTCGAGGGGTGCGTCGGCGCCGACGGAACTGGGTCGAGGATCGCCGGTCGCCAAAACTAGGGTCGAGGTTCGGGAACGAGGGTCGAGGATCGCCGGTTGCCGATCGAGGGGTCGAGGGTCAGGGCAGAGGGGCACCGAGGGATAGATGGTGGAGCCAGTGGGTCCTGCCGGTCCTGACGCCGTTGCCCAGGCCAAGAATCCCCCGGTCTGAGTGCTGACCCGTCGACCGTGCGTCGCCATAACGGAGGGCGCCCGAGGACGAGCGGGTTAGGGGGTTCCTCAGCGTCGACGGAACGCTAAATGATGGCTATTTTGGTTAGGGGGTGCCTCTACGTCGACGAAAGCCTAAATGACATCTATTTAGGTTAGGGGTGCCTCGATGTCGACGGAACCCTGAATGACATATATTTTGGTGGCATACTGTTGTAAATATTTAGGTAGGTTGATGGCAAAAACAATAATGCTATGTTACTCATCTTTGGATTTAAATGTGCAATTGTTTCATCGCTGCGAGGGTCTAGTGTTCATCGAGCTCTGCCCCTGCGTTCGTGGGTGAGCACAAATGACATCTCCTCCCCCCTCTTAATTATTTGCTCTGTTCCGGTCTTCGTGCCGATGAAACTTGCTAGCTATAGGTGTCTTCAATCATCAGTATGCGTGACCAGTATGCGTCTCCCGTTTGAAAGGGTTGCAGTTATAAATATGCATGCATTTGCATATTTATAACTGTGATTCTTTTGAATTATCCAACGTTATCCATGGACAGCCCGAGTATGTGTAGATTGGATTCGTTTTCCCATATGCTCTGCTCCGGATCCGACGCATAAATTTCGTCAGTGCCTCCCTGTTGTTCTCCGGGTACACATCCTCTCTGTTTATTGCAGAGACGTGTATCAGGAGAACAGCGGGGAGGTGCTGCTGAAATTTTGCGTCAGATCCGTAGCAGATCATGGGAAAACGAACCCAATCTACACATACTCGGGTGGGATTAGGACCTATCTTTACCTATTAGAGTGTAGGTTGCATGGACGTAATAAAATTGACAAACTAGATTAACTGATGAATATATACATGCTGAATTATATATATATATTTCTTGTGTGTCCAATAGCTAGACAAGATGAGTGATCATGCGTCGATGTACACCGGTCACACTAGTTAGAAAGACATGACCAATGAATGGTTAACAAAAACCAAGGGGTTTGTGAGAGCCGCATTGGCAAATGGCCAGAGGAAAACCTGGTGCCCCTGTGTCCGGTGCGACAATTGGCACAAGAGGACAGAGGATGAAATGGGCAAACACATGCAGAAGAGTGGTTTTACGCCCGGTTATACGGTGTGGACATTTCATGGTGAGTCTGCGCAACATGCCAGAGCTGAGGTGTTCGTCGTCGCACCGACGAGCATGGTACCGGGATGGAAGACATAGTGCAAGACTTTGATGATGCTCGGGATTCAGACGATGAGATGGAGGAATCTGCAAAGGCCTTCAATGAAATGTTGGAGTCTTCAAAACGTCCTCTCCACAAGCACAGTGAGCTTTGTCAGCTGGATGCCATCTCACAAGTAATGGCTCTAAAGGCTCAATTCAACTTGGGCAGAGAATGCTACCACGCGATGATGACAGTATTTGGATGCTTTCTACCCAAAGGCCGTGTAATGCCTGTAAACCTGTACCAGTCGGACAAAATCCTTCGTGCACTTAAGATGCCCTATGAGAAGATAGATGCCTGTGAGAAAGGATGTGCCTTATTTAGGCTTGAGTATGCGGACTTGAACTATTGTCCCATTTGCAAGTCTTCAAGGTATGTTGTGGTAGACAACGGTATGGGTGAGAAGATGCAGACCAAAATCCCCGTTAATGTTCTTTGTTATATGCCAATCGTACCAAGACTTCAACGTCTTTTCATGGTTGAAGACACGGCCAGATAGATGACATGGCACAAAATGGGCAAAAGAACCGAACTAGATGCAGATGGGAATCTGATGATGGTACACACATCGGATGGTTCTGCGTGGAAACACTTCGATGCATTATATGAGCAAAAAAGCGGCAGATCCAAGGCATCCTCGAGTCGCCATCAGCACGGATGGGTTCAATGTGTTTGGTCTAACGGCAACCCAATACAGTTGTTGGCCTGTATTTGTCATTCCACTCGATTCTCACCCCCCCCCCCCCCCCCCCCCCCCCCCCCCCCCACCCCCACCCCCCCCCCCCCCCCCCCCCCCCCCGCGGACAAATTATGCAAAGAAATAACATTTTCCTGACGTTGATAATTCCAGGGCCCAACTATCCGGGGAAGAATATGAATGTGTACATGCAGCCGCCTTAAGGACGAATTGCAAGAAGCTTGGGATAATGGGTTCAAGATATATGACGCCGCTAGCAAACAGAACTTCATAATGCATGTCTGGTACATGTACTCGATGCATGAATTGCCGGCGTATGCGCTATTCGTTAGCTGGTGTGTGCACGGAAGGTTCCCGTGCCCCACATGCAAGGCAGCTCTTCAGTTTCATTGGCTGCAGGCGGGTCACAAGTTTTCTTACTTCGACTTGCATAGATAGTTCCTGGATCATCGCCATAAGTTCAGGAAAGACAAGAAGAACTTCATCAAAGGTAGAGTTGTCAAAAAGTCTGCACCACCTGCGTTGACAGGCCAAGAGATCCTGGATCAGTTAAATGCTCTCGAGCCAGATCCAAAGCGTCCAGGGTATTTCAAGGGGTATAATTCGGAACACGCCTGGACTCACAAGACATGCTTGTGGGATCTGCCTTACTTCAAAGACCTCCTTTGCCCACACAACATCGACGTGATGCACACTGAAAAGAATATCGCCGAGGCCCTTTTTGGTACATTGTTCGGCATAGAGGGGAAGTCAAAGGATAATACTAAGGCTAGAGTCGATCAGGAGGTGCTATGTGATAGACCATTACAAAACATGCAAGAACCAAAAGGAAAGCAGAACTGGACGAAGCCAAAGGCATGGTTCAATCTTGGAAGGCCAGCTATGAGGGAAATTATCTTGTGGGTGAAAATGCAGTTCATGTTCCCTGATGGGTATGCAGCGAATCTAAAGAGGGGAGCGAGTCTTGAAAAATTGAAAATATTTGGTCTCAAGAGTCATGATTGGCACATCTGGCTTGAGCAGGTAATGCCGGTGATGTTGCGTGGCTTTATCCCTGAGGATGAATGGCTAGTACTGGCAGAGCTGAGCTATTTCTTCCATGTTCTTTGTGCGAAAGAACTATCGCCTGGCGTGCTAGAAGAAATGAAAGAGTTGGCGCCAAAGTTGATCTGCAAGTTAGAGAAGATCTTTCCACCGGGCTTCTTTAATCCAATGTAGCGTTTGATTTTGCATCTCCCGACTGAGGCAAGATTGGGGGGGCCCGTGCAAAATCGTTGGTGCTACGCAACTGAGAGGATGCAGAAGATGCTTCGAGCAAAATGTAAAAATATACATAGAATTGAAGCATCGATGGCCGAGGCATTCATTACTGAGGAGGCGGCAAACTTTGTGATAGCACACTACGAAGCCAAAAATCGTCATTTGCATAATCCGAAGCCTCAGTACAATGCTGGCGACCCTAAAAAAGGTGGATCCAACCTCAGCCTATTCAAAGGGAATCTCGCACCAGCCAGTGCTTCGAAACCAATATCGTTGGATGTCGAAGAATGGTGGACCATTTCGTTGTATATCTTCAACAACCTAATAGAAGTGCAGCCGTACATCGAGTAAGTTCTCGGTACATTGTTTTGCAACTTCTAATTCCTTTGAAATGCTCTTATTCCCGGATATTTGATACAGTCTGTCGTGGTATCACACGGCCACCTATGGGGCCATCGGCCCTTGTGGTTCGGCAAGGGGGAAGAGCGCATTGCACAAAGAGCGAAAAGCATAGAGCAGCACGGCAACGATGACACGGGCAGTTTTACCCAGGTTTAGGCTGCTACAAGGCGTAAAACCCTACTCCTGCTTTGGTGGATTGATGAAAGGACCGTGGTGGAGATGCAGCGCTCTAGCCTGGCAAGGTCGCCTCGGGGTGAGAGCAAATACGCGCGTGCGAGCGTACAATGGTCCGAATCCTCTCTACGGTAGCCACGACCCTCCTTTTATAGGTCAAGGGGTTACCACAATGGCAAAACAGTTATTTATCCAACGATTAGATAGCCACAGAGCTATCATACCTAACTCTGTTGACAGGACAAGGCGCATTAAATGCACCGCTTAATGTCACATCGTAGCGTAGCCCAGCAAGCCTTCCCGTGCCATTCAGCCACCTTTTTGCCTGTCCGCCTGACACGTCGCCTGGACGGGTGTCATTGGAGGCGTTCTTCCTCAGAAATGGCCTGCCACGTACCAAATAAAAGCCGCATAGTCACTTGGGGGCTCAACACTGCACCGATAGGTGACTTGCGTTGCTGTGAGGTGGAGCGGTGGAGCTTTGGTGGGGTAATCCGCCCTTGGCGTCCCCGGCAAGCCTTCCGGGGGAGTCTGGAGGCTTGTCTTGGGGTAACCTCGACCTCGCCGGGCTCGCCTGACCAGCAAGGGAGGTTTTTCCTTGGTGATATCTTGCTTGTTTGGTTGGCCTTGGTCTTCTTGATCCGCCCTTTCATTTCTCAAAGAGCCATCTCTTCTGCTTGGTCTTGTCTTGAACATCGTAACCTTGCTCTTGAGCCTGTGTACAGTCCGGGCAACACACCTGGGGGTTTGTTGCATCGACAGGAGTCCCCGGGCCTGGCCTGAATGCGCTGCCGAGCGTCGTTGGGGTAGGCCCTGTCTAGTACACAGGCAAGCGCGTTGTGGTAGCTCGTCCTTTGAGATCTTCTTTGCTTCTCCATTAATCTGTGCTTGAGTTAGTTTCCGGTTTTCCCGCATGTCGTGTGATGTAGTGGAGAGGTTAGTAAGCCATGATCCGTGGGCTACCCACGTCCCCACGTTCATAGGGTGGTAACTGCCATTCCGCTATCTTCCCCGCATCTGCCGTTTCCGCCACGTGTGTAGCATGCATTGTGCTGGGTTGGTGGTGGACGCGGAGAGCGCAGAAATGCGTGCCATGGCAGAAATCCAGATGCCATGGATTGGCGCATGGGGTCGGCCTCGATTCCATGAGCCGTTGGTGGCGCGGGAGGGAGCCGAATTGGCGGAGCGGGGCGGTCGTCCCCCTTGAGTAGGGAGCCAGCCCCCGACCACGTTTTCCTTATAATAGGGGACGCGGGCGGGGGTGTAGGCTCATATCCATTCCCTTCTTCTTTCTTCTGGTGTCGTTTCTTCATCATGGTGAGGGGAAGAGGATGCAGTGGCACCCCAGTAGTGGTGACGGGGGCTTCTGCTCGACAGCGCCTTCCTCCTCCCGCCGAAGATGTAGGGGCAGAGCCCGCTGCGAGAGGAGGTAGGAGGGGGCAAGGTCGCGGCCGTCGTGGTGCTCGGGGTTGAGGAGGCGAGGGGGTGTTCGGGCCGCCCCTCCACCGGCTGCTCAACCCCCAATGGAGTGCCATGTCGGAGACCAACCACTGGAATTCATCATCAGGCTGTACAAGCCCCCGCGCGGCCGCCTTTGCCTCCCTACTCCGTTTGCGAGGGTGATGGAGCTTGAACAGCCGCACGCGTTAAAGCTACACATGAAGGGTTACTGCAATGGCAGCATGCAGGTGGATGTGGACTTCCCCGCTCCTCATGTTATGCTCCTCCGACGCGGCTGGAAAACCTTTGCTCGCGCCAACAGCTTGTCGGAGGGACACGTCCTCCATTTCAAACTAATGGAGGCCGATCTGCTGTCCGTCAAGGTCTTCGGGTGCTCGAGTGCTCGCTTAGGGTGCTGCGCGAAGAGCTCGACCAACGACAAAAGCTCCTCCTCGAGCGATAGCGATGAGGAGGACAGTGACAGCGATGATGACGGCACCGACGGGGAGGACGACGGCTCCGACTCCAGCTAAACACCAGCCTCACCATCATCGTCAGGCGGCGGCACCATCATCTGCACCTGCATCTCCTTCCCCGCAAGGCGATTTGCTGGGGAGTTGCATGCAGAGGTGGGGGTGGTGCCCTCGGCTCCTCCAGCAGCCTTCCAGCTGGACCCCGATAGGCTTCCTCTCAGGTTGTAGCTTCGTTCGCCCTGGCGCGTCCTGTTGGCCCTGGTGGCGGTGGCCAGGGGGACCCTTCCGCTGCTCTCTTCACCATCACCTTCGCCCGCGCCCTCTCGATCTTGTCAGGCTACTCGCCACGGGGCCTGACAGGGTCAGGTTGGGCTTCTGCCCAGGCGCTCCTTCTGCCTTCTTCACCTCCCACCGTAGTGCCTAGGAGGAGAGGGACAAGAAAGGGATTACATGGCACTTATCTTTTTTCAGTCTAAAACATGTAGGCACTTGCCAAACTTTAGTCTAAATTATGTAATCTTCTTTATACATGTTTGCGTTCTGTAAGATATGTACTTGCTTATCAGCATATTAATGAAAAAGACAAGCCTTGCCGGGTACTTGTGCATGTATCATGTCCATGCAGAGGTGAGGTGCCTCTATACGTTTAAGTAAACAAGTTTCCTCCGGTAAGCTATCCTACCGGTACCTTTAGTTTCCTGCCGCGGGGCATGGCCTGCCTGGCATAGAACTATAAAAAAGGGACCAGCCCCTCGTCGAACCCTCTCCATCAAAGGCCACTGCGACCACCTTGCCAAAAGCAACGTTTGGGACAAAGGATGGGAGCACCTATGTTTCGAAGGTGAAGAGGTTTTCATATGCACAAGTTTTCTCTTTACAGAACAGGTATGGATAAGAAGGAACTTATCTGTTTGGCTTGCCGGGAACCGCTATGTAGGCTTGTCTTCATTTCTTCTCTTTGGGACCAAGCCCACGGCAAGAACCCTGCAACTTAGTGCACATGAAAACAGTGCTAGATGCGACCTCATCTACTTGATCATGCTATGCTCATGATATGCTTATGCATGCATGTAATCTTGTCGGGGGCCCCCCAGCGCTTCGTTATTCATCTGTTGCTCAGGGTCTGTGCCTGGCTTTGTACAAAGGGTTACATGCAACATCGGCAAGGCTTGTACAAAAGGGTGGCTGCCGGGCAGGGCCCGACAGCCGCGCCTTACGGGTAGAACTTACGGAGATGCTCAATGTTCCATGAGTTTTGCAACTGAATGCCATGTCTGGTCTCCAGACGGACTGCTTCGGGTCTGGTGACTGTACTGCCCGGTAAGGGCCTTCCCACTTCGGCGTCAACTTGTTTGCACCCTTGGTGGACTGAACACGCCTAAGGACAAGGTCGCCTTCCTCAAGGCTCCGGGCATGAACCCTGCGGCTATGATAGTGATGTAGGGCTTGCTGGTAGCATGCAGCACGCGTAGCAGCCCAGAGACGGTTCTCCTCAAGTAGCACAGCATCGTCACACCGATGTTGTTCCTGCGCTACTTCATCGTAGGCAAGCACTCGAGGTGATCCGTATATGAGTTCCGTGGGGATAACTTCTTCTGCCCCGTAGACTAGGGAGAAGGGAGTCTGCACGGTAGCTCGATTTGGTGTCATACGGTGGGACCAAAGAACCACCGGCAGCTCATCGATCCATCGCCTACCGCACTTCTGCAGCTTATCAAATGTTCTTGTCTTGAGTCCTCATAGCACTTCAGCGTTTTCCCTCTCAGCTTGTCCGTTGCTTCTGGGATGGGCAACAGAGGTAAATGAAACTTTGCTTCCAAGGGCATGAACGTATTGCATGAAGGCGCGGCTTGTGAATTGGGTGCCATTGTCAGTGATGATCTTGGTGGGTACTCCGAAACGGCACACCAATCCTTTCAAGAACTTGATAGCTGACTGTGCGGTCACCTTCCTCACGGGCTCCACCTCTGGCCACTTTGTGAACTTGTCAATAGCGACGAACAAGAACTCAAAGCCCCCGGTAGCACGGCGGAAGGGGCCCAAGATGTCGAGCCCCCAGACCGAGATGGGCCATGACAAAGGGATCATCTAGAGAGCTTGAGCAGGCTGATGGATATTCTTGGAGTGGAACTGGCAAGCTTCACATTTGGTGACTTGCTCAATTCAATCTTGGAGGGTCGTGGGCCAATAAAAACCTTGCCGGAAAGCTTTTCCAACCAGGGCCCTCGATCCAATGTGGGAGCCGCATATGCTCTTGTGTATCTCTGCCAATAGTTCCTTTCCTTCTTCCCGGCAAATGCACTTCAATTTCACTTCGTTGGGCCTTCTTCTGTATAGTGTGTCGTCAATGAACTGATACATACTGGCCCTCCGGGCTACTCTTTCAGCTTCTTTTTGCTCTTCGGGAAGTTCTCCTGTTTGGAGGAAATGGACTATGTGCCGTGCCCAAGTTGGAGCCTGAGGCTCAGCAACAAGGACCAGCGGCACCTCCTCATTTATGGGAGCGCACTCCTCGACCGCAAAGATTGGTAGTTTGGCGGGAGGGTGCAGCTCACCGATCACAGGGGAGTTGTTCTCGCCAAGCTCTCTGCCGGGGGCCCCAGAGGGCTCTGCCGGGAGAGGCCTGTCAGAGTCCAGTTTCCTCCTCTTCCTGGCCATTGTTGTCGGGGATATGGAGGGTTGAGTCAGATGGAGAACAAAAGTCCCTGGTTCCACAGGGAGTTTTTGCGCAGCGCACTTTGTCAGATGATCGGCAATGCTATTTTCCGCACGCGGTATGTGCTTTGTTCGCAATCCATCAAAGCGCTCCTCCAACTTCCTGACTTCCTCGACGTATGCCTCCATCAATGGGCTTTGATAATCCTTGTTCACTTGCCTCACCACAAGTTGTGAATCTCCACGAATGATCAACTTCTTGATTCCCAATTCTGTTGCGATCCTGAGCACAACAAGGAGTCCTTCCTATTCTGCTGTATTGTTGGTAGCCTTCTCCCGGGGGGAATGCATTCAAACCACGTAGTTGAGGTGCTCCCCAGAGGGAGCAACAAGAAGCATGCCAGCTCCTACACCTTGTAGGGAGAAGGCACCATCAAAGTACATGATCCATTCTTGGGGCGCTTCCTTGCCGGGGATAACTGTCTCCAACACATCTTCGTCAGGGGAAGGCGTCCATTCCGCAATAAACTCCGCTAGTGCTCTACTCTGAATGGTTGACATGCTCTCGAATTTCAAACGAAAGCTAGATAACTCCAAAGCCCATACCACTATCCTGCCAGTGGCCTCAAGGTTCCTCATTATGCATTGCAAGGGAAAGCGGGTGACAACTGTGATCTCGTGGGCTTGGAAGTAGTGGCGCAGTTTCCTTGAGGCCATGATGAGGCCAAAAATCAACTTTTGCATGCCAGAGTACCTCGACCTAGCCCCCTACAACAGGGAGCTGACGAAGTATACTGGGCACTGCACCACTTTCTTCCTTGTCCCGACCTTGGAGCTGTCTCCATTACCCCGCTCCTCCTTGTTCTGATCTACCTCTGACCTTGCCGGGGCGAGTGCACTTCCTTCTCTAGAGGTGATGGCAGTTGCAGCTGCTTCTTCATCTACTTCTCGCTGCGCCACCAGCGCTGCGCTAACCACTTGATTGGTTGCCGCTAAGTATAGCAGCAACGGTTCTTGTGGTTTTGGAGCGACTAAGGTTGGGACAGAGGAAAGATAGGTCTTCAGATCCTGCAGCGCAGCGTCTACCTCCGGGGTCCACTCGATGGGCCCAGCCTTCTTCAAGATTTTGAAGAATGGTAGGGCGCGTTCGGCGGACTTGGAAATGAACCTGCTTAGTGCGACAACACATCCAGGCAAACCCCTCACGTCTTTAACTGTCTTGGGTGCTTGAATCTGCTCAATTGCCTTGATCTTGTCGGGGTTGGCCTCTATCCCCTGGTAAGACACAAAGAAGCCAAGCAGCTTGCCGGAAGGAATGCCAAACACACACTTCTCTGGGTTTAGCTTCAAGTTGATCTTGCGTAGATTTGCAAAGGTCTCTTCCAAGTCCTGAATGAGAATTGATTTGTCCTTGGTTTTGACCACTATATCATCCATGTAGGCTTCAATATTCCTGTGCAACTAGGACTCAAAGCCAATCTGTACTGCTCTCGCAAAAGTGGATCCAACGCTTTTTAACCCAAAGGGCAAACGTACAAAGTAGTACGTGCCGCATGGGGTTATAAACGTGGTCTTCTCTTCGCCTTCCTCGGACATGAAAATCTGGTGGTACCCGGAGTAGGCATCCAAGAAGAAAAGTAGGTCACATCCAGAGGTGGAATCCACAATCTGATCGATGCACGACAAGGGGAATGGGTCCTTCGGGCATGCTTTATTCAGATCTGTGAAATATATGCAAACCCTCCATTTCCCATTCGCCTTGCACACCACCACTGGATTTGCCAACCAAGTTGGATGCAATACCCCTCTGACCAAACCAGCAGCTTCGAGTTTCTTGATCTCCTCGGCAATAAACTGCTGGGCTCCAAAGCTTGCTTTCAGACCTTCTGTTTGACGGGTCAAGCATGTGGGCAGATAGCAAGGTGGTGCTTGATTACCTTCCTGGGGACACCGAGGATGTCAGATGGTTGCCAAGCAAACACATCGACATTCGCCCGCAGGAAGGCAACGAGCGCGCTTTCCTATATGTCATCAAGGGCGGAGCTGATGGTAAATGTACCATCAGCGCCAACCAAGCCTGCCGGGACCTTCTTCATAGCAGGCGCAACAACCTTTGATCTCTTGCTATTGGAACTCTCCGGCAAATCATCAACAGGTGTAGCGCAATCCGAAGAGGCGCGCTTCTCGGATTCTTTGCTGGCGTCCTTGCTAGCTTTCTTCCCTTTCTTGCTTTCCTTGGCGGGAGCAGTAGCTTCCGCGGCCTCTGCAGTGACTGCTTCCTGGTACATCTTATCCACGCATATGACTGCGTCCTTCTTGTCTGATGGAGTGTTGTAGGCATAGTGAGATGCTACCATGAATTTTGCCAGGGCAGGGCGTGCAAGGATTCCATTGTATGGCAGGGGGAGGTCGTCCACATCAAACACGATCTTCTCGGTCGGGTAGTTCAGCTCCCCCCCGAACGTTACCGGCAGTGTGATCTTCCCCTTAGGATGACTCCTACCAGGGTTGATGCCTTGGAAAGTACCGGTAACCATGAGCTCTTCATCTGCTATCTGGAGCTTGCTGATGACCTTGGGAGATATCAGATTCAACCCGGCCCCGCCGTCAACCAACATCTTTGTGACTTTGAGGTTGCGAATCATTGGTAAACCCAACAATGGCAAACACCCTACCGCAGTGGTGCGGTCAGGGTGATCCTCTTCATCAAAGATGATGGGCGTGCGGGACCACTTGAGTGGTTCCGAGAATCTGCAGCTGGATCCACGGCATTGACCTCATGTGCCCACTATTTGAGCTGGCAGTGAGAGGAGTGCAAGGATGCACCTCCGTCAATGCACAGGGCATCAGTGGCCTTCTGGAACTCCTGCTCGCTGGTTTCCTCTTCATCTCTCTCATCACTCCCATCATCGCATTCCTCCTTCTCACGGCCTCTGGCTTGTTTCCCTTGAGACTGAGGGGCCTTGCTGGGGCAACCTCCTCTTCCACCTCGGCCCTTCCCGCCAGCACCATCTTGGTCTCTCTCTTTATCACGCTTCTCGTACTCAGCTTTCTGCTTCTTGACGAGCTGCTCAACTTGATGACACTCTTGAAGATCATGTCCCTTAGTCCGATGGACCTTCCAGTACGGCCCGTCAGCCTTCCCAGCCTTCTCGGCAGCCGCGGCTTCCCACCAGTCAGCGCACACGGCAACTTCCTTGCCGGGAGCCTCGGTCTTGGCCTTCTTGCCGGTACTAGGAGTGCTCGCTCCTTCAATGGCCATCACTGCTTTATCCTTGCACTTCTTGTTGCGTTTCTTGTTCTTCTTCTTCTGATTGGTGGCGTCGTCGTCATCCTCTGAGTCAATGTCGACGCCATCTTCTTCACCGGGGAGTCACCTCCCCTCCTTTGTTCGGGCACACTTGTCCACCAGAGTGTATATCTCATTCACAGTCTTGGGCAACCAAACGTTCATTTTTGGAATGTATCCTGCGGTTGTGCACGTTGGACTGGAACGTAGCTATCATAGCTGCTGGATGGATCTCTGGAATGTTCCTGTGCACCCGGCTGAACCTCTGCATATACTTCCGCAAACTCTCTCCTTCCTTCTGTGGGAGGAGCTGCAAGTCGTTGGGCCGCCCTGGTTCTTGATGGCCGCCCGTGAAGACGCCAATAAACTCATGGCACATATCAGCCCAGGTTGAGATGGAGTTCTCTGGCAAGTGCATCAGCCATGACCTCACGTTTGGCTTGAGTGCCAAAGGGAAGTAGTTGGCGAACACCCTCTTGTCCCTTCCTCCGACAGCTTGAACAGCGATGGTGTAGATGCTCAAGAACTCTGCCGGGTTCAATCTTCCATCATACTTTTCTGGTATCTCTGGCTTGAACGAACGGGCAGATGGCCAACGGACTTGCCGCAGCTCACGAGTGAAGGCGGGACACCCAACCTCGAAAGGCAGGTACCCGCCCCCACCGGGCATGGGTTCGTCGACGTCAGGGCCATTGCGCCTATCAGACTGGCGGTGGGTGTCGCGGCATCGCTCGATGGTGATGCGCGCGTCTTCCCTTTGCCTGTCTTCCAGGGCCCATTGCTAGCCTCAACGCGCCTGAGGATCAGACGAAGCCATTGATATGTCGTCGGGTTCTTGGTCATGTGGCCCTGGCTGCGGCCCCTGCGCTGGCTGTCGTGGAGGTGACTGCAACATCAGAACGGCTCCCTCGATGCGGCCAGCGGCTTGGGCCGTTGCCGCCATTGGTGGAGGCCGTGGCGGGCCGGCCTGCTATGACCCTCCCGCCTCAGCGAAACCAATCAAGCTCTGGATAGTGGCCCTCCACTCATCCAATTGATTGGCCGCTGGCGGAAATCTCAACAAGAGCTGGGCCCGCGCCATGGCCTCCGAAGCGGTGCTTGGCATGGACGACGATGCGGATCGCGACGTCGCCCGACTTCTGATGGTGCCTGCAGTGGTGGCGCCATGTTCTCGCTGCCGCGAGCCAATCGCCAGGGCGGCGTGACGATGAGGCAGATGCGCTTGGGGGTTGACGACCCCATTTGGCGCATCGTCTTGGTTAGCTTGCCCTGGGATGGCGCGGGCCCTGTGGCCGCACCTGCGGCGGGGGCAGCTAGGTGATTACGATCCGCATCAGGGCGAGCGCCACCGCTGCGGCTGTGCCCCTCGGCGAGTTGGGGAGGCGGAGACGGAGCATTCTCCCCACTCACACCTTGTGGAGCATGGTCACCGGGTTGTTGTTGGTGTCACCCTCCTCTAGTGCCTCCTGCTCCTGCTTAGGCCGCAGGGGGAACGGTGATGGCGCCGCCTGCGCCAGTCACGTTCCCCGTGGTGTCGGCGTTCCCATGTTCCCCCGCAGCCCCCACGGCATTAGTGGCCGCATGCGAGGGGGCCTTCGAGGTGGACGGGTGAGCTGAAGCACCGGATTTCTTCCTGGGCGCCATGGATGATGAAGCCGTTGATGAAGGAAACGATGATGAAGATGACGCACTGCTTACACTCTCGGGTCCGCGCAAACGCTTCCCCCTACCTGGCACGCCAAAGGTGTTGTGGTATCACACGGCCACCTATGGGGCCATCGGCCCCTTGTTGTTCGGCAAGGGGGAAGAGCGCATTGCACAAATAGTGGAAAGCATAGAGCAGCACGACAATGATGACACAGGCAGTTTTACCCAGGTTCGGGCCGCCGCGAGGCGTAAAACCGTACTCCAGCTTTGGTGGATTGATGAAAGTACCGTGGTGGAGACACAGCGCTCTAGCCCGGCAAGGTCGCCTCGGGGTGAGAGCAACTACGTGCGTGCGAGCATACAAGGGTCCGAATCCTCTCGAAGGTAGATACGGCCCTCCTTTTATAGGTCAAGGGGTTGCCACAAAGGCAAAACAGTCATTTATCCAACGATTAGATAGCCATAGTGCTATCATACCTAACTCTGCGGACAGTACAAGGCGCATTAAATGCACCGCTTAGTGTCACATCGTAGCGTAGCCCGGCAAGCCTTGCCGTGCCATTCAACCACCTTTTTGCCTATCCGCGCGACACGTCGCCTGGACGGGTGTCATTGGGGGCGTTCTTCTTCAGAAATGGCCTGCCACGTACCAAATAACAGCCACATAGTCACTTGGGGTCTCGACACCACACCGATAGGTGACTTGCGTTGCTGTGAGGTGGAGCGGTGTAGCTTTAGCGGGGTAATCCACCCTTGGCATCCCTGGCAAGCCTGCCAGGGGAGTCTAGAGGCTTATCTTGGGGTAACCTCGACCTCGCCAGGCTCGCCTGCCCGGCAAGGGAAGTTTTTCCTTGGTGATATCTTGCTTGTTTGGTTGGCCTTGGTTTTCTTGATCCGCCCTTTGATTTCTCAAAGAGCCATCTCTTTTGCTTGGTCTTGTCTTGAACGTCGTAACCTTGCTCTTGAGCCTGTGTACAGTCCGGGCAACACCTGGGGGTTTGTTGCACCGACAGGAGCCCCCGGGCCTGGCCTGAATGCGCTACCGAGCGTCGTCGGGGTAGGCCCTGTCTAGTACATAGGCGAGTGGGTTGTGGTAGCTCGTCCTTTGAGATCTTCTTTGCTTCTCCATTAACCTATGCTTGAGTCAGTTTCTGGTTTTCCCGCACGTCGCGTGATGTAGTGGAGAGGTTAGTAAGCCACGATCTTCAACAAATACGACATCAACGGGTATCACTTTCGTACCTTTGGCAAAGAGCTATCTATGGCCGACCGAAATTCTACAAACTATTGTGTCTGTGCTATCGGCGAAGGAGGTACCGAGTATTATGGGAGAGTTGAAGCAATTTATGAACTTCTATTCTATGGTGAAAACCCATCGAACATCGTAATCTTCAAATGTTATTGGTTCCATCCAAAGGAGACTAGAAGGACTCATGAACATATAGGGCTAGTTGAAATAAAACAAAGCACCCATTTAGATGTTCCCGATGTCTATATTACGGCTCAACAGGCGACCCGTTTTCTATCTACTATGGGCCTGCCAAACTGATCCAAATCTGAATGGTTGGGATGTCGTTTATGAAGTGCCGCCACATGTTAGACCACCTCCCCCCAATGAAGAGGATTATGAACCTCACATTAACCCAGTCACATATGAAGGAGAATTCTTCCAAGAAACACGTCTTTCCAAAAAACGTTTCAAGAGCCGCTCTACTTCACCCCAGAACATTGAAGTAGACAGCGAAAGTGAATCCGACTTCATCCCTGAGCCGGAACAAGAAGAGCCAGAACAAGAAGAGGTTACTGTTGTGGATGACCTGTCAATGCTTGACTGATTACATAAAGGTGGCCTTCCACATGTTGATGCTGCTGAACCCAATGACCACATCATTCATGATAGTGCTAATGATGATGCATTTATTGATCCCGGAGCATATATAGATGATCAAGATTATTATTAGTTCATGTCAGGTATTCAATTTGTATTATATACATATATATATATATATTGTTAGTTCATGTTAGGTATTCAATTTTTTTATGTTGTACTTGATGATGATACACTTAAGTTATATACATATTATTATTCATGTCGGTATTAAATTTTTTTATGTTGTACTAATTTCGTTTACTCTTTGTCATGGCTGGTGTTGAAAGATGGTGGGAGCGGGTCCGGACTGCTCCGAGGCTCCTTCTTCGTCGACGCATGGTGGGAGGGGTACTTCCATTCCACCCGTACGTCTCCGGAGGGCATTGTACGAGAGTATGGGGACACCACCGGGCGCTTCTAAGTCGATGTCGTTGCAAACCAAGAGAGGTGGTCGGGGAGGGAAGAAGAGAGGAGGTTGACCAGGATGTGGCCGCGGGAGAGGTAGGTAGGCTCCTACGCCTTCCTCGCCGCCACCCCCAGCTGATTCACCCAAGCAAATGACTGCTAGGATGGAGCCGTCTAAGGAGGAGGCTATGCTGACTCCGGTCCACGAGCCTCGGGTCGACGGGCCTTCGGCCCACGAGACTCCGGGCCAGGCTACGTCCCAGGAGACGTCCGGATGGGGTACCTGGCAGGATCCGCCTGAGGGGCTGAGTGGCCATGCTGATGGTGGCGGGGATCAGATTTCTGATAGCGAGGGCGAGGTCGTTGAGGGGGGCTACCGTCTACCAGTGTGGTTCTACACGGCTCCCGCCCGTGCCGGCGACCCATGAGCAGAGGTGGTTGATTTGGCCTGATGGGGAGAGGTAAGTGCATTTACTCTTTTTGTACCTTTTGCCTTCATGTTTCTTCAAATATCTAATGCGTTAGCCTTGTCATACTGCAGGGGTTGGGACCACTCTCCGGATATCCGCAGGCCCAACACCGTCCTTGGTGTGATTTGCCAGCAAAACTTCCCGGGGTTTGTCATGTTGCCCGGTGAGGCTCAGCTTCCACAGCTAGGTTGAGCTGGGAGCACTACTTGGCTGCCCCGGCCCCACCTTAGAAGATGATCGACGATGTCTTGTGCCACACGAGGGCAGACATGGTGATCAGAAAGTTTTGGGTAATTTCTCCTTTACATAATTAAAAATCTTCAAATAGCTAGTTATTGTACTAATCAATGTTGTCTCGTTTGATTGCAGACCTTCTACAGGTGTGAGGAGGGATACGAGGAGGCCGCGGCACATGTTATCGATGCCGAGTGTAAGCGCCTACTACAAACCATATGGCACGAGGCTCAGGTGCAGGCTGTTCGAGACTACTACGCCTCGTGTGGTATTAAGAAGACCAAGCCGGCGTGCCGCGAAAAGTTTCTGAAGAAGGAGCAGTACATGACGGTAATTACCTATTCTTAAGGCCATGTACTTAGTTTCCTTGATTTGATTCGTTGGCGTAGCGCTCAAGTTTCTCTTTACTAACTTAGGTGCCCCCGAGATGGTGTGTGGATCAGATGGATTGTTGGGAGGTGTTTGTGGATGAGTGGTGCTCAGACCAATGGCTAGCCCTCCACAAGAATGCCAAGGACCGGCGTGCCCAAATGGAAGGTGTGCTACACTATCAAGGCAGCGCCAACTTATATCAGTTCGGGCAGAACTGGGTATGTGGTTTGCTTCATGATTCATGCAATTCATTCTTCATGCTAGCTTGAGCCCTTTAATTACTAATTTACTCTGTTCCTCTCTTTTAGGCACGACACAATAAGGTGGAGGTGCCAGAGGTGTACGACCTCTATGCCATGGCCCATACCACCTCGTACAAGAAGGTCAAGGCATTCCCTGCGTCTGACCTCGATCATCCAGAGAACTTCACCAACATCTCCTCCCACAACAAGCTCGTGAGGTACAGAGATGAGGGGAAGGCGAGGAAAGGGGAGGACTTTAACCCGAGCCAGGGTCCCATTGATCCAGAGCTGTGATGATATCTGGTGGCGGGAGGTCCCATGGCTTGATAGCCATTGGAGACGGACTTATACGTTATCCTAGCACTCTCCCGGAGATCAAGGCGTGCCAGTCGAGCTCCGCTCCTGATATAAGGCCTCGTCAACAGCCAATCGAGTTCGCCTTCAAGGTTAGTTATACGGACTCAGCTATCTGTCCTCCATTACATTGTGTGTGCGGCCATTGATGATTACAATGCTAATGAGGAGTGGTGTTGCAGGCTGCTCTTCAGAGAGAGAGAGAGAGAACCAAGGCGCTCATGCAGGAGAGGGACCGGTAGGCGATGGAGAAGGAGCGGGAGTTCGAGGAGAGGACGACTAGGTTGTTGGAGGAGGAGAGGGCATGGAATGAGATGGCGAACCGGGCCATGTACGAGCTCCTCGTGGTAAGTTTCTTCTGCATATCAGCCAAATCATGCACGTAATGTTCATTTCATTAATAACTAGTATGACTGACTTGTCAAAACCAAATGTGCAGTCTGTGAGCCAGAAGACTGGTCAGACCCCTCCGCCGATGCCAGTCATTGCTCCGGGGACGACGGCGAGTTTCATTTGAATGGTCATTAGTTACTAGTCTTAACATTTGAGTGTCATCATGCTAACGAGACATTGCAAATGATCTTTGGTGCAGCGTAACTCCAGACAAGCATCGCACGATCCTTCTCCAGGTGGTACCGGCACGAGCAACCCCAGTGCTTCACCTCGGTGATGACGGTAAGTTTTCTCTAGTGTTTTGCTTAACAAATGCATAATGACCTAGACTTAGCTTTATTTCCTCCAATATGCTTAGCATAATGACCTAAGTTAGCTTTAATATGCTAAGTTAGCTCTAATATGCTTAGTTACCTAGGTTAGCTCAATAATGACATAAACTTAGCTTACTTATGTCAAAAATGGCATAATAACTTAGGTAAAAAAATGGCATAATAACCTTGGTAACCTCATAAATATCATATACTTAGCTTATTTTCCTCTAAAATGACATAATAAGCTTACGTAGCTCCAAAATGATCCATTTTACCTAAGTTAGCTCTAAAATGACCTATACTTAGCTTTGTTTCCTCCAAAATGACCTAAGTTAGCTCTAATATGCTTAGTTACCTAGGTTAGCTCAATATGACATATACTTAGCTTACTTTAGTCAAAATAGCTTAATTAGCTTACTTAGGTAAAAAAATGCCATAATAACCTTGGTAACCTCATAATGTACATATACTTACTTATTTTCCTCCAAAATGACATATAACTTACTTAGCTCCAAAGATCCATTTTACCTAAGTTAGCTCTAAAATGACCTATACTTAGCTTGTTTCCTCGAAAAGACCTAAGTTAGCTCTAATATGCTAAGTTAGCTCTAATATGCTTAGTTACCTAGGTTAGCTCAATAATGAAATATACTTAGCTTACTTATGTCAAAAATGGCATAATTAGCTTACTCAGGTCAAAAATGGCATAATAACCTTAGTAACCTCATAAATGTCATATACTTAGCTTATTTTCGTCCAAAATGACATAATAAGCTTAATTAGCTCCAAAATGATCCATTTTACCCAAGTTAGCTCCAAAATGACCTATACTTAGCTTACTTATGTCAAAAATGGCTTAATATGCTTAGTTAACTCAAAAATGGCATAATTACCTAGGTTAGCTCAATAATGACCTATACTTACCTTATTTAGTTCATTTATGACATAATTAGCTTACTTAGCTCATAAATGGCATGATAACCTTGGTAAGCTCATAAATGTCATATACTTAGCTTACTTAGGTCAAAAATGTCATGATAACCTTGGTAAGCTAATAAATGTCATATACATAGCTTCTTAGCTCATAAATGGCATGATAACCTTGGTAAGCTCATAAATGTCATATACTTCTTCTTCTTCTTCTTCTTCTAGTCTTCTTCTTCTTCTTCTTCATTTTCTTCTTCTTCTTCTTCTTCTAGTCTTCGTCTTCTAACTTTCTTTTTTCCCATTTTGCAGATTTCATTCACTTCACGGAAGCTTGCATTGATGGAGTGCTTGTTTTTACTTTCTGTTTTGATTTTGTATCGATGAACAATGTGGAACTTGCTATATGGATGAAACTATTGTAATATGTATGGATGGAACTATGTATGTGGAACTTGCTATGTATGTGTGAATGGAACTATGTATGTATGCATGAAACTTATGTGTTGGACATCTCATATGTTTGCTGTGAAACTTGCCCTGTGAAATATATATATATATATATATATCATATATTTGCTATGAAAATGCTTGGATATAAGAAAAAATAGAATAAAAAGAGGCAATGCAGGCTCTTTGCCATCTGCCACCAACGGCAAAGGGCTCTTTGCCGTCTGCCACAGACGGCAAAGCGGCCACGTGGCAACAACCTATGCAATCTGGGAGCACTGGGGCTGACCCATTTGGTTACTTTGCCATCTGTGGCAGACGGCAAAGAGCTATGTGGTTTGCCGTCCATGGCTGACGGCAAAGAGCTATGTGGTTTGCCGTCTGTGGCAGACGGCAAAGAACGGGGAGGAGTGACGGGTCTGCTGACGTCAGGAAGCAGACGGCAAAGGGGAGGGCACATTTGCCATCAGCCGGCAGATGACAAAGCCTCCCGTTAGCCACCTAAGATGGCTAACGTCTATTGTTTGCCGTCCCCGACCTTTGTCATCTGCTTGTCTTGGAAAGCTGATGGAAAAGTTCTTTGCCGTCTGTTGCGCAAAAATAGACGGCAAAGAAGCTCTTTATCATAACTTACGATGCCGGACATGTTTGCCGTTCGTGGCTGACGGCAAAGGCCTTTGCCGTCAGCTTTCTGGTCCTTTGCCGTCTGCCACGGCAGACGGTAATTCATCTGATTCAAGTAGTTATACGTCAGTCAAATTATTCATCATGTCCTCACATTGACAACACGCTACGCGTGAGGTGACCCAAGTGTCCCGGCGGCGTGTTCGGTTCACCAAAGTGAGCCGCACCCCTCTCGTAGTACAACAACACTCCCGCATTCTCTACAAAATCACTCCGCCATTCTCTACAAAATCCCTCTCCCATTCTCTCCTGGTCTCCCCGCCTTCCAGTCACCACCTTGTTCCAATCCAGTTGGTATGATGAGCGATGTGCTACTGGAGCTGCTATACTTCATTGCAAGTAGTCAAAAGGAAGACACTGAAAAAGTTGATCTCAACAAGGATGCTCTTCAAGCTAGCCGGTTGAAGGAAGGAGCCAGCAAGGCCGCTCCTGTGAGTATTCGTCCCGTAGCCCTGTATGATGATTTCGATCTTTATGGGGGTTTTCAAGTCTTAAGAGTATGCATGTAGTAATGAAGCCGAGACCCCAGTTTGTTCGAGTATTGTGGACTTCAGATTTGGAGTAGCACTTATCTGTCAAAATCTTTCATCATTTACTTAAATAGTTGATTGATCATACATTGATTACCATTTAACTGGAATTAACTGATGCAAGTCCAAGAAGGATTGCCCGGTGCTGCCGGCTGGCGTCAAGTTCGATCCCACGGATCAGGAGCTGATCGAGCACCTTGAGGCCAAAGTGAGTGCTGACAGTGCGAGATCTCACCCTCTCATCGATTTGTTCATACCAACCATCGACAGCATGCACGGCATATGCTACACCCATCCTGAGAAACTTCCAGGTGAGACACCGATCGACCGTCTACTTGCACAAATATATTCCTTTGTTTATACCTCTATTTTTTTTTACGCAGACCTAGTGAAGCAATTACAATTTAACAGTTAATAAAAAGTGAAGCAAGTGACTGCAACATGCCAAAGATGTTATGAAAATCCCAACTACGTACCCTAAAACTTGTATTCGCCAATACTGCAGGTTTCACACTGAGTGGCCTAAGCAAGCATTTCTTCCAGCGCAACTCCAGGGCATTCAAAAGGGGCACACGGACGCGTCGCAAGATACAGTCAGAGTGTGGCATGCACGCAATGTGGCACAAGACTGACAATACCTTGCTGGTGATGGTCAACAGCCGGCAGATGGGAAGCAAAAAGGTTCTGGTGCTGCACACCAACAAGAACTTTGACCAGCAGAGGACCAACTGGGTGATGCACCAGTACCACCTCGGGGACCTGGAGCAAGAGAAGGAGCGGGAGCTGGTCGTCTGCAAGATTTTCTACCAGACAAACACTAGGGCCGGGACTAAAAAGATTATAAGTTTGTTTGGTATTGGTACTTGTTCTACCTGGTTGTCTGCAAGTTGGTATTGTTGCTAAGGATCTTTCGGTATGAACTTGGCATTTGCTTTCAACCATCATGTCGAGGGTCGACGTGGATATAAAGTTGAATCATTTGTTTCGAAACGAATTTCCAGGCACCTGAAAAATTTTTATGGGTAGCATAACCACCTGCTGTTCGAATTCCCAGTTCTCCAAAAAATTTACATCTTCGAGTATGCACGGGATCCATCCGGTTTCACAGGCTAATAGTTGGACGCAGCACGTCGGGACTGGGCTGTGTCATGCCAAGCCCAGCTGCAAATTGTTAAAAGAGAGGAGCGATGGATTTGGGCCTTCCAGAACAGTTAAGTGTCGCGACCTCGATCGCGTGAAGCACCTCCAATGGACTCAAAAAAGTCCTAATTGGTTATTATTAGTTGAAATACGTAAAATATTCCATAATAAAAAGAAATATATAAAATGCAATGAATTTAGTATGGTTTCACTGAAAATCATCTGATTTGCATGAAATTCATCTGTGGAACCACAAGACGGCTGTCCATACAAAGCCTAACTGTACTGAACCAGCAGGTCCATGGCCGTACACAAGCAAGTGCATGCACTTATTATCACGATGGAAAAATAATGCTGATGTCTGAGATGGTGAAACCCATGAAATTGTCAACGTAGTAAAATAAACGAGAGAATTCTACAATTATAGACTGATAACTGGGATCCAGCAGGTATATTGTTTTTTCAGGTCGAGCAAGTATCAACTGGGCTATAGACTACCCCGGCTTGGTTTTGTTTCTAACAGGCCCAGCCCATGATGACAATGGGGCACAAAGACCCAGCAGGTATCAACTGGCCTCTGGCCCGCCAGCCTTAGTTATATTTTCTCTTAGAACATCCGCAGGCAGTTTTTTACTGAAGAAACGCACAGCCTAGTTCTATTTTCCTCTAAAAACCCCATGTCCTACTTCCGTTTTCTCATCTCTACCTATAGTTTTACTAGTTCATATACATATATTATTATATTGAAAATACGTAAAGTTACCTTTTCATCTTTACATCCTTATTTTTTGTTGTTGTTTTCCCTCCCAGAGCTGATTTTTTTACCACAGGTTTTCCCTAAAACCAACTCAATTGATCCATGTCTTATTAGCTTACAAAAATGAAACAATATTTTATGGGATTTTTAATTCTATGCCCCCGGTTTCTTAGTTGTGCTCACTTTTCCCCATTAGCGAATTTTGCGTCCTTTTTGAGCAATTTTTCGGGGGGAAAAGTGAGGAAAATGTGAAAGCAAAAACCCGAGACATGGGGAAAAGTGAGGAAAAAGTTAACGAATGGGGAAAAGTGAGCACAACTAAGAAACCGAGGGCATAGAATTAAAAATCCCTTATTTTATTTGGCAAATCAATATGTTTTTAATAAATAAATGTTTATCATTTCTGGAATAAAAACAGTTCGGACTCCACTGAAATATGCAAAATTAGGTTGAACTTTTTGACCATGGTCCTGGGCAGAAAATGGGCTGTAATAACTTCCTTAAGTATTAGCAAATGGGCTGCAAATTATTAAAAAAATAGCAAATGGGCTCTATGTTGTCTACCACAGATTTGGAGGCTGACTTGTGGGCCTACTAAGTTCATGCTTACACAAGGTTTCTCAAAAAAGAAACTTAGTCAACAATCGACTCTACTAGCGTCAAACCGTTAGATGTCAATCCAACGACAATCGTGCTTCATCCGTCTCTAATCTTCCTGCTCCAGCCGCCCAAACCAGCGCCGGCGAAACCGCCTGCTCCCGCCTTCCGTGGCTGGCTGTGCTGCCGGGCAGGCTTCACGTCCCCACCCTACTCGCATCCCTGGCTTGGCCATCCCTCTACTCACCCACACCTCATGTTATTCCCCAGCGATGGCAGCCTCACACTGCAATCGAACTAGTAAACACTCGTACCCCCTCTGCGTGGGTAACAACTGCCGAGTCTTCCTTGGCTCCGGGTCGTTCCCTTACTTGGCCTCGCCATCGTCCACCGCCTTAGTGCTCTTGGTGCAGCATGGTCAACATGGTTAATGAACGACATCCATCGAAAGAGGACTGTATGTGGAGAGGCTGACAGCTGGGTCCACTGCCGCATGCAAGGAAGTGCCTCCTTATTACGCGCAAAATAATGATTCCTCCACCTGGCAGTGGGGACCCACCGGAAGGGCCTCTGTATTTCCCGAAAAAAAGTTCCTCCCACCGACAGCTCAGACCCACCAGCTATATCTTCGCATGCAAGAAGTGCCTCCTTATTACGCATAAAAAAATGAATACTCCCCCTGCTAGCTGGGACCCACCATATTTGGAGGCTGAATTGTGGGCCTACTAAGTTGACGCAGATGCAGGGCTTTGTCAACTTAGTCAATATAAATGATTCTAGCTGCAGTGATCGTACGATGTCCGTCCAACGGCCGTCATGCCTCTTCAACCCCTAGTTTTCTTGCTCCAGCCGCCCAAACCAGCGCCGGCCGTGCCGCCTGCTCCTGCCTCCCGTGGCCAGTTGTGCCGCCGTGCAGGCCTCACCGCCCCATACTACTCCCATCACTGGCCTGGCCATCCCAGTACTCACCCAGACCTCCGGTTATTCTCCGGCGATGGCAACCTCACACTGCAGCCGAACCAGTAAACCCTCGTACTCCCCTCCGCATGGGAAACAACTGCCGAGTCTTCCCTGGCTCCATGTCATTCCCTTCCTAGGCCTCGCCGTCTTCCACTGCCTTGGTGCTCTCGGTGCCGTGTGGTCAACATGGTCAAGGAACGACTTCCATCGGAAGAGCACTGTACGTGGAGAGACTGACAACTGGGTCCACGGCCGCTGTCGTGGTAATCTCACATCAGATGCCAGGGGGTGGCTTATCATGGGTGGAGCCAAGAGGACGTCGTCGGGCCCTTGAAGCGGGAGTGAGCACGAGCTCGATCGCACACGAGAAGTACCCAGGTTCGGGGCTCTCCGGAGAGATAACACCCCTAGTCCTGCTCTGTGGGTTCTCCGCATGATGACTATGATCGAAGAGTGTACAAGGTTGCTCCTTGAGCTGTGTTGCTAGAGGAGGAAGAAGGGTAGAGCTACCTCTCTTCTCCTAGCTATGGTGTGTGTGGAATGAAGGCTGAACCCTATGCATGGGTGAACCTAGGGGGGTTTTATAGGCCAACCCCCAAGGGGTACAATGGTAATACGGCCGGGTGTAGGACCCGGACGTCAGTGTCTAAGGTCGTCGGGTTCTCCGCCGGCTACTGGGGCCCACCTCTAGAGGGCCCCGCCAGCTGCCGAGAATCCGGCCGAGAGGTAGGGCCCGCCGCCTGCGGGCCACGCTGATTGCCTTTCGCTGTAGCTCCGTCCTTGATGACGGAGGCCGCGTCACGAGTCGCATGGCTATAGTCCCACGTCAGGCGGGTAGGTGGCCGCTTGGTCAGCGCACACTGTAGCCACGCTCTGTCTTGTCGTAGTGGGTGAGCGCAGACTCCGAGGGGAAGGAGGGGCCGGCTGCTGGAAGCCGGCCCACCCCCGAGGCCGCCTTCAAGGGATGTGCCGTCTTCTGGAAGCCTCTGGGCCACACTGATTGCCTTCTGCCGTAGCACGGTCCTTGCTGACGAGGGCCGCGTCATAAGTCGCTTGGCTACAGTCCCGTTCCAGGCGGGTAGGTGGCCGTTGGGTTAGCTCGTACTGTAGCCACGCTCCTCCAGGATTCGGGGGAGCAGGCGGCACTATTGCCACGCCCCGTCCCGTCATAGTAGGTGAGTGCGAACTCCGAGGGTAAGGAGGGGCCGGCTGATGGAAGACAGCCCGCCCCCAAAGCCGCCTTCTATGGGCGTGCCGTCTTCTGGAAGCCGGCCCGCGTGGCCAGCTGGCATGAGGGGCTTCGCCAGCCCCGATGTCTTGAAAAGTTATTGGGTCCGGGTGAGGCTACCCGGGGTCCATCCCCCCGACAGTAGTCCCCGAAGCTGGTGAGGCGCCACGGCTCAATCGTCGTAGTGCCTCAGCAGTTTCCTCCTCCGAGAGATCCTGCGTCTTTGCTTCATCCGCGTGCCAGAGGCCGGCAGAGGCGAAGCCAGCCGCTTGGTGAATTTGAATCATCGTGGCGGGCGCCGGGTGGTAAGCCACTGGGTGGCGTGCCTGCCACCCGTCGCACGCATGCCACGCACCGCCAGCAGGCCAGGCTGGCCTGCCAGCCCATGCGCGCGATGGGACGCCGCCACAGGCCCGGCTCCACCACTACACAGCCTCAGCGCGCGCGCGGATAGGGATGGCAGTTTTGCCCATGGGTATGGGTACCCGTGGGTACCCTACCCGAAAACAACGGGTATGGGCAAGACTTGAAGAGATTTTGTACCCATGGGTAATGGGTATTCTTACCCGCAAAATATATGGGTAGGATATGGGTATGAAAATGCGCCCATGGGTAACCCAATGGATGCCCAGAAAAAATTAATAAATGAAAATAACTCCTATGACATGTGGGGTCATCATCCAACTCGTATGGCCCACCCTAAGTATCGATTCCTTAAATCGTCCATAGCTCAGAGACCCGTAATCACCTACTCGCCACTGCTCATGTGTCCTATGTGACTCGTTGAAAAGATGAAATCTCAACTCTTCGCCTGTAGTCCAACACTTGATCCAGCGATTCCCCATTCCCACAATGACGTCCCACTGTACTGGGTTCCACCAACAGCCGCTCATACTCCCTTGATGCCTCCAAGAGGCCACCCACCATAGCAACATGTGTTAGTGCTATACTACTCATCCATGATCACTTGAATTTTAAAATCATTTCTCTACATTTTAAAATTTTAAATGCTATATATTATACCCACTGGATACCCATTGGGTATAGGATACCCGATGGGTATGGGCGCGGGTGCCAATTTATGCCCATGGTTATTGAAGTGGGTGGGTATAGAAATTTTCTGTGGGTATGGGTTTGGGCAGAAGAAGGTTGTACCCACCCATACCCTACCCATTGCCATCCCTACGCGCGGATCCGCTGCGGCCGAGGCAGACGGTCGCCCTTCCGGGGCAAAATAATTACGCGCCATTAAGGCACGGGATTTGCAGGGGCGTGCGGGACATGGGCACAGTTAATCCCATGCCCCCCCCCCCCCACAAAGCGTCGCCTCGGCCTCGCCGTCTCGGCCGTATAAATAGGAGGAAGGGGGGCGGCCAAATGCACGCGCGCCCCCTCCACTCTCTTCTTCTTCCTCCTCGCTCCTTTGCTTCCTCGCTGCTGCTGCGTCGCCACGCCACATGCTGCCGAAGTACTGCCGTGGCTTCACCATCGTCCATCCTCGCCGCACCGCCGCCAGGCCACCGCAAGCCATGGCGCGAGGCGAGTGGGACGGCTCCAACGTCCATGAAGGCCACATCAAGTTCCTCCGTGCGACGCGGAGGCTTCCTGTCGAGGTGGTCGTGGGGACGCGGATCCCCGATGAGAGGTAGATCTCGCCGGCGCCGAGGGCCGGTGAGTTCGTCATCTTCCGGAACCATTTCCTCAGCGGATTTGGTTTGCCTGCGACCGGCTTCCTCCGCTCCTTCCTCAACTTCTACCATCTCCAACCTCACCACCTCACTCCCAACACGGTGGTGCTTCTCTCCGCCTTCGTGACATTCTGCGAAGGCTACCTCGGTGTCCTGCCCATGCTCGAGCTGTGGGGCAGGTTCTTCTACCTGAAGTTGGGTACCCAGGCCAAGGGCGAGCCGGCCCAGTGCGGATCCAGCGTCGCCGTGCGGCGCACCGGCTCCGGGACCCGCTTTCCTCCCATCTCTTCGCTGGAGTCGGCGAAGCTGTGGCAGAAGTTGTACTTTTACGTCAGCAACCTCCACCCGACTCGTGACTACATCAACCTGCCGGCCTTCGCGATCGGCCCGCCTGGCGAGCCGTGGAACAACTGGGGCAACAACCCAAACCGGTGCCGGCTTCCATCACCAACGTCCTTGTCAGGCTTCAGGAGATGACGGACTTGGAGGGCCTCATGCCGGCGGACTTGCTGGCCACCTTCGTCTACCGCCAAGTTTCGCCCCTCCAAGCTCGGCCGCACCTGATCTGTGACATGAACGGCCGCCAAGACCCCTGCCGGATGTCCACGAAGGAGCTGTCGATGGTGGAGGTGGTCCGCCATGTCAACTACTTCTCCGACAGCAAGCTCAGCGAGACCGACTGGCAATTCGGCAAGCAGCCGTGCAGTCGCGCCAACCCGCCACCGCCGGTTAGTGTCTGGTCCCCATTCTTTGCTCATGCAGTGCTCTTCATCCGACCTGACCACCCGGACATAGGGCAGCGCTTCCCTGGTCAGGTAGCAACCGGCGCGCCGGCTCCGGACCATCAATGGATGCCGGACCGCGAGGAGAGCGACGTGGGAGACCCCGAGCTAGGGGCGGCCGTGCTGGAAGACGGAGGTGAGGACGGCGCCATCGGGCGAGGCGGCGACGGAGGAGGCGGAGCCGCAGGAGGAGACGGCGACATCCAGTCCTGGCCGGATGATGATGAGGACGAAGAGGGGCAACGCCACCCCGAAGGCGTCGAGGGGGCAGGTGCCGGCCCTTCGATGGCGCGGCCGCCAAGCGGAGCGCCGACTGGTGCACCTGGCGCGGCTAAACGTCGCGGCGAGGGGCTGTTTGGCAGCCGGCCGCCCAAGAAGGCCAAGCAAGCGGCCGCGACCAAGCGGCAGGAGGTCGTGAAGGTGGCCGCCATCCGGAGGGCCCCAAAGGATCGCCCAATGGTGTCCGGGTAAGTGCGTTAGGCCCACCGCCTTGGTTGCTTTTCTCTCTCGCAAACTTCTCATCTCTACTTGCTTTGCTAAACAGGGCCACCATCTCCATATCACGGGCTCCATCCGCCTCGCTGATCAGACCAGCAGGCGGCTCTGAGGAGGCCCGGTGCATGGACCCGACCACTGCCCTTCGGGAGGCGATCGAAAGGAATGCGCGGGAGGCGTGGGAGGAGCGGGAAGCTACCGTGGCGCGGGCGGATGCCGATGCCCAGGCCGCCGCGTCAGCGCAGGCGGAGGCCCAAGGCGCAACGCAGGCGGAGCCGGAGGTGGCGACCAAGGCGCAGAACGAGGCCGACGCCAAGGCCGCGGTGGATACGGCTTGCAGCGGGATCCCGGAGGCTGCGAATCTTGAGCAGTTGGAGGTGCCGGTGGTGGAGGCCCAAGTGCCGACTGGGGCAGCCAGAGCCGTCATCCCGGAGGCTGAGGTGACTCAGCGCGCGCCGGGTTCTGTCGAGCGAGGTGACGGCCACCCCGGAGGGCCAGGGATGCCGCTGGCCAGCGCCGGGTTGGCGACGAGCCAGGCCATGACGACACGCACCCCCGCGCGCCTGCGTTCGGCGTGGGCGGTTTCCGCGCCGAGGCCGGTAGAAATCGGGGCCGCGAGCTCGCAGGGAGCCGATACAGAGGCCACGAGTTCCGCTCCGCCTGGTTGGACGCCAGGGGCCGCCCCGGCCGCCCTGAACCTCGCAGTGCAGGACGTCCTGGACAAGTTCTCCGCCCACGGCGCCACCCTCCTGATGGCAAGGAGCGAGATGGTGGCGATGCAGACGTCTGTCCGGGTATTCTCTTGATCTTGCTTTTTATTTTTGCGATCTTCAGTGGGGGCGCACCAGCGCACCCATTGGGTGTATCCCCCGAGTTCCAAGCCGGCTGCTAAGCAGGCGGGTTGGAACTTTAAGGCGTGTTTCCGAATGCTAAGATGTCGTGCTTGCCGCAGGACTACCACAACCTGCGTGCGGCCGCCTTCAACTCCCAAAACCAGACGCTCGCCAATCGAACCGCTGAGTTGCAGAAGAGCCGAGGTACATAGGCCGGCTTTCAGTGGGGGCGCGCAAGAGCACCCACTGGGTGTAGGCCCCGAGATTCGGGCCGATTGCTGAGCAGTCGGGCCGGATCTTACCGGCGACTTCTTGTCTTTGTTGATGCTATTGCTGATGATTCTTCTTTGCCTTTGCAAAGGCTGCCGCCCATCGACGGGACCGTGTGCATGAGCTCGAAGGCCAGCTTCAGGCCAAAGAGCTGGAGGGCAGCCAGGCGGCCGCGGAGCGCAACTGGCTCGAGAAGGAGCTGGCTGACCAGGCGGCCCGGCATGCGGAGCAGGTCCAGCAGCTGAAGGATGAGGAGGAGCGCCTCAAGGCCGAGTTCGAGTCCCAGTGCTCGGGCTAGGCCAAAAAGGAGAAGTACCTGTCGGAGGGCTACTCGGTGATTGAGGATCTGCTCGAAGGTAGATCTTCTTTCTTCCTTGACTGGTTAGTTGCCGGCTACCGTGGTCAGCCGGCTTCTAATTCTTTTGTCTTCTTTTGGCCAGAGTACTTCCCTTATCACTCTGGTGCCATCGGCCAGGCGATTGAGGCACGGCGCGACTAGCAGAGGAGTGTGGGCATGGAGATTGCGCTGGACCAGCCCCGGAACTTGGGCGAACACTTCCTGGCCGTTCGGCTGCGTCGTGAGCCGGTGCGCCGTCTGCTCTGCCGGTTTCAGTACACCGAGTCGTAGGTCTTGGAAGGGCTCTGGCCGGGTGTGCAGGTCCCCGGACTCCTAGCCGGACCACTGACTGGTTGGGGGTGGCGGGGGAGCAGCTCGACGCCTGGAAGGGCGCTGCGGCACGGGCCGGCGCCAAGGCGGCGCTGGAGTTCATGAAGGCGTGGAACCCGGGCGTGAGCCTGGCGCAGCTAGTCACCTTCCGCCATGAGGCGGCGCCGGAGCTGGAGGCGGAGCACGAGGAGATCGCCATTCGCGCGTCGGCCCTCGCCGAGTACACCGATGGCAACGTCTTCATCCTGGAGTGGGCAGAAGACGGCACCGAGTTGCCGCCGTCCTGGTTCGGGCTGAACCCAAACGAGGGGGAGGAGCCGGCGGAGGAGATCGCCTCCAGCGACGAAGCCACGGAGGAGGACGAGGACAAGGAAGGCGATGGCGTCGTGCCAGACGACAGGGCGACTAGCCGGAATTAGCCCGATCCGGCCTCAGCCGCCAACCAGTCCGAGACCAACCAGCCGGAGGCCCCGCCAGCCGGTGCTACCGCCACCGCCGACTCGTCCGAGCAACCCGCAGTGCCTCCGGCCTAGGCGGCCCTTATCTTTTAAGTTTTTCTGTCTTGTGCTCAAGAACAAGTTAGTTATGCGCAGTTCCACCCACTGGGGGTGTATTTTAAACCTTGATGAATACCGGCCGCTGGCCTTTTGCAATGTAAATGAATTTATTTTCCCCGCATGCTTGTGTGCCTTGCCGAGTTCTGACTCAATTTTGCCTTTGCTTTATTTTGCTTTTTCTTTTGCCGTGTTCCTTTGGCTGCCGCCCTGCCAGCCGGACAGCCGCGCTGCGGTCTGTGGCTAGGTCAGGGACTTGGCCGTTTAGAGTAGGAAAATTACTTCAGCCGCTTAAAGCGTAGCTAGTCAAGCGAGAAGCCGGCCGGCCGGCTGCTGAGCGGCCGGACGGGGTAGGCCAGAGGCCGGCTTGGCCTGAACTGACGTTCTTCCTTAGTTGTTTTTCGTGTGGACAGCGTTTCCGGCATTTGGCTCTTGCCAGCCGGACAGTCGCGCTGCGAGCTGTGGCTGGGGCGAGGAGAGGGCCTTGGCGTTGGCACACTACTGGGCCGACTTCGGATGTTACCAACTTGGGCCAAGTCGGTGAGCCCCCAGGCCGTCTAATCGGACCCGGGCAGGGTGAAAGAAAGAATACTCATACATAGGCGAAACTTATCATATAGATAAAAAGGTAGCCCCTAAGTGCGCCTCGAGATACCTGTTGTCTTCACTTAGTACAAAAGATAGCGTGGTCCATACACTGCATCAACTGTAAAACGGGCGGAGAAGGTTCGCGTTCCATGGGCGCTCTGACTCCTGGCCGGCTGTGTCCCTCTTGCATGCCCTGGGCTTCTGTGCGTCGATGAGGTAGTAGGAGTCATTTCCCAGGGCCTTGCTTGTGATGAAAGGCCCCTCCCAAGGAGCCGAGAGCTTGTGCTGGCCGGCTGTTCGCTGGATCAGCCGGAGCACAAGGTCGCCCTCACGGAAAGCACGCGGCTTGATCTTCTTGTTGTGGTAGCGGCGCAGGCTCTGCTGGTAGATGGCGGACCGGCTGAGTGCCAGCAGCCGTGCCTCTTCCAGCAAATCGACGCTGTCTTCGCGGGCCTCCTTTGCTTCCGCCTCCGTGTATAGGGTGACGCGAGGCGAGTCGAACTCAATGTCCGTTGGGATGATGGCCTCGGCCCCGTACACGAGGAAAAAAGGTGTGAAGCCGGTTGATCTGTTTGGCGTGGTCCGAAGACTCCAAAGGACGGCCGGAAGCTCCTCGATCCAGCAGCTGGCCGAGCGCTCCAGCGGCTCGACCAACCGAGGCTTGATGCCGAAAAGAATGAGGTCGTTTGCCCGCTCCACCTGGCCGTTTGACTGCGGGTGAGCAACCGATGCGAGGTCCAGTCGGATGCCCTGCGTTGCGCAGAAACGAGCCAAGGCGCCTTTGGCGAAGTTCGTGCTATTGTCGGTGATGATGTTGTGTGGGATGCCGTATCGAATGGTGATATCCGCGATGAATGTAACGGCTGTGGGGCCATTCAGCTTCTTGATCGGCTTGCTTCAGTCCACTTCATGAACTTTTCCATGGCAACCAGCAGATGGGTCATGCCTCCGCGTGCAGTCTTGAATGGGCCCACCATGTCCAACCCCCATACGGCAAACGGCCAGGTGATGGGAATAGTCTTGAGGGCTGAGGCCGGCTGGAACTGCTTGGTGCTGAAACGCTGGCACCCCTTGCACTTCCGGACCAACTCCTTGGCGTCATCCAGAGCAGTCGGCCAGAAGAAACCATGGTGGAAAGCTTTGGCAACGAGGGCTCTGGAGGCGGCATGGTGGCCACATTCGCCTTGATGAATGTCCCTGAGGATTGCAATGCCCTTCTCCGGCTCGACGCAGCACTGAAAGACACCAGTCGCGCTGCGCTTGACGAGCTCGCTGTTGATGATCGTGTATGCAGTCGCCCAGCGTTGCACTTGCCGGGCCAACACCTCATCGGCTGGGAGCTCGCGGCTCACCAGAAAGTTGAGGATGGGCTGCCCCCAAGACAGGGCTTCTACCACCGTCATGAGGGCGATCGGCGCCACGGTGGCTGGGTTGGGAGGTGGCGGGTTGGAGGCGGCCGCTCCTTGTTGCGTCGCGGAAGTCCCCAGGCCGACTACAGTAGTCCCCGGGCCGGGTTTAGGTGCTACAGCCCCCGGGCCGCCTGCAGAAGTCCCCGGCCGACTGCTGAAGTCCCCGAGCCGGATCCAGCTGCTCCAGGGTCAGCCGGCATGAAGATGGATTCTGATTCTGGCGAAGGCTGGATAGACGGCTTGCGCAAGCACTCGAGGGAAACGCCGGCTGGTATGGCTTGCCGGGTAGAGCCAATCCGTGCCAGGGCATCGACTGCTTTATTGTCGGCCCGTGGCACGTGGATGAACTCGCACCTTTCAAAGTATCCGCTGATCTACTGGACGAGGATGTGGTAGCTGGCCATGTTGGCGTCCTTTGCGTCCCATTCGCCAGAGGACTTTTGGACCACAAGGTCCAAGTCGCCGTACCACAAGATGCGGTGGATGCCGATCTCCTTGGCCAGTCGGAGCCTGTGAACGAGTGCCTCATACTCGGCCACGTTGTTGGAGGCGGCGAAGTGGATTTGCAGCGTGTACTTCAACTTGTCGCCTTTGGGAGAGGTGAGGACAATGCCGGCTCCCAAACCGGTGCGCATCTTCGAGCCGTCGAAGTGCATCCGCCAATGCGTGGAATCCGGCCCTGGCGGCAGGTACTGGGTCTCGGCCCAGTCGACAAGGAAGTCGGCCAGCGCTTGGGACATGATGGCGGTGCGGGGCTGGTAGAGGATGGTGTTGGGAGCCAGCTCGATGGCCCACTTGGCCACCCGGCCCGAGGCATCTCGGTTGCCCATGATCTTGGCAAGGGGGCGGTACAGATGACCGTGATGGTGTGCTTCTGGAAGTACTACTTCAGCTTCTTGGCGGCAAAGTACACGCTATAGCACATCTTCTGGTAGTGGGGGTAGTTCTGCTTGGAGGCGGACAACACCTCGCTCAGGTAGTAGACCGGCCTCTGGACAGGCTACGCCCTGCCGGCTTCTGGGCGTTCGACAACAATCACCGTGCTGACGACCCGGTTGGTGGCGGCGATGTAGAGGAGCATGGGCTCTTTAGCAGCCTGAGCGGCCAGAACGGTCGGCATGGACAGCATCCGCTTGAGCTGGAGGAACGCCTCGTCTGCTTGGTCGGTCCACTAGAAGCATGTGGTCTTCTTCATCAGCTGGTACAGAGGAAGGGCCTTCTGGCCCGGCCGGCTGACGAACCAGCTAAGAGATGCTAGGCACCCGGTGAACTTCTGGACGTCCCGCAGTCGGGTCTGTCTCTTCATCTGCTCAATGGCCTTGATCTTTACGGGGTTGCACTCTATCCCACGCTCAGAAACAAGGAAGCCAAGGAGCTGGCCGGCTGGTACTCCGAAGATGCACTTCTACGGGTTGAGCTTGATCTGAAAATGGCGCAGGTTGGCGAAGGTCTCCTTGAGATCCTCCAACAGGGTACCGCGCTTCTCCGTCTTCACCACTATGACATCCACATAGGCGTGGGCGTTTCTGCCGAGTTGCTTCAAAAGGCACTTCTGCATGCAGCGCTGAAAAGTGGCGCCGGCATTCCTCAAGCCGAACATCATGGTGATGCAGCAGAAGGCGCCGAAAGGGGTGATGAAGGCGGTCTTCAGTCGATCGGCCGGGTCCAGCTTGATCTGGTGGTAGCCGGAGTAGGCGTCCAAAAAGGACAAAAGCTCGCAGCCGGCCGTGGAGTCAATCACTTGATCAATCCGGGGCAAGGCAAATGGATCCTTGGGGCAGGCTTTGTTGAGGCTTGTGTAGTCGATACACATGCGCCACTTGTTGTTTTTCTTTAGGACGAGGACTGGGTTGGCAAGCCAATCTGGCAGAACACTTCCATGATGAAGCCGGCTGCCAGAAGCCGAGCGATTTCTTCACCAACGATCCTTCTCTTCTCTTCTGATAGGCGGCGGAGGGGTTGCTTGACCGGCTTAGCATCCGATCGCACATGCAGTTTGTGCTCGGCGAATTCCTTCAGAACACCCAACATGTCCTTGGGGGACCATGCAAAGATGTCCCGATTCTCACGGAGAAAGTCGACGAGCTCGCTTTCCTATTTGCTATCGAGGTTAGCCCCCACGACAGCGTACTTCTCTGGGTGCGCCGGGTCCAAGATGATCTTCTTGGTTTCCTTGGCCGGCTGGAAGGAGCCCTCGACCTCAACCTCCTTGGGGTCAGATGGCATGGCCGGCTGCTCGCTGGCCATGGCCACAGCCCGGTCAAGGAGGCGTTTCTCTTCGGTGATGACGAGGGACTCGGCCAGCCGGGAGCTGGCTGCGGCACATGTGAGCGACTTATTGTAATCGCCGGCAATGGTGATGATGCCCTTGGGACCCGGCATCTTCATTTTCAGGTACGCGTAATGCGGAACCACCATGAATTTGGCTAGTGCAGACCGGCCCAAGAGCGCGTGGTAGGGGCTGTCCAAGTCGACCTCCTCGAACCAGATAGGCTCGCGGCGGAAGTGGGTCTTGTCACCGAACAGTACATCGATCTTGATCTTGCCGATTGGAGAGCAGGAAAGCCCAGGGACAATGCCACGGAACACGGTCCGGCTGGGCTGGAGTTGCTTCTCCTTGATAACCAACTTTTCCATGGTGTCGCGGTAGAGGATGCTGATGCTGCTGCCGCCGTCTATCAGGACTCGGGAGAAGTGGCACGCCCGCCTCTCTATTGAGAAGGTGGAGTCTAGCACCATGGCATAAGCACCCGGCGAAGGCATCACACCCGGATGGTCGTCTCGGCTCCAGGTGATGGGCCTCTCGGACTAGTCCATGAATTGGGGGACCTCTGGAATAATAGCATTCACCTCGTGGTGCTGCTGACGCCTACTGCGCTTGTCGTTGGCTTCACTGGTGAAGACGACGTAAGTGGCATTCTCGTTGGGGAATTCATCTTGGAGCATGCCGACAGGGCGGGCCGGCTGCTGAGGAGCCAGGGCCTCGGGCCGGCCGGAGGAGGCGGCAAGCCCTCACCCTTAGTGATTCGGGTGAACCAGCTGCACTGCCGGGTCGTATGGTTGGACGGCTTCGCGCCGCTGTGGAACTTGCACGGGGCATTGAGGGCCTGCTCGAAGGAGAAGGCAGGCAGCCAGGCACCCTTGCCGCCCCGCTGACGCTTGGGGCCGGGTTGCCCGACCGGCTACTGATCCTCAACGGTGGCCACCTGCCGGCTGTTGGAAGCCAGCTGCTGGGCCTTGCTCTTGTTGTCGTTCGGCTGTTGGCGCCGGTTGGAGTCACCAGCCGGTGCTTGAGAAGCCGGAGGGATCACCTTCCCAGACACGTCAACCCGGATCTCTGACTTCATGGAGGAGTCGGCCGTGGCGTACTTGTCCGCCACAACCAGGAGCTCATCCAAGGTAGCCGGCTCATCACACCGAAGCTTGTGCTTGAGGAGGGTGCCCTCTCTGCACCCGGCGGTGAAGTACTCGATGGCCTGCACCTCATGCACCCCTTCGCAGGAGTTGCGCAACTCGACCCAATGCGTCAGGTAGTCGCGAGTGGACTCGTCTGGTCCTTGAACACACATGGAGAGCTGGCGAGGCTTGGGAGTCCGCTTGTAGGTGCTGTTGAAGTTGCGGACGAAGACGTCGCTGAAGTCCAACCAGTTGTTGATGCTGTTGGCCTTGAGGCTGTTCAGCCATGTCCGGGCCGTGCCCTCAAGCATGAGCGAACATACTTCACGGCAACGCGCTTGTTGCCGTTTGCTATACTGACGGCTGTGGCATAGTCGGTCAGCCAATCTTCCAGCTTCACGGCGCCGGTGTACTTGGGAGTGTCGCAAGGGAGCGTGAACCCTTTGGGGAAGGGCTCATCATGGATGCGGGGGCCGAAGCATGCCGGGCCGACTGTATCCTCCTCCTCCACTGCCAGGGACCGAGGCAGCCGCTCGATCCGGTGACGAGCGTCATTCTCACCGACTGCTTCGCGAGGGCCTAGCCAGCCCCCCAGCGTCGGGTGGTCAACCGGTGCTGGAGAAGCCCGCCTCTCCCTGCGGGGAGGAGGAGGACGTTCATCCTGCTGGCGCCGGCCCTCCGCTCTTGGAGGAATTTGCCGGCTGTTCGCAACCGTCGTGTGGGAGCGCCGGCTGCGGCTAGCAGCCTGCTCCAGGTTCCGCTGGCCGCGGCCACCGCCACTTGGGGACCGGGAGGTCACCCCATTCTCGCGGCGGGGTGGAGGGTTTCCTTTCGAGAGGTCGGCCTGCCGGCCGGCTCCCACCACGCTGTTGCACGCGTCTTGCTGCGTGTTCGCAGCATTGAGGAGTTCCTGGAGGCGGTCTAGCTGGCTGCGCCGTTCGTCGCCCTCCACGTTCTCGAGTTCTTCTGCCGCCGCCTGTGCGGCACGCAGGTTCTGCACGGGGGTGTCGTAGATCGGATGTCCGACTCCCAGCATGCTGGCGATGGTCGCGCCGCGTTGCCGGATGGCGCCGGCTCGGCTGGGCTCGGCCGTAGCCGGCGTGCCGCCAGCTATGAGGTCGATCTCGCGCTGGTTGGCCTCAGCGCGGCGCTTCATGGCCGCCATCTTGGTGGTGCTGTCGAGGAGCTTGACGCGGATTTCTTGTAGCGCCGCCGCGTCGGTGTTGGCTCCGACAAGAGCCGCCAGGTCCTGCATTGCTGCTCGCAATGGGTCTTGGATGGCCCCGCCCAGAGTCCTTGCTGTTGCCAGTGACCATCACCTCCAGGAAGACGCCGGCGTCGAGCGCGCCGGCAGAGGCGATGCTAGAGACGGGAGGGAGCGGGTCGTTGATGACCACCACGTCGCCGGGGAACCCGTCGGCGGCGTCTGCATCGGAGAGGCTGAGCTTCCCGAAGAGGTCGACGAGGCAGCTCGCGGGGCAAATGGCTCCCGCGTCGGGCGATGCGCTGGTGCAAGCGCAAGCGAACATATCGGGCTAGCTGATCAGGCAGGCCGCGACGTGCTCGCCGAAGAGGAAGGCGGTTCCCGTCCAGAACATGTCTCCGGCCGACGCAGCGGATGGCCCCACAGTGGGCGCCAATTGTCGTGGAAATCTCACGTCAGATGCCAGGGGGTGGCTTATCATGGGTGGAGCCAAGAGGACGTCGTCGGGCCCTGTAAGCGAGAGTGAGCACGAGCTCGATCGCACACGCGACGTACCCAGGTTCGGGGCTCTCCG
Source organism: Thinopyrum elongatum (assembly GCA_011799875.1). NCBI lineage: Eukaryota > Viridiplantae > Streptophyta > Magnoliopsida > Poales > Poaceae > Thinopyrum > Thinopyrum elongatum. The sequence goes on from CM022299.1 coordinate 447,837,969, forward strand.
GAGAGATAACACCCCTAGTACTGCTCTGCGGGGTCTCCGCATGATTACTATGATCAAAGAGTGTACAAGGTTGCTCCTTGAGTTGTGTTGCCACAGGAGGAAGAAGGGTAGAGCTACCACTCTTCTCCTAGCTATGGTGTGTGTGGAATGAAGGCTGAACCCTTTGCATGGGTGAACCTTGGGGGGTTTTATAGGCCAACCCCCCAGGGGTACAATGGTAATACGGCCGGGTGTACGACCCGGACGTCAGTGTCTACGATCGCCGGGTTCTCCGCCGGCTGCTCGGGCCCGCCTCTGGAGGGCCCCGCCGGCTGCCGAGAATCCGACCGATAGGTAGGGCCCGCCGCCTGCGGGCCACGCTGATTGCCTTTCGCTGTAGCTCTATCCTTGATGACGGAGGCCACGTCATGAGTCGCATGGCTACATTCCCGCGGCAGGTGGGTAGGTGGCCGCTTGGTTAGCACACACTGTAGCCACGCTCCGTCTTGTCTTAGTGGGTCAGCGCAGACTCCGAGGGGAAGGAGGGGCCGGCTGCTGGAAGCCGGCCCGCCCCCGAGGCCGCCTTCGAGGGATGCGCTGTCTTCTGGAAGCCTGTGGGCCACACTAATTGCCTTCTGTCGTAGCACGGTCCTTGCTGACGAGGGCCGCGTCATGAGTCGCTTGGCTACAGTCCTGTGCCAGGCGGGTAGATGGCCGTTGGGTCAGCTCATACCGTAGCCACGCTCCTCCGGGATTCGGGGGAGCAGGCGGCACTGTTGCCACACCCCGTCCCGTCGTAGGAGGTGAGTGCGGACTCTGAGGGTAAGGAGGGGCCGGCTGATGGAAGTCAGCCCACCCCCTAAGCTGCCTTCTACGGGCACACCGTCTTCTGGAAGCCGGCCCGCGTGGCCAGCTGGCATGAGGGGCTTCGCCAGCCCCGATGTCTTGAAAAGTTATTGGGATCGGGTGAGGCTAGCCGGGGTCCATCCCCCCGACAGCCGCAGCAAGGAAGTGCCTCCTTATTATGCGCAAAATAATGATTCCTCCACCTAATAGCAGGGACCCACTGGAAGGGCCTCTGTATTTTGTGAAAAAAATGTTTCCCCCCGACAGCTGGGACCCACTAGCTACATCTTCGCACGAAAGGAAGTGTCTTCTTACCCCCTGACAGCAGGGACCCACCAGGTCAAAGCGAAGGTAGCGTTATCTGTCTGGCCGCGAACGTGTACGTACATAGCAGTCGATCGGTCTCTCTGCAGCGATGTATCGTGGCCGAGTAAGGAGAGGCACGTGTTGAAGTAGAGGCGCTGACGTAGCATGTCATGTAGTCCCGTCTATATCGTGTACACGAACGTACACCCACGCTGCAAGAAAGTAAATACGGCTATGTACATACATACGGGCGGGATCTCTAATGCGTATAGCAACGTCATCCTGTTCATCGGTAGCCAACCGGCTGGGTTGGAATGGAGGAAACAACGTCGTGTTCATTGGGAGGTAACCGACTGGGTCAGTATACATCCTGTTCATCGGGAGCTAACCACCTTGGATGGAACAGCCGAAACGAGGTCTGGCGTACCGCAGAACAGAGGAAACAACCTTCTGTTCGACCGCGTACTGTCAAAACAGGGTCCTATTTATCGGGAAGGGTCTGGCGTACTGCAAAACAGAGGAAACAGACTTCTGTTCGAGTGCCTACGGTCGAAATGGGGTCCTGTTGATCAGGAGGGTGTGGCGTACCGGAAAACGGAGGAAACGGACTTCTATTCGAGCGCCTACGGTCAAAACGGGGTCCTGTTCATCCACCATCTACTGCCTCGCTCTAGCCTCCATGAGAAACTGTTCATCCACCGTCGACTTCCTCCAGCCTCCACCGGCGACTGTTTATCCACGGGCTACTATTCATCCAGCCTCCACCGGCTACTATTCATCCAGCCTCTACCGGGTCATGTTCATCCACCCCCAACTGGCTGGGGTGCGACGGCCTCCTCGGGGTCCTATTCATCCAACAGCAGCCGCCTACTACAACGGGGCCTTGTTCATCCAACCCCCACCAGGAGCTGTTCATCCACAGCCAACCAACCGACTCGACACACCATGTCTCGATTCGTTTTACGTATCGCGCGCGTGGTAGCTATGGTCACTGTTCATCAAGAGGCAACCCAACACACCGGCTGGCTACGTCTCGCATGGGGGCTTGATCGGCTTCAGTAAGCAGCAGCAGCGATCGATCGCTCAGGTTTAGTTAGCAGTCAAGGGATCGATCGGCTTCAGTATGTAGTGGGATCAATCGGTCGCTCGGGTTCAATAAGCGAACGCCTCTCACTCGGGTTCAGTTATAGCGAGCACGGCTCGCACCACACGCGTGTACAAGAGAGAAACACGCAAACCACACTGCATTGCTCGGCCCTGACCACCCACCATAACCGGGAACTCTGAGAAAATTTCACCGCCCTCACTTCTACCATGATTTTTTATGTCATGGACGTCCCAAAGAATGTCATGCAGGTGCATCCCCGGCCCGCCCAAGAAAAAAAGCCCATTTTTTGTCATGATTTTTTGTCATAGAAGTAGGAGCCCACCACATCAATGATGATATGTGGTTTTGTCACAATTATCGTCATAGAAGTGTCATAACCATGACAGAAATTATAATTGTTCGGGTCATAAAGTCACGGATGTGTCTTTCTTTTGTAGTGTACGTCTCTAATGTATATATAATTTTTTATTGTTCCATGCTATTATAGTATCAATCTTGGATGTTTTATATGCAACTTTATGCAACTATATATCAGTTTTTGGGACTAACCTATTAACTTAGTGCCTAGTGCCAGTTGCTGTTTTCTTGCTTGTTTTTGGCTTTTCGGGAAATCAATATCAAATAGAGTCCAAACGGAGAAAAATCTTTGGTTTAAATTTTTTCTGGACCAGAAGAGACCCTAGAATGTTCAGGAGAGAACCTGACGAGCCATGAGGGAGTGACGAGCTCAGGAGGCGCACCCCAGGGGGCGCCCCCGGGCTTGTGGGCCCCTTGTGGCACCTCTTGACCTATATCCACCTCTATAAATACTCAAATATTCCCCTGACATCAGAGAGCCACCCGAAATACTTTTTTCGCCGCCGCAAGCTTCTGTCCCACGAGATCCCATCTGGAGGCCTTCTCTGGTACTCTGTCGGAGGGGGAATTGATGACGGAGGGGCTCTACATCAACCTTGCTGCCCTTCCGATGATGTGTGGGTAGTTTACCATAGACCTATGGGTCCATAGCTAGTAGCTAGATGGCTTCTTCTCTCTCTTTGATCTTCAATACAATGTTCTCCTCAATGTTCTTGCAGTTCTATTCAATGTAATAACTTTTTGCGGTGTGTTTGTTGGGATCCGATGAATTGTGAATTTATGATCAGATTATCTATGAATATTATTTGAGTCTTCTGTGAACTCTTTTATGCATGATTATTATAGCTTTGTATTTCTCTCCGATCTATTGATTTGGTTTGCCGAACTATATTGAATTTTCTTGCAATGGGAGAGGTGCTTTGTGATGGGTTCGATATTGCGGTTCTCAATTCCAGCGACAGAAGGGGCATGACATGTATTTGTATTGTTGCCATTAAGGATAAAAATATGGGGTTTATTCATGCGTGAGTTTACTTTGTCTACATCATGTCATCTTGCTTAAGGCGTTACTCCGTTTTTTATGAACTTAATACTCTAGATGCATATTGGTTAGCGGTCGATGTGTGGAGTAATAGTAGTAGATGCAGGTAGGAGTCTGTCTACTTGTCTCGGACTTGATGCCTATATACATGATCTTTTCCTTGGATATAGTCATGATTATTTGCTTTTCTATCAATTGCCCAACAGTAATTTGTTTACCCACCGTATGCTATTTTCAAGAGAGAAGCCTCTAGTGAAAACTATGGCCCCCGGGTCTACTTTTATCCTATATTAAAATCTTAAAAATACCATGCTGCAATTGTATTTACTTTATTTTATTTTGTATTTTTGTGCTATCTATCTATCACTACGAGGTTTGATCCTTGCAATTAACCGCCGAGGGATTGACAACTCCTTGTTCGCGTTTGGTGCAAGTATTTGTTATTTTGTGTGTAGGTGCTGCTAACGAGGTGTTGCGTGGTTCTCCTACTGGATTGATAACCTTGGTTCTTAACTTAGGGAAATACTTATCTCTACTGTACTGCTTCATCCTCTCCTCTTCGAGGAAATCCCAACGCAGCTGACAAGTAGCACGTTGCAGGGCTTCCAGTCAGCAGAGGCCAGAATGCGCAAGGTCTTCAAGAGCCTCATCACGAGCTTTGAGGTATTCTTCATCACTCATATTGAGAATAACTAAACTACTTAGATTTATTTGCAAATCTGCGTAGTTGTCCGAGGATGTCTTCACTTATATTACGGCATAGTACTTAGACAGCGTGGCCACTGAGTAGCCCCCGAGCCCAAGGCTAGTTTTAAGAAACTGGCTTAGCGATCAAAGTAGACTATCGCAAATTTATGAATGAGTAGCCCCCGAGACTTGGGCATGCGTGTCCGAATTATCGATGACTGGGACGAGGGCTAATTGTAAAATGTTTGTTTGCAGGTTTCTACCTTGGCTCCGAGCTCCACCTCTGAGGAGATTGCAGGGACGAAATCGAAAGCTCGAGAGGTCCGAAAAGGACCTCGATCTGATGAACAAGCAGATCGAGCAATCTCAAGGTAAAATCCAGAACATCATCGAATTTACTTTGTGTGAGGATAGCTTTGTGAAACAGAAGCTAATGCCTAGCTGTTTGGATAACAACGGCTTTGTCCGAGCTTGAGGGGCTCAAGGCCGAGGTGTCAAAAGCTCGGTAGGAGGCCGAGCAGCAGAAGGTTGCGGCCGCCAAGGTGATAAAGGACCTAGCCGCCGAAAGGATGACTAGGGGCAAGGACCAGGCGCCGGTCCTGGAAGTGGAGGAGACCTTGAAGGGCATGTACGATGCGTGCGATGCCCTTCAGGTCAAGGAGAAGAAGGCAGACGAAGAGCTCAAGAAGCTCCATCTTGCGCACTCCGAGCTCCAGACCCAGACTAGGGCCAATCGCGAGGTGCTCCAGCAGGTGGAGCAAATTGCTACAGGTACGCCATATTTACTTTAGAGTGTGTTTGGCAGCAAGGGCTTCGTCGAGCTCACCCAGCTGTGGCGCTCCGCAGAGATCTTTGACGATCTCTCGAGGAGTGCATCTGATGCTGCTAGTCACTTCGGCGAGCGGGAGGGCCATGAGGTGGAGAAGGTGTTCTGGCAGCAGTTCCAGGCGTCTCCACGTTGAGGGAGTCCTGGACTAGGGGGTCCTCGGGAGGCCGACTCATCTCACGTGGGACGGACTATTGGGTCGCACCATATTCGGACCGAAGACTCTTGGTGCCTTGGGGTGTACCCCAAGATAGGATGGAACATCCAATGTTTCCTTGATGTAACCGACTATCTGTAAACCCCAGGGCCCCTGGTGTCTATATAAACTGGGGGGCTTAGTCCGTAGAGGCTTGGAGAACAATCACCATCCAACTAGTTAGGGTTTAGTTCGTCTGATCTCGTGGTAGATCTACTCTGTAACCCCCTCATACACAATCAATACAATCAAGCAGGACGTAGGGTTTACTTCTTAAAGAGGGCCCAAACTTGGGTAAACATCATGTCCTACGTCTACTGTTCCCCATCAATCCAAGGTCCATGGTTCGAGACCCCCTACCCGAGATCCGCCGGTTTTGACACCGACATTGGTGCTTTCATTGAGAGTTCCGCTATCGGATCGCCGAAGGATCGATGGCTCGCCTGATCATCGGAGACATCATCAACTCCGGAGACATCTTCATCCCCGGCCAGCTGTTCGTGTTTGGCAGCATTGTTCTGCACGCCAATTCGACCGGTCGCCTCGACAAGGTCGACAACTTCGCCCCCGAGCATCACATCAGGTTTGGTAACCTAGACTACATCGCTGATGCTCGGGGCGATCTGATCTTCACAGGCTTCTCGGCTCCGCCCGGGTCGCCCGACTATCTGGGAGCCTCGACTCCCGAACCTACCCTGGGCCCGATCATCAACGCACACCAGGATTCAAACCCAGATGCAGCTGCTCCTGAAGGTCCAGAGTTAGCTCTGCCCACACTCACATCCCCCACCTCGGGGCGGGCTTCGAGCCTTAATGCCTCTGCAGCACCCGTAAACCAGGGGACGGTCCTGGCCGAACTCTCCTCCATCGCCACTGGTCCGGCCTCGGGCCCGAACACCAGCTCGGCATCCCAAGAGCAAGAGCCCATCATCGTCGGACCCTCCCCACCGCCAACTAGCAATCCGGAATTCTGCTCTGAAGGAATCCCACACGTTGACCCATGCAACCTCGCTCTGATAAATGAGGCACTAGACCAGATCCAAGAAATGAGCATCTCAGATGACCTACTTACGGTTCATGAGATGGATCACAGGGAATTTTACGTCCCACCCACCACCCACTTATTAGCCACTATCAAAGACTTAACTGATATGCTAGACTATGCATCTGAGGATGCTGAGGACATGGATAATGACGTCGAACCACCAGTCCACACCAACACCCCTGCCACCGGCCGATGGACGGCCACCTCGACCTACGATGTGTACATGGTGGACACTCCCAAGTACAGTGGCGACAGTGCCAACGCTGACAACGGATCCCCCTGACACAATAACAAACAAGGTGAGGAGCCGCCTAAATGTCGATGACAGCGCTGTAGGTCCAAGGGACGAAGAAGCAGGGAGAACCATACGGATATTGGGGAGGAACACACCCCGGAGAACATCGAGGAACTTGGCGACCCTACCCTCGATCAGCACCCTGACGGCTTGGAGGAGCATGAATACGAAGTCGACTCTGAGGACAATAATTACCTCCCTCTTTCCGAAGAGGAGGTTAGCCTTGGAGCCGAAGACTTCATAGTCCCAGAAGACCCGCTCGATCAGGAGCAGTTCAAGCGGCAGCTTATAGCCACCGCTTGTAGCCTCAAGAAGAAGCAGTAGCAGCTCAAAGCCGATCAGAATACCCTCAACGATGGGTGGACAAAGGTCCTCACGGCCAAAGAGGGGTACGGCTACGAGCCGAAGCACAAAAGTTACCCAAAGAGGAAGCTGTTGCCATAGTTTGATGACGAGGCTCCCGAGCCCATACCACCAAAATGGACTCAAGGTGACCAGCCCGACCGCCTCCCTCGAGGAAGGGACAGGCTGGCTGGCGAGGCTGAATACCCACCCGCCCCTCCTCACCATAAAGGCAAGGAGGCGGCGCAGCCGGAATATCAATATGATCTTCGGCACGACCTGGCTGCTAGAACTGGCCAGTCCAGATCCATCTATGGATCAAGAGATTACCCACCAAATAGAAGGGACGGATACCAATCTTGTCTCGACCGGAATGATAGAGTTCGGGATCAACGCCGGGCCAGGATAGAGTCCGAAGTTCGAAGCAACGTGGCCCAAATAAGGGGCACCGCTCACCCTATGTTCTTAACATTTGAGGTGATGCAGAACCAATTCCCAAAGGGGTTTAAACCCATCAACATTGAACCATATGATGGCACGACAGACCCAGCAGTATGGATTGAAGATTTTCTTCTCCATATACACATGGCCGGGGAAGATGATCTCCACGCCATCAAGTATGTGCCGCTCAAACTCAAAGAACCCGTCGGCATTGGTTGAACAGCCTCCCCGAAGACTCCATAGGGAACTGGGAAGAGCTCGAGGATGCACTCCGAGCTAACTTTCAGGGCACTTATGTTCGGCCGCCGGATGCCAATGACTTGAGTCATGTGGTCCAACAGCCCGGCGAGTCGGCTCGGCAGTTTTGGAACAAGTTTTTGACCAAAAAGAATCAGATAGTTGATTGCCCGGACGCCGAAGCCATAGCCGCATTCAAACATGGTATCCGGAACAAATGACTCGCGCGTCACCTCGGCCAAGACAAGCCGAGGAGTATGGGGCTCTCACATAACTCATGACCCGCTTTTGCGCGGGCGAAGATAGCTGGTTGGCTCGTAAAAGCAACAACCTAGAAGACCCCGACACTTCGGAAGTTCGTGATGGCAACGGCAAGCCACGGCACAACAAAAATAAGCGTCGACACAATGGCGCCGAAGCCAACGACACGGCGGTCAATGCCGGATTCCGCAATTCCAAATCTGGACCATGGAAGAAGCCCTCTAAAGGAAGCCAGGACGGACCCACCAAGTTGGACGTCATCCTGGACAGACCTTGCCAGATCCATTGCACCTCCGACAAGGCTGCCAATCACACCAACCGTAGTTGTTGTGTTATTAAGCAGGCCGGCAAACTTACAGCCGAAGACACGGGCAAAATCCCCCGTTGTCGGCGTTCTGGGATTGGGGGTACCCAAACCTGCTTGCCTGTGGCCCAGCACGTGACTTCACTGACGGCCTGGCATGGCCCAGCTGCAAGACCCCGCGAGCAAGACCCTTGCAAGGACCCCCGGCCTCGTGAGGCGAACGACGCCAAGACCTCCCGAGGAGCGGCTCCCCGAGCCTGTCTCCCGAGGAGCGGAGATCTCTATGTAGGTACCCCGCCTCATGAGGCTCGCGATGACGTGAGACGTGATGACCAAGACCAGGCGGGCCGAGCGGGCGCAGAGGGAGATGGTTGCCTCTTTGGTGCTAAGGAAGCAAGGACAGGCGCGGGTTCCCGAGGAAGCCCCCAAAGGTTTCCATTCTAGTGCAACGAGACCAAGACCATGAGCTCGGCCAGACGGATGTCATCACCGAGCCCACCATTGCGTCATGGCCAGAAGCTTTGCAGGAGAAGACCACCTTTCGTCAGGATAAGATGTACCTCTTGTCCCCTTTCAAATTGGCTGTTGTGGAATCCCTTCCCGCCTAAGCTACAAGGGAAGAGGACCTAGGCCACTATAAATATAGGCTAGTCTCCACTGCATAAGGGGATCGACTCATTCTCACTCTCTGAGCCCTCGCGAGGCAGCTCACCCACTGTACTAGTTCATCCCGAACCTCCTCGTGAGGCCAATCCACCACAAAGCAGGAGTAGGGTTTTACACCGCAAGGTGACCTGAACCTGGGTAAACCTCCGTGTCCATCCCTTCTCCCCGCTTTGTGTGTACTTGGTGAGATCAGGCTGTGTGGGTGATGAGCATAGCACCGTCGTGAAGTGAGATCCTTCGTACATGCCCCAGAGTTCGAACCTAGTTTGGGTCCGCGGAGCCCCGATTCTGACATTTGGTGCGCCAGGTAGGGGCATGTCGAAGCTCCCGTTTCTTCATGGACCATGCTCTGTCCTTGCTTCGTCGTCCCCATGGCAGATGCTGTCCTCCCGGCTTGGCAACCTGTAGCCTATGGGAGCGCCACGGGTTGCCCGGCCTTCACTCCTGGCCTGCGTCGGGTGTGGTGGCCGCTGAGGTTCAGGCCGGCGCTGCCCCCGCGACCTGACGGCATGGCAGACCCCGAGGAGTTCCTCCAGCTGTACATGCAGGCCGTCCGAGTGGTGGGCAGCGACAACAAGGCTATGGCGAACTGGCTCCCCCTGGCCGTCACAGAGGTTCCTTGATCTTGGCTCCGCGGCCTCCCGGGCGCCTCGATTTCCTCTTGGGAGGACCTCCGCGGTCAGTTCGTCGCACGCTTCGCGGCTCCAGTGCCCCCACGCGGTCGCGTGCATCCTCGGCGGGTCCTAGGCGCCTGTGTGCAGCCGTCATGCCAAGCAGCTTTTCCGCTAGGCAAGCACTACTCAGCCACGTCCTGAGGCCTCGCGGAGCCACGCGAGGCCTGATGTCGACATCACCTTCGACTTCAGGGATCATCCCAAGACTGCGGCCACTGCTGGTGCACTCCCCATGCTGTGCACGCCCACCATCAGCAATGTCGTAGTCACCAAGACCCTCATCGATGGCGACGCCGGTCTCAACGTCCTCTCCGTGGAGACGTTCGAGATGCTTCCAGTGCCGTACGACCAGTTCCTGCCAAAGAGGCCGTTCTCAGGGGTGACAAAAGGGCTCCGCCACTCCCCTAGGACAGGTGCGCCTTCCCGTCACCTTCGGCAAGCGTGACAACTACTGCACCGAGCTCATCGACATCGACGTGGCCCGCATCAGCCTCCCATACAATGCCATCCTGGGATATCCTGCTCTCGCCAAGTTCATGGCGGTGACCCATCCGGGCTTCAATATCATCAAGATGCCTAGCAGCGGCAACATCATCACCATAGCTGGGGACAGGAATGATGCGGTTCGGGCCCTCAAGCTCGCCTACGGGGCCACAGCAGCCTCATGCTCGGATGCCGAGGGCGCCCCAGAGGCTCCGGAGGCTGTGCCAACGAAAAAGAAACAGCTGTTCTCCCAGGACCGCGCCGAGACAAAGAAGGTGCCTATCGTCAGCAGCGGCTCAGGCCTGACCTTCACCATTGGCGCCGGCCTTCCCCCAAAGCAGGGCGGCGATGATCGACTTCCTCTGAGCGAACAAGTACGTGTTCGCGTGGGAGGCGTCCGATCTGGTAGGCGTCCCGAGAGAGGTAATCGAACACCACCTGGCGGTATGCCCCCGCGCGCGCCCGGTGAAACAAAAAGCGCGGCGTCAAGCACAGGAGAAGTAGGCATTTATCATCCAGGAAGTGCCCAAGCTGCAAGAAGCTGGAGTCATTCGGGACGTGCGGTACCCGGAGTGGCTGGTCAACCCAGTTGTCATTCCCAAGAAGGATGGGAAGGAGCGCATGTGCGTCGACTTCACGAGCCTCAACAAGGCTTGCCCTCAAGACCCCTTCCCACTCCCACGCATCGACCAGATCATGGACACCACCGCGAAGTGCGATCTATTGTGCTTTCTGGACGCCATCTCGGGTTATCACCAGATCAAGATGGTGGCTCTAACGCCCTGATAATTAAGCTACAGTAACCCTCTACTAATGGTGCCACATCACCACTGTTACTATTGATAAACTCGCATTGATTCAAACCCCGTTCAAAGTTCAATTTAAAATAAAGTCAAAATCTAAAGTTTTCAAAATGTCAAAACTAAAATGTTCGCTTTATTCTATAAATTCCCCTGATCGTTTTCATGATGAAACCAACTTAATTTTACTCACAAATAATTCCTAATAAATTAACAAATGGTCCAACAACAAATAATCTGACCTTTTTCAAAATAAATAATTGTTTAATTAACTCCAAAGCATCCATGCTTTGAGGGCATTCTCAAAATAATGCCTAGTATTTATGTACCAAATGCCATATTTATCAAAAGTCAATGAGTTTCAAATATTAATACAAAACAGTAACGAAAATAGGAAAAAGAAAAAAAAAGAATGTGTTAAAAGGCTAACCTAGTGCTACAGTGGCCCAACCCACCCAACCTACCATGGCCCAGCCCACCTCCCCTAATCTCCCTTCCCTCGCTACAGGAGACGGGGGAGGGCGTGGCGGCCATCCCCCGGTCCCCTTGGAGTATAAGGCCGAGCCCCCGACCCCCCTGTCGAACCCTAGCCCTCTCTTTATCCCCCACCCTGCGCCACTTCGTCCTACCACGACAAGGCCGACACTATCCGTCGAGCTCGACTCGCTGCCTGCGTAGCCACCGGCCACCGTTCGCCGCACTGACTAGTCTAGGAGGACCGCCACCATCGACTTCATCCGTCCAGAGCATCAAATCGAGCAGAGCCGTCCCGTGCGCACTCCATCGAGCTCCTATTCACCGCGTACATCGCCGGCCGCCATCGTCGATTGCCTCGCCTCCGGTCCACCTTCGGCCTCCCCGTCGCTTCCGTTGGAACCGCTGTGAGCTCCTCTTCCAAAGCCCCCTCTTCCCCTCTTGATTTCGTCTCCGTAGCCGTCGTCCCCAAGCTCGTGGCCGCCGCGGCCAGAGCTCGTTCGAGCTGCCTCGCTGCTGCTTTCATGTACGCGTGTCCTGCTGCTTGCTGTCGTAGCTGCTCTGCTGCAGGCTGCTCGCTGCTGCTGCCGCTCCTTGTGCCGGCGCACGCCTGCGCATCGCTCGCCCGCGCAGCCCCCCCTGCCCGGATGCGCCCCGCTCACCTGCTGCTCGGCTACTGTTGCGAGGCGCTGCTTGCTGTTGCCTGCGTGCTGCTCTTTACTGCTGCTCCTCTGCTAGTGCTGCCACTGCTTGCTACTGCTGCATGTTGTTTGCGCTGCTGCTGCCGTTGCTTAGTTGTTGCCATCGCTAGGTGCTGCCGCCGCTGCTACGGCCGGCCATGGCCATGGCCATGCTGTGTGTGAGTGTGTGTTCAGTGTGTGCGCGTGAGTGTGTGTTCAGTGTGTGTGCGTACGATGTGTGTTAGGCTGGCCCTGTTAGTAGTATTAGGTTAGGTTAGTTAGAATAATTAGGGCCCATCTAGTCCAGTGGTCCTATGACATGTGGTCCATGTTATTTAAAAGACTAATTAAAAATTTGTGCCAATGACAAGTAGGCCCCATTTTCACTATTCACCTGTTGACTAGTCAGTTGTTAACTGGGTCAACCCAGCCACCTGGCCCCACCTGTCATGCACTGTGGCTAGAATAGCACTAGGTGAAAAAGTATATTCTGTTTTATTTCGAATTTAAATTAATTCCAGAAATTTCAGAAAATAGTTTAAATCTTTGAAAAATCATAGAAAATTAACCGTAGCTCGGATCGAAAAACTTTATACGTGAAAGTTGTTCAGAATTTCGAGACGAATCCGAATATGCCGTCCTCATACCTGTCACATGCCTCTAACTACCTGAACATGGAACCTTCCCCTCCGGTTCAGTATACCGAGATCAAGCTATACGCCGGGAAAATATCCCAGATATTTTCCCGCTTCGTCTGCGACGTGTAACACTGTGATAGGTCACCCCTAGCACCGCGTATCGTATTGTCATGTATCTGTTTGCTTATATTTACTATTTCTTTCCCCTCTTATCTCCGATAGACACCGGATCCGAGACCGCTGCTGATGCCCCCGAGTACGACTACGTCGACGACGACCCCTCCTTCTTGCCACAACAACCAGGCAAGCCCCCCTTTTGATCATCCCGATATCGCCCATTCTAATTTCTCATGCTTGCATTAGAATTGTTGCTGCTACTGCTTTACATAATCTGATGTATAGCCTGTTTATTGTAACCTGCTGTTGATAATTACCTACATAACCTAGACTGCTTAGTTTAGGCTGGGTAGAGACCTATCAGTGACCCCACTTATCCCGATTGCCCCGCTGGATTATCCGAAGACCCACTCAACGGGATTGAAGACCAGGCCCCGACACCGCACATCACCCCCCTTAGTTGTAATGACACAGCAGCATTACTATCGAGTGTCGAGGGTGAAACCTCTTGTAGCACTTCTGATGTTAACTCTGTAGAGTAGCTATTTGGTCGTGGTCATCGAGGGTGATTCCTCCTCCACCACTTCCGGTAACGACGCTGTCGTGCAACACATCAAGTGTGAACCCATCGAGGGTGATTCCTCCGAGTTCACCTTGACGGATACGTCGAGTGGGAATTCAACGAGGGTGATACCTCGGATTCCTCTGATGTTATGGACACACAGATACTTGGACTTTACACTATTACTTGGATAGGCGGGTCGACCCTGAGTGGTACCCGCGTGCGCCTGAGAGGCGAGTGTTGTGAAGACGGGTGCCTGTGTGGTGCCCGAGTGAGAATACGAGGCGTGGCCGGGCATTCTTGGCCCTTGCCGCAAGTCCTCGAGACGGGGCGACGGGGTCACATCTTTCGTGAGTCTCTGCTCGTTACCACAAGCCCAAGGTACTAACGATTTGGAAAGTTGATCCGAGCAAGGCTCTGATACCAACTTGTGACGCCCCCAGCTCAATCGTGCTATAATCATACACGCAAATGCACACGATCAAGCCTAAGGACTCACGGGAAGATATCACAACACAACTCTAAAACATAAACAAAGTGATACAAGCTTTATATTACAAGCCAGGGGCCTCGAGGGCTCGAATACATAAGCTTGCGTACAAGCGTCAGCGGAAGCATCAGATATCTGAGTACAGATATGAAACAGAAACAGAAAGGCCTTTAGAAAGGCGGGGCAAAATAAAACACTACAATTGAAAGGCGTAGGCCTCCTGCCTGGGACCCTCCGATCCTACTGCTGGCCGTCAGTCAACTCGTAGTAGCATCCATCCTCGGGGTAGTAGTAGTAATAGTTGATCGATGGGGCATCTGTCTCAGGGGGCTCCGTCCTCTAGTCACGACAAACTGATATGGGGAGAAAAGGAAAACAAAGCAACCGTGAGTACTCAGAAGTACTCAGTAAGCAAGGACCTACACTACATATGCAACATTTTCAAGGGGAGGCTGTATATGTGGACTGGGCTGCAGAAATGCCAGAATAGAGAGAAGGCCTAGTCCTATCGAAGACTAGCATCTTCAGAGGTCTTGCAGCAATAGAAGAGAGTAGAACAGTACAATATAAGGTAGCAGTAATGATATCAACCTCACCCAGAGATCCTTTCTCGACTCCCTGCGTGAAAGCAATCCCAGAGCCATACAGTCATCAACCTCGTCCTGAGATCCCTTCTTGACTCCCTGCGAGAAGCAATCCCAGAGCCATAGTATCCAAGTATCCAGTTCTAATTGTATCAATCAGGATACAACTCCGAGTGTCCTTTACCGTAGGACCGGCTATCGATAGAAGTTTTCTTCCCTGCAGGGGTGCATCAACTTACCCACCACGCTCGCTTAACTCCGGCCGGACACACTTTCTGGGTCCTGCCCGGCCTTAGCCAAACGACACACCGCAACCCTACCTACAGCTCAGCAGAGAGGTCCCCGCCGGTCTACATTCTAAGCGCAAGGGGGTCTTGGCCATCGCCCCTCACCCTCCGGGTCGTTGTGCACAGGGTGGATACCAGCATCGCCTCGGGTGGCCGACACGATCCGACCGTGCCGCACTGCTAAACTGGACATCTGTCAGAGCTTTCGGCTGATGCATACGATGCAGAACGCCCACACTATGCCCACGTGATGGTTAGTGCTATTAGTCCAGAGGCCTGCTCGGATCAAATATCCAAATCATTAGTACCTTGGGCTTGCGGTAATGAGCAGAGACTCACGAAAGATGTGACCCCGTCGCCCCGTCTCGAGGACTTGCGGCAAGGGCCAAGAATGCCCAGCCACGCCTCATATTCTCACTCGGGCACCACACAGGCACCCGTCTTCACAACACTCGCCTCTCAGGCGCACGCAGGTAACCCTCAGGGTCGACCCGCCTATCCAAGTAATAGTGTAAAGTCCAAGTATCTGTGTGTCCATAACATCAGAGGAATCCGAGGTATCACCCTCGTTGAATTCCCACTCGATGTATCCGTCAAGGTGAACTCGGAGGAATCACCCTCGATGGGTTCACACTTGATGTGTTGCACGACAGCGTCATTACCGGAAGTGGTGGAGCAGGAATCACCCTCGATGACCATGACCAAATAGCTACTCTACAGAGTTAACATCAGAAGTGCTACAAGAGCTTTCACCCTCAGCACTTGATAGTAACGCTGCAGTGTCGTTACAACTAAGGGGGGTGATGTGCGGTGTCGGGGCCTGGTCTTCAATCCCGTTGAGTGGGTCTTCAGATAATCCAGCGGGGCAATCGGGATAAGTGGGTTCACTGATAGGTCTCTACCCAGCCTAAACTAAGCAGTCTAGGTTATGCAGGTAATTATCAACAGCAGGTTACAATAAACAGGCTATGCATCAGATTAGGTAAAGCAGTAGCAGCAGCAATTCTAATGCAAGCATGAGAAATTAGAATGGGCGATATCGGGTTGATCAAAAGGGGGGGCTTACCTGGTTGCTCTGGCAAGAAGGAGGGGTCGTCGTCGACGTAGTCGTACTCGGGGGCATCAGCAGCGGTCTCGGATCCGGTGTCTATCGGAGATAAGAGGGGAAAGAAACAGTAAATATAAGCAAACAGATGCATGACAATACGATACGCGGTGCTAGGGGTGACCTATCGCAGTGCTACACATCGCAGACGAAGCGGGAAAATATCTGGGTCTCGGTATACTGAACCGAAGGGGAAGGTTCAATGTTCAGGTAGTTAGAGACATGTGACAGGTATGAGGAGGACATATTCGAATTCATCTCGAAATTCTGAACAACTTTCACGTATAAAGTTTTTCGATCCGAGCTACGGTTAATTTTCTATGATTTTTCAAAGATTTAATCTATTTTCTGAAACTTCTAGAATTAATTTAAATTCGAAATAAAATAGAATATACTTTTTCACCTAGTGCTATTCTAGCCACAATGCATGACAGGTGGGGCCAGGGGGCTGGGTTGACCCAGTTAACAACTGGCTAGTCAACAGGTGAATAGTGAAAATGGGGCCTACTTGTCATTGGCACAAATTTTTAATTAGTCTTTTAAATAACATGGACCACATGTCATAGGACCACTGGACTAGATGGGCCCTAATTATTCTAACTAACCTAACCTAATACTACTAACAGGGCCAGCCTAACACACACGTACGCACACACACTGAACACACAATCACGCGCACACACTGAACACACACTCACGCACACACACTGAACACACACTCACACACAGCATGGCCATGGCCATGGCCGGCCGTAGCAGCGGCGGCAGCACCTAGCGACGGCAACAACTAAGCAGCGGCAGCAGCGGCGCAAACAACATGCAGCAGTGGTAGCACTAGCAGAGGAGCAGCAGTAAAGAGCAGCACGCAGGCAACAGCAAGCAGGCAGCAGCGCCTCGCAACAGTAGCCGAGCAGCAGGTGAGCGGGGCGGATGTGGGCAGGGGGGGCTGCGCGGGCGAGCGATGCGCGGGTGTGCGCCGGCGCAAGGAGCGGCAGCAGCAGCGAGCAGCCTGCAGCAGAGCTGCTACGACAGCAAGCAGCAGGACAGGCGTACATGAAAGCAGCAGTGAGGCAGCTCGAACGAGCTCTGGCCGCAGCGGCCACGAGCTTGGGGATGACGGCTACGGCGAAGAAATCAAGAGGGGAAGAGGGGGCTTTGGAAGAGGAGCTCACAGCGGTTCCAACGGAAGCGACGGGGAGGCCGAAGGTGGACCGGAGGTGAGGCAATCGAAGACGATGGCTGGCGATGTACGCGGTGAATAGGAGCTTGATGGAGTGCGCACGGGACGGCTTTGCTCGATTTGATGCTCTGGACGGATGAAGTCGACGGTGGCGGTCCTCCTGGACTAGTCAGTGCGGAGAACGGTGGCCGGTGGCTACGCGGGCAGCGAGTCGAGCTCGACGGACAGGGTCGGCCATGTCGTGGTAGGACGAAGCGGCGTGGGGTGGGGGAGAAAGAGAGGGCTAGGGTTTGACAGGGGGGTCGGGGGCTTGGCCTTATACTCCAAGGGGACCGGGGGATGGCCGGCACGGCGACCATGGTGGTCGGGATGGCCGCCACGCCCTCCCCCGTCTCCTGTAGCGAGGGGAGGGAGATTAGGGGAGGTGGGCTGGGCCACGGTAGGTTGGGCCATTGTAGCACTAGGTTAGCCTTTTAACACATTCTTTTTTTTCTTTTTCCTATTTTCATTACTGTTTTGTATTAATATTTGAAACTCATTGACTTTTGTTAAATATGGCATTTGGTACATAAATACTAGGCATTATTTTGAGAATGCCCTCAAAGCATGGATGCGATTGGAGTTAATTAAACAATTATTTATTTTGAAAAAGGTCAGTTTATTTGCTGTTGGACCATTTGTTAATTAACTAGGAATTATTTGTGAGTCAAATTAAGTTGGTTTCATCATGAAAACGATCAGGGGAATTTATAGAATAAAGCGAACGTTTTAGTTTTGACATTTTGAAAACTTTAGATTTTGACTTTATTTTAAATTGAACTTTGAACGGGGTTTGAATCAATGCGAGTTTATCAATAGTAACAGTGGTGATGTGGCACCATTAGTAGAGGGTTACTGTAGCTTAATTATCGGGGCGTTACAAACGCAGCGGAAGCGTGGTGGGCCCATAACCCACAGTTCCACAGGATCGAAACCTAACTCTCCTGTACACTCCCCCTGTTTCTAAAAGTTATTCCTCACACTTGGCTTCATATTTAATTCACGAGCCACCTTCCCAGTGCTCTATTCTGGTACCAGGCACAATACTTATTCTCGTTGCTCGGGGACCCCTTTTCACCCTTTGTTTCAGGCAACGAGCGATTGCCTATCCGCTTGGAACTTCTTACTGTACCTTTTTGCTTGGCTGTCGATGCATTTCATTTGACCAACTCGAGAGATTCGCATGTGTTCTTTTATGGGATAACCCCAGATGATTACCCCTTATAACATTCTAGCATTTTCGAGCTGCCCCTTACCTATTCGTAAGTACGATGGAGATCCTGAAGAAAAGAAGGACGACTTCACCATGATAACCTGAAGCAGAGAAATGAAGACGTCAACGGAAGGGATCGACTTCTTCGAGAAGGGCAACCCAGAACCAATGGATACGTTAGAATTTCGTACCCTGAACTTTCCCCCTACTCCCCCTCTTAAATCTCGGGACGAGATTTCTTGTAGTGGAGGAGATTTGTAACGCCCAGGAAGTTAAGCTACAGTAACCCTCTACTAATGGTGCCACATCACCACTGTTACTGTTGATAAACTCGCATTGATTCAAACCCCGTTCAAAGTTCAATTTAAAATAAAGTCAAAATCTAAAGTTTTCAAAATGTCAAAACTAAAACGTTCGCATTATTCTATAAACTCCCCTGATCATTTTCATGATGAAACCAACTTAATTTGACTCACAAATAATTCCTAGTAAATTAACAAATGGTCCAACAGCAAATAAACTGACCTTTTTCAAAATAAATAATTGTTTAATTAACTCCAATCGCATCCATGCTTTGAAGGCATTCCCAAAATAATGCCTAGTATTTATGTACCAAATGCCATATTTAACAAAAGTCAATGAGTTTCAAATATTAATACAAAACAGTTATGAAAATAGGAAAAAGAATGTGTTAAAAGGCTAACCTAGTGCTACAGTGGCCCAACCTAGCGTGGCCCAGCCCACCTCCCCTAATCTCCCTCCTCTCGCTACAGGAGATGGGGGAGGGCGTGGCGGCCATCCCGACCACCATGGTCGCCGTGCCGGCCATCCCCCGGTCCCCTTGGAGTATAAGGCCGAGCCCCCGACCACCATGTCGAACCCTAGCCCTCTCTTTCTCCCCCACCCCGCGCCGCTTCGTCCTACCACGACATGGCCGACCCTGTCCGTCGAGCTCGACTCGCTACCCGCATAGCCACCGGCCACCGTTCACCGCACTAACTAGTCCAGGAGGACCACCACCGTCGACTTCATCCGTCCAGAGCATCAAATCGAGCAGAGCCGTCCCATGCGCACTCCATCGAGCTCCTATTCACCGCGTACATCGCCGGCCGCCGTCATCGATTGCCTCGCCTCCGGTCCACCTTCGGCCTCCCCGTCGCTTCCGTTGGAACCGCTGTGAGCTCCTCTTCCAAAGCCCCCTCTTCCCCTCTTGATTTCGTCGCCGTAGCCGTCGTCCCCAAGCTCGTGGCCGCCGCGGCCAGAGCTCGTTCGAGCTGCCTCGTTGCTTCTTTCATGTATGCATGTCCTGCTGCTTGCTGTCGTAGCTGCTCTGCTGCAGGCTGCTCGCTGCTTCTGCCGCTCCTTGCGCCGGCGCACGCCCGCGCATCGCTTGCCCGCGCAGCCCCCCCTGCCCGCATGCGCCGTGCTCACCTGCTGCTCGGCTACTGTTGTGAGGCGCTGCTGCCTGCTTGCTGTTGCCTGCGTGCTGCTCTTTACTGCTGCTCCTCTGCTAGTGCTGCCACTGCTTGCTACTGCTGCATGTTGTTTGCGCTGCTGCTGCCGCTGCTTAGTTGTTGCCGTCGCTAGGTGCTGCCGCCGCTGCTACGGCCGGCCATGGACATGGCCATGCTGTGTGTGAGTGTGTGTTCAGTGTGTGCGTGTGAGTGTGTGTTCAGTGTGTGTGCGTACGTGTGTGTTAGGCTGGCCCTGTTAGTAGTATTAGGTTAGGTTAGTTAGAATAATTACGTCCCATCTAGTCCAGTGGTCCTATGACATGTGGTCCATGTTATTTAAAAGACTAATTAAAAATTTGTGCCAATGACAAGTAGGCCCCATTTTCACTATTCACTTGTTAACTAGTCAGTTGTTAACTGGGTCAACCCAGCCCCCTGGCCCCACCTGTCATGCACTGTGGCTAGAATAGCACTAGGTGAAAAAGTATATTCTGTTTTATTTCGAATTTAAATTAATTCCAGAAATTTCAGAAAAAAGTTTAAATCTTTGAAAAATCATAGAAAATTAACCGTAGGTCGGATCGAAAAACTTTATACGTGAAAGTTGTTCAGAATTTCGAGACGAATCCGAATATGCCATCCTCATACCTGTCACATGCCTCTAACTACCTGAACATGGAACCTTCCCCTCTGGTTCAGTATACCGAGATCAAGCTAAACGCCGGGAAAATATCCTAGATATTTTCCCGCTTCGTCTGCGACGTGTAGCACTGCGATAGGTCACCCATAGCAACGCGTATCGTATTGTCATGCATCTGTTTGCTTAAATTTACTATTTCTTTCCCCTCTTATCTCCGATAGACACCGGATCCGAGACCGCTGCTGATGCCACCGAGTACGACTACGTCGACGACGACCCCTCCTTCTTGCCAGAGCAACCAGGCAAGCCCCCACTTTTGATCATCCCGATATCGCCCATTCTAATTTCTCATGCTTGCATTAGAATTGCTGCTGCTACTACTTTACCTAATCTGATGCATAGCCTGTTTATTGTAACCTGCTGTTGATAATTACCTACATAACCTAGACTGCTTAGTTTAGGCTGGGTAGAGACCTATCAGTGACCCCACTTATCCCGATTGCCCCGCTGGATTATCCGAAGACCCACTCAACGGGATTGAAGACCAGGCCCCGACACCGCACATCACCCCCCTTAGTTGTAATGACACTACAGTGTTCCTATCGAGTGCCGAGGGTGAAACCTCTTGTAGCACTTCTGAAGTTAACTCTGTAGAGTAGCTATTTGGTCGTGGTCATCGAGGGTGATTCCTCCTCCACCACTTCCGGTAACGACGCTGTTGTGCAACACATCAAGTGTGAACCCATCGAGGGTGATTCCTCCGAGTTCACCTTGACGGATACATCGAGTGGGAATTCAACGAGGGTGATACCTCGGTTTCCTCTGATGTTATGGACACACAGATACTTGGACTATACACTGTTACTTGGATAGGCGGGTCGACCCTGAGGGGTACCCACGTGCGCCTGAGAGGCGAGTGTTGTGAAGACGGGTGCCTGTGTGGTGCCCGAGTGAGAATACGAGGCGTGGCCGGGCATTCTTGGCCCTTGCCGCAAGTCCTCGAGACGGGGCGACGGGGTCACATCTTTCGTGAGTCTCTGCTCGTTACCGCAAGCCCAAGGTACTAACGATTTGGATATTTGATCCGAGCAGGCCTCTAGCCTAATAGCACTAACCATCACGTGGGCATAGTATGGGCGTTCTGCATCGTATGCATCAGCCGAAAGCTCTGACAGACGTCCAGTTCAGCAGTGTGGCATGGTCGGATCGTGTCGGCCATCCAAGGCGATGCTGGGATCCACCCTGTGCGCAACGACCCAGAGGTTGAGGGGCGATGGCCAAGACCCCCTTGCGCTTAGGATGTAGACCGGTGGGGACCTCTCTGCTGAGCTGTAGGTAGGGTTGCGGTGTGTCGTTTGGCCGAGGCTGGGCAGGACCCAGAAAGTGTGTCCGGGCAGAGTTAAGCGAGCGTGGTGGGTAAGTTGGTGCACCCCTGCAGGGAAGAAAACTTCTATCGATAGCCGGTCCTACGGTAAAGGACACTCGGACTTGTATCCTGATTGATACAATTAGAACTGGATACTTGGATACTATGGCTCTGGGATTGCTTCTCGCAGGGAGTCGAGAAGGGATCTCAGGACGAGGTTGATGACTGTATGGCTCTGGGATTGCTTTCTCGCAGGGAGTCGAGAAACGATCTCTGGGTGAGGTTGATATCATTACTGCTACCTTATATTGTACTGTTCTACTCTCTTCTATTGCTACAAGACCTCTGAAGATGCTAGTCTTCGATAGGACTAGGCCTTCTCTCTATTCTGGCATTTCTGCAGCCCAGTCCACATATACAGCCTCTCCTTGAAAATGTTGCATATGTAGTGTAGATCCTTGCTTGCTGAGTACTTCTGAGTACTCACGGTTGCTTTGTTTTCCTTTTCTCCCCATATCAGTTTGTCGTGACCAGAGGACGGAGCCCCCTGAGACAGATGCCCCGTCGATCGACTATTACTACTACTACCCCGAGGATGGATGCTACTACGAGTTGACTGACGGCCAGGAGTAGGATCGGAGGGTCCCAGGCAGGAGGACTACGCCTTTCGATCGTAGTGTTTTATTTTGCCCCGCCTTTCTAAAGGCCTTTCTGTTTCTGTTTCATATCTGTACTCAGATATCTGATGCTTCCACTGACGCTTGTACGCAAGCTTATGTATTTGATCCCTCGAGGCCCCTGGCTTGTAATATAAAGCTTGTATGACTTTGTTTATGTTTTAGAGTTGTGTTGTGATATCTTCCCGTGAGTCCTTAGGCTTGATCGTGTGCATTTGCGTGTATGATTAGTGCACGATTGAGCTGGGGGCATCACAGTGGCGGAGGACGTCGAGAAGACGACCTTCATTTCCCCATGCAGCGTGTACTGCTACACCTGCATGCCCTTCGGGCTGAGGAGCGCCAGTGCCACCTTCTAGTAGCTAATGCACATCGCGCTGGGGCCGCTGCTAGGGAGGAATGCGGGGGCATACATCGATGACATTGTAGTCAAGTCTCGCAAGGCACATACCCTTATTGAAGATTTGGAGGAAACGTTTGCTAACCTGCGCAAGGTGAATCTGAGGCTTAACCCGGAGAAGTGCGTCTTCGGAGTCCCGTCCGGTAAGTTGCTTGGCTTCCTTGTCTCGCATAAAGGGATTGAGGCCAATACCGAAAAGATCAAGGCAATTGAAAGAATGCGCCCGCCTCAGACCCTCAAGGAAATGCAAAAGTTGGCGGGGTGTGTGACCTCCCTGGGGCACTTCATTTCTAAGCTGGGTGAGCGCGCCCTCCCCTTTTTCAAGCTGATGAAGAGAACGGGCCCCTTCGAGTGGACCCCGGAAGCTGAGGCGGCCTTCGAGGACCTCAAGAGGTACCTCACGACCCCCCCCCCATCATGGTGGCGCCCCGACCTCACGAGCCCTTGGTGCTCTACTTGGCTACCACCCTGCATTCGGCCAGCGCGGCGCTCGTGGCAGTCCGAGAAGAGCGTGTCAGCGTCAGCATGGGTCCTGGCAGCCCGCGTAAGGCCACGCTGCCTTCGTCACCACAGGACGACGCCTCTGGAGCCCCTGCCTTGCACAGGGTAGGATGACGTCAACGCCCCGCACCTCGTCGAGCATCCTGTATACTTCGTCAGCACTGTACTGTGGGATGCGCACACGCTATCGTATGCAGCAGAAGCTCCTCCTCGTGCTCCTCATGGCTTCAAGGAAGTTGCGCCACTATTTCCAAGGCCACCCCATCAAGGTTGTCTCCGCATACCCCCTGGAGAAGGTACTGCAGAGCCCCAACGCTGCTGGCAGAGTTGCAGAATGGAACATCGAGCTGCAAGCTTTCCAGCTAGAGTTCAACACGGCTAGGGTTATCAAGGGGGCGGCCCTCGCCGATTTTGTGGTGGAGTGGACGGATGCTCATGACCAGGGGTTGGGCGAGGTCCAGTCCCTCGTACCTGGCGACCAGGCGCCCGATGGCTGGGTTATGCACTTCAACAGCGCCTTTGCGCGGCAGGGCGCGGGGGCTGGAGCCGTACTCATTTCTCCGACCAAGGGAAAGCTCTACCACGCCGTGCAGCTTTGCTTCCAGCGTGGCGAGAAGGTCTCCAACAACATCACGGAATACGATGGCTTGATCGCCGGACTCAAGGCCGCGGCTGCTCTGGGGGTCAAGCGCCTCACCGTCAAGGGCGATTCCCAGCTCCTCATCAACTTTTCCAACAAGGAGTACAAGCCAAAGGATGAGCACATGGAGGGATACCTGGAAGAGGTACGTAAAACCGAAAAACCTTGGAACACATCACCGACAATGGCTCCCAGTTCACAAGCAATCTCTTCAGGACATATTGTGCTAACCTTGGAACGCAGATATGCTACGCTTCGGTCGCGCACCCGCGGAGTAACGGTCAGGCTGAGCGTGCCAACGCGGAGGTCCTGAGGGGCCTCAAGACCAGGAGCTTCAAGAAGAAGCTTGAGGCCTATGGCAGGGGTTGGCTCGACAAGCTGCGGTCCATTTTGTGGTCCGTCCGCACCACTGCGACTAAGCCCACTGGCGAGACCCCATTCTTCCTCGTCTATAGGGCTGAGGCGGTCCTCCCGCTCGAAATCAAGCATCATTCCCCGTGGGTCTTGGCATTCGACAAGGCACGTCAGGATGTCTCGCGGGGAACTGATCTTGTGCTTGGGGAGGAGGCCCGCCGCCAAGCCTCTCTCCTTGCTGCAAGGTACCAGCAGGCGCTGCGGTGCTACCACTGCCGCAACATCCGCCCCCGGACTCTCGAGGTCGGAGACCTCATCCTGAGGCGGGTCCTCTCTAGGGAGGGTCTCCACAAGCTCTCGCCCATGTGGGAGGGCCCGTTCAGGGTCGCCCGTCTCTCCAGGCCTAGCGCCGCGCGCCTAGAGACGGAGGACGGGGTCCCCGTGTAGAATGCCTGGAACATCCAGCACCTCCGCAAGTTCTACCCGTGACACTCTCACGTAATAATGAGTGGGGCTGTACATGCCCCAGAGTCTCCCGGTGCGCCATTTTACGGCCTCGCGGGAGCTCCCGCCCACGCCCAAGTGGAAGCCCCATGCTCCGCGCTGGCGGACGAAATGGTCGAACAGCATCTATGCCCACGCCCAAGTGGAGGCCCCATGCTCCGCGCTGGTGGCAAGACTAGCATAAGCACCGGACGCGACTGTTTTTCATCTTCTCTTGTAACCGACTTTGCCACTTCTCGAAATGAAATTTGAAGTTTTTCTTCCTTGTTTGAAGAGGGTCGGGGTTTTCTGCTTGCGGTGTTTCCCTTTTTGGATATTTTTTAAGGAAATGACGGCTGCCTGTTGCTCCTTCTCGCGTTTCCCGCGAGTGGGGGCTGGGCATGGTTTTTACGCTTGCGCCAGCCCTGGCGGCGTTGAGGGCTAAGGCCACAACAGTCGTGAGTCCGCCCGTGCGCACACCTCGCCAAGACCTTGGCGTCTAAATCCTCGCGCGACGGTCTCGAGTGAGCCAACAGGCATGTGTTGCCTTTGGCCCTTGGCCTTAGGAGTGCTCATCTCTTGGTCTTGCCCGGGCATCGCGACCCGGTGCACCAGCGACGATCCACCCTCGCTTGGGAGCTCTAGACGCAGGATGAGCACCAAGGAAAGGTGGCCTGGGAAGGCATGGTGACGGAGGCCCCAACCCCTCGCAAGCCCCCCTGGGGGCCTCGTGAGCCCCTCGAGCTTCCGGAGCCATCCTGCTCATGAGGAGGAGCCCCCCGGCCTCATCGACTACCTCGAAGCTCTAGAGGCACCATTGCCAGAACAGGAAGCGTGCTCAGGATCAGAAACTCCAGAGGGGCGCGCCCTCATGACACAAGAAACGGCCGAGGGCCACGAACACACCAAGCTAAGTTATCGTATTCACGCCAGGTGTGAACCTTACATTAATGCTTTACCTAGACTTTCGCGACCTCGTTCGGGCAAGGATTCCCCCCTCTTTTATCTTTCGGGAGCCGCTTGCGCGTCAAAGGGGACCTCATGAGCATCGCATCTCAGGAGTACTTACCGGACATCGGGTCGCTCACCTCCTGGCCTTGCACACGGCATCACGACCTGGCATACTAGCAACGGCAGAAGCTTACCTGGGGACTGGGTCCCGTCGACGCAGAGCACCAAGCCATCGTAAGAACAAAAAGGGGACCCGTGCCCAAACGAGAAACGCCAATGCAATTTAAAAACATGCGCCGTAAATGCTAAGGTAAAAGCGCAAGCGCCGAAGTTCCTTACACGCCCCCACGGGGACCTTCATGACCTTGATGCAGGAGATAAAAACAAAAGAAATGGCCTCCTGAGGATCGCTGCTCCTGAAGCCCGACTCTGGCGCCGCCCATGCCTAGTCGGAGTCCTCCTCCTCCTTGATTGGGGCATGGCGGCATGGCGGCCCGTCCTCCTCCTTCACCGGGGCGCGGTGATGTGGCGGCTCATCGTAGTCATCGTCGCTCAAGCTCCCTTCGGAGGAGGTGCCGCTGCTGCTGGAGGCGTCGCGGCCGTCGCCAAGTGCAAGTTCACCACCGAGGATGTCACCGCTGCGATGGCCGTCGTCGTCGGAGAGGTGGTCGCCGTCGCTGCTGTCTCCCTCTAGGCAGCACCCCAGGCGCCTGCCACCTTCCCCGAACAACGTGACGAAGACAGTCGTTGCCCCGTTGTACTTGAGGTGGAGGGTGTGTACTACTTCTTGAGCTTGCGTTGGTTTTTCCCTTGAAGAGGAAAGGGTGATGCAGCAAAGTAGAGATAAGTATTTCCGTCAGTTTGAGAACCAAGGTATCAATCAAGTAGGAGGTACAAGCAAGTCTCCAATCTATGCACCTGCACAAACAATCAAACACTTGCACCCAACGCGATAAAGGGGTTGTCAATCCGTTCACGGTCACTTGCAAGGATGAGATCTGATAGAGATAGATATAAAAGATTACTAAAACGTAAAACAAAGTAAGAACAAATAAATTGCAGCAAGGTATTTTTGGGTTTTTTGGTTTATAGATCTGAAAATATATGATGGAAAATAGACCCGGGGGGCATAGGTTTCACTAGAGGCTTCTCTCTTGAAAGAAAACATAGGGTGGGTGAACAAATTACTGTCGAGCAATTGATAGAAAAGCGCAAAGTTATGACGATATCCAAGGCAATGATTATGAATATAGGCATCACGTCCGTGTCAAGTAGACCCACTCCTGCCTGCATCTACTACTACTACTCCACACATCGACCGCTATCCAGCATGCATCTAGAGTATTAAGTTCATAAGAATAGAGTAACGCCTTAAGTAAGATAACATGATGTAGAGGGATAAACTCAAGCAATATGATGAAAACTCCATCTTTTTACCCTTGATGGCAACAATACAATACGTGCCTCACTATCCCTACTTTGTCACTGGGTGAGGACACCGCAAGATTGAACCCAAAACTAAGCACCTCTCCCATTGCAAGAAGAACCAATCTAGTTGGCCAAACCAAACCGATAATTGGACGAGAAATACAAAGATATTTAATCATGCATAAAAGAGTTCAGAAAAGACTCAAATAATATTAATAGATAATCTGATGATAAATCCACAATTCATCGGATCTCGACAAACACACCACAAAAGAATATTACATCGGATAGAACTCCAAGAACATCGAGGAGAACATTATATTGAAGATCAAAGAGAGAGAAGAAGCCATCTAGCTACTAGCTATGGACCTGTAGGTCTGTGGTAAACTACTTGAAAGTGCAACTAATCCCCGGGTGGTTTTGGTAATTCATAACAACATATAGCTCATTGAACTAATATCCATTCAAGTTAAATATTTCAAAAAGCTCAATGATTGGCATGGCATGGACTAGAGATGTAGACCGCTCAAAATGCTAAGGACACATATTGTCAAAAGCTCAAGACTCTTCATTTCTATTTTAGTGATCCAAGATCACATTGAGTCCATAGGAAAGCCAATACTATTAAAATGGGATGAGGGGTTGCTCAATGGTCTACTTGCTCAAAGTGCTTAGTGATATTGCTCGAAAACCCTCAGGCACTCTCTCATTCCAAATATGTCCAAAACTCAAAGTCAAACTCGGCCCCACCGATTTGATCTACCCGGCACCACTGAGTTCAGTTGACATAGCCACTGCCAGAAACCCTAGACAATTCGGTCATACCAATACGGATCTCGGTCTCACCGAGATGGCCTTGCAAACTCTCTATTGCCTGTTGCAATTATTACGGTCTCACCGAAATGTGCAATCGGTCCCACCGAGTTTGCCTGACCAACTCTCTGTTTGCTCTTTGCTGAAATCGGTCTCACCAAGTTCAAGAAATTGATCTCACCGAGATGAGGTTTTGCCCTAGCCCTAGCACATCATTCCCACCGAGTTGTTCTAGTCGGTCCCATCGAGATTCCTAACGTTCACATTTTGAACTGAATTGGTCTCACCGAGTTCTTCTATTCAGTCTGACCGAGTTGGGTCAAATGTGTGTAATGGTTGGATTTTGTGTGGAGGCTATATATACCCCTCCACCCCCTTCTCCATTTGAGAGAAAGCCATCAGAACGTGCCTACACTTCCACTACTCATTTTCTGAGAGAGAACCACCTACTCATGATTTGAGACCAAGATATTCCAATCCTACCACTAGAAGCTCGATCTCTAGCCTTCCCCAAGTTGCTTTCCACTCAAATCATCTTTCCACCATAGCCAAATCTGTGAGAGAGAGTTGAGTGTTGGGGAAACTATCATTTGAAGCACAAGAGCAAGGAGTTCATCATCAACACACCATTTATTACCTTTTGGAGAGTGGTGTCTCCTAGATTGGTTAGGTGTCGCTTGGGAGCCTCCGACAAGATTGTGGAGTTGAACCAAGAAGTTTGTAAGGGCAAGGGGATCGCCTACTTCGTGAAGATCTACCCGAGTGAGGCAAGTCCTTCGTGGGCGATGGCCATGGTGGGATAGGCAAGGTTGCTTCTTCGTGGACCCTTCGTGGGTGGAGCCCTTCGTGGACTCGTGCAACCGTTACCCTTCGTGGGTTGAAGTCTCCATCAACGTGGACGTACGATAGCACCACCTATTGGAACCACGCCAAAAAGCTTCATGTCTACATTGCGTTTGCCTTCTCCAAACCCTTCCCTTTACCTTCATATGCAATGTTTTACTTTTTGCTGCTACACTCTTAGAATTGCATGTGTAGGTTGATTGCTTGACTTGTACTAGTTGCTAAAATCTGCCAACAATTAAAATTGGGAAAAAGGTTAGATTTTTATTTGGTCAAGTAGTCTAATCACCCCCCCCCTCTAAACCTACTTTCGATCCTACAAGTGGTATCAGAATTTTGGTCTCCATTTTCCTTGATTTCCATAGCATTGGTGATCATAGCCTTGGTTTCACAACCTAGGAGAGTATGGCATCTAGCGAGGGAAATTACCACCGTAGAGGTCCTTACTTTGATGGTACTAATTTTGCTAGTTGGAAGCATAAGATGAAAATGCATATTCTTGGTTATAACCCCGCCGTTTGGGCTATTGTGCGAATTGGCTTGCAAGGTGAATACTTCGAGGATGGAAGAGAATCGAATCGTGAAGCGTCCGCGGAAGAATTGAAGATGTTGCAATACAATGCTCAAGCTTGCGATATTCTCTTCAATGGATTGTGCCCCGAAGTATTCAACAAAATCAGCCACCTTGAGAATGCAAAGGAAATTTGGGATACTTTGGTTGATATGCACGAAGGTACCGAGTCCATCAAGGAATCCAAATTGGATGTGCTTCAAAGTCAACTTGACAAGTTCAAAATGAAGGATGGTGAAGGAGTCGTCGAAATGTACTCTAGGCTTGCTCTCATCACAAATGAGATTTCTGGCTTAGGAAGCAAAGAGATGACCGACAAATTCATCATCAAGAAGATCTTAAGAGCTTTGGATGGAAAATATGATACCGTGTGCACCTTGATCCAAATGATGCCCAACTACAAAGATCTCAAGCCAACGGAAGTCATTGGTAGAATTGTTGCTCATGAGATGTCACTCAAGGATAAGGAAGAGCTCCACAACAAGTCTAGTGGTGCTTATAAAGCTTCATGTGATGCTCCTACAACATCAAGTGAGAAACAAGTCTTCAATGAAGAATTGAGCTTAATGGTGAGAACTTCAACAAATTCTACAAGAATAGAAGCAAAGAGCGAAGTTCCAAGTCAAGGTCCTACAATAACAAAAGATCTTCTAATCGTGATCGCAATTGCTACAATTGTGGAAGACCCAGACACTACACCAATGAGTGTACGGCTCCCTACAAGAAAAGAGAAGATTCACCCAAGAGGAGAAGTAAAAGAGATGAATCACCACCGAGAGAGAGAAGGAGTAGAGATGATCGTTATGAATGAAGACCCTCTCGTAGAAGCAAGGATTCGGAAAGGAAGGACAAGTCATCAAAGAGCTCCACAAGACAAAGACATCAAGCTCACGTTGGTGAATGGGTATCCGGTTCTGACTCCGACAACTACTCCGAGAGAAGTTATCACTCCGACTCCGAATATACTCAAGATGAAGGTGTTGCCGGTCTTGCACTTCTGTCATCCAACTCCTACGACATATTTGACTCACCAAATGAAGGAATTGGAAGATGCTTCATGGCTAAAGGCCCCAAGGTATCACACCCCAAGTATGTTGATTTCAATAGTGATGAAGATGATTTTCTAGGTGATGATGATTTACTTGTTGACAACGCTAGTGATGAAAACTATAATTAAATTGCTATTAATCATGCTAATCAAGATGAAATGAATGACAATGATAAGAAGGAGATTGAGCATCCAACTAAAGAACTAAACACTCTTAAGTTAGCTCATGAAACAACTCTAGAGGATCATCGAGAGCTTCTAAGAACTCATGAGAAGCTACGCTTCGAGAAGCTAAATTTAGAGCAAGAGCATGAGTTCCTAAAAGCAATCAATGATGATCTTCGAAACAAGAGTTCTTCTTACATTGCCAAGCGTTTACTCTTGTCTACTTATATGCCACAAGTAAAATCTAGCAACAAGAGCAAGAAAGATTCTTCTTCTAGTAGTAACAATAATCATGTTAAATCCAATATTGTTGCTTCTAGTAGTTCTCTTGATTCCACTAATGATTCTCTTAGCCAAGTTACACTTGAGCAAGAAAATAGTTTATTGAAGGGAATTATAGAGAAAGGTGTTTACAAGAGCCTCGCCGGAAGTAAGCAATTTGAGGAAATTGTACGCAAGCAAGGAAGGCACTGGAAGGATCAAGGTGTTGGTTTTGAACGGAAGTTCAATGCCAATGAAGTTGAGTGGGAAGAAGATCAATATCCCAAGACGAAGTTTGTTCCTCAACAAGAGAAGTATTACCCCACTTCTTTTAAGGGAACACAAGCTCAAGATGATCTTCCACCACAAGACCACAAGCTAAAAGGCAAGGACAAGCTTCAAGAAGAGATTGATTCATTAGAAGAAGCTCCTAAGGCCATGGTCAAGTGGGTTCCCAAGACTACATCAAGTTCTACTTCATCAAGTATGACTACAACTCCAAAGATTCCCATCAAGTTGATGTGGATCCCAAAGAAGAAGAACTAGAGAGTTCTTGAGGGTGACTCCGCCAACATACATCACTCATATTCATTTTGGCAAGGACAAGTGCAATCAACTTCCATATCTTGCACTAGTTCAAGGAGTCACAAACCCTTTGGTTGGTAAGACAAGGGACAAGGTAACCTAATGCTTTCATGGACATCATCATATGTGTGTTTCACTCTATGTCTATGGATATCCTTGTGTGTTCCTTGTGGGACTAACCCATGTAGGTATTGAAAGTGCAACTCACTCCAATGGATTGCTCCAAATGATCTACATCAACATTGAGCATCCACATCTTCAACACCTACATGAAGTCATCATCGACAAAACCCATGGTTAGATCATCCCTCTAAGGGGGGATATCACATCTAGGGGGAGCTTTGCTCTAAGAATTGAGCTAAAGAAACTCTAATGATGTGAACACAACAAGGCTTTATGTAAAAGTGGTAACCCCACTTCTGCTTAAACGATGAGTCTGACCTATGATCAAATGTTCTCATTTGACTCCTAAGTCAATATACTCATATATAGATGACCTAGTCATCGCCAATTGCTTGATAGATGCTAGAATGTTTGTGCATGCTTCGCCACATGTTTTATTTGCTATCTTATTGTGTGAGCATGTTGGTTGCATAATTTTCTCCATTCGAGGACATCCATTTGTTGCTTTGATTGTATGGTTTTTCTTTTTGCCAAATGGATGGACAAGAATGCCTAAGTACTCCCTCTAGCTATCTATGCTTTTTCTCGTCTCAAACTCTATTCATGCTACATCACAAAGTTTGAACAAGTCGAATTCAGACCCTCCGGATGAGGAGCACTCGGAGCCACCGATCCGTCAAGGGCTTAACTTCCAAAACCTCTTAATGCCTTTCGGTCAGACCAACTCACTCCAATTCGGTCTCACCGAAATCATTAAGTTGATCTAGATTTTTATCTCGGTGCAACCGATTAGAACCATTCGGTCACACCGAGTTGTAGCAATTGCTAGTAGTTTTGCATCTCGGTGCCACCGAGTAGTTCCACTCAGTCACACCAACAGCACCTGCGTATTTATACTCTGTGTACCCGTACGGCTGAAAATCACTTCAACCGCATGAACCCGCGCCCCAGCACTGCCGCCCCTGGTCTCCGGATCGTCGTCGTTGTCGGCAGTGACCTTCTGCCGCTGGTCTCCGCCGCCGTCAACGGAATCCTCACCGCCATTGCCGCCGTAGCAAGTCCGTCGCCAAGTTAGGGTACGGATTTGCCCCTTTGTGCTTCCATAACTCCGATTCTTGCACAAAGTATAATGCCCATGTTCTTCCCACGTATGAGATTGATCTATCCACCAAAAGAACTCCTTAGAATAGATTTGATGCAAAAACTTAGGGTTAGGTTTCCGCCGAACCCATCTCGGACCGACTGATCTGAGGATCTCGGTCACACCGATTAGCCCTGGCCATTGCACAAGTACAACTCGGTCTAACCGAAGTGTACTGATCGATGCGACCGAAATCACTTTCTTTGTGAAACACTAGCATCTCGGAGTGACCAAACTGCGTTTCGGTCTGACCAAAACTGTGTGTTTAGACTCTGTTAGTGCTTCGGTGTCACCGAGTTTGTCAAATCGGTAGCTCTAAAATGCTTTCTGTAGAAAACTAAAGTTAAGTTTTTGACTCAATATTTTGCAAAATAAGTTGCACTTTGTGATGCTCATCCACTCTATCTATACCCAACTATTCACAGGGTCAGTTTCAGCTATGTCAGAGGGCAGTGATAGTCAGAACAAGTCTGAAGAGCATCTCAACCTCAGTGAGGGCACTAGTCCCTCTAGCAGCTATGATGAGGGGAATAGGAGCACTCCCAGCAATTTGCCTAAGGCAGCCACCAGGACCAAGAAGAAGAGAACATCTGAATCTGAGGATGAGGACTTTGTTATTGAGGAGGAGGTGACCTCCAAGAAGAAAGTACTCCAGAAAGAGTATGTTGCTGCTGCTGCCACAAAGCCTGGAATGCAGAAGAAGGCTCCTGCCAAGAGAGCTCCAATGTCTAAAGCTAGGCAATCCTCTGTTGCTCAAGAGCAAGCACAGCCAGTAAGTGGTGCTGGAAAAGAAAAGAAGAAAGAAAGGAAAAGAGGAAGATGGTGCAAACTTGTAGATCAAATAGCTGAGTTTGAAAAGCATTCTTCTGATGAAGAACATGAGGAGTAGGAAGAGCCTGTTGCACCTCCTGCAAAGACTCAGAAGCTTATGGGGGATGCCATAAGGACTGGGGCTGCTCCATCTAATCCCAAGTCTGCCCCCAAGCCTTCAGCTCAAGCTCAAGCTCCCAAGCCAACTGCACCAAAGAGATCAACAAGGAATATACCTGCTGCTGAAAAGAATAAGGCCCAAGTGCCTGAAGCTCAAGAAGAAGAAGAGTCACAAGTGCTAAGAAAGTTGAAGCCAAATATTCCAGATCATAGTGATGATCATCCCGTGGCAGAGAATATGAAGCTCAGAAAGGATACAGGTCTGAGACTTTGGAGACAGACTGATCCCTATGCCACGAGAAGAAGAACTGCTGTAGACTACCGCTTTCACACCAAGGAACAGCAAGATTTCTATGAGACTGTCCTTTTGGACAAGAAGCCCATTGTTTGTGATATGAAATGGGTTGACTGGAAGCACATTGATGACAATGAAGACTACTTTCCAAGTGTGCATGAGAGCTTTAGATTGAATGGTGTTGACAAGTTTGTTGGTCAGAAGTTGACTAAGTGGAACGATGAAATGATCATGCAATTCTATTCCACTGCTCACTTCTACCCTGATGGAAAGATTGTATGGATGACTGAGGGAACAAGATATCAATCTACTATCTTAGAACGGGCCAAGCTGATCAATGCCCCAGAGGAGGAAAAAAATGACATTGATGTATATGCTAAGCCTAGGAAGGATCACAACTCCATGGCTAATATGTACAAACCAATTCCAGATGAAGCCTTGGAGACTCACAACTTTGGATCAATATACTATCTGCTTGCTGGTTTGACCACCATCAACACTATATTGAGGCATACTCTTTTGCCCAAGTCAGGAGATCGTAGAATGATCTGTGGTCACTCCATCAACTTGCTTCACTTGTTTGATGTTCCTCAGAAGTTCAAG
This sequence comes from Thinopyrum elongatum, assembly GCA_011799875.1. NCBI lineage: Eukaryota > Viridiplantae > Streptophyta > Magnoliopsida > Poales > Poaceae > Thinopyrum > Thinopyrum elongatum. The sequence goes on from CM022299.1 coordinate 447,872,505, forward strand.
GTGATGAGCTTGATTGTAGAAACTGTGAAGAGAACAGCTGCTGATCAGAAGAGATCTTGTGGATATACCCCTCACATTCAAATGTTGATCAATTCCAAGATGGGAACCAGGACATACCTACTTGATAGAGAGCATCTTCCCTTGAGGCCAGATTTTTTTAGGACAACGAGGTTGTCATGGACGGATCCCATCCTACTTGTGCAGAAGTCTAGGAGAAGAGAGAGAAAGCAAAGGCTGCAAAAGTAGCAAAGGCAACAAGTGCACCAGATGCCTCCACAGTGATGCTCAAGACCAAGCAAGATCAACTCAGTTATCTGCTTGAGGCTACAGTGAGAATTGAGAAGGGCTTGGCCACCCTGACTCAAAATCAGGAAAGTCTTGAGTGGATCATTGAGACAAAATTTCATGACCTAGATGTGAAGGTCACTGAGATACAGACCATTGTGGAGAAGCTCCAAGAAGATGCTGAGGACAGGGAGGATAGACCAACTATAGATACTTTTCAGAGAGTGCCAAGGTCACAAAGGTCATCAGCAGTGCTAGTTGTCAGAGACTCCAGGACTACTACTTTAGCACCTGTAGCAACTGCCACGGTTGTACCTCCAGTGTCAACCCCTCCAGCTCCACAGACTTCCTCAGAAGCATTTGCAAATGCTCTCCTCTCCACGCCATCTATGCATACCAGAGCGACAAGCCAGAAGACCCCTTCAGGAGCTCCCGGAGATCATGCCTAGAGTGTCGTATAGCACTATACATTTTCAAACTTTTTGGTAACTTGTTGCCAAAGAGGGAGAAAGTGTATAGATCTTAGGCTTCGAGAGAGAGTGTTGGTTTTATTTGCTTCTCTTGCTACTTTGATCATTTGGTTGTTTGATTCCTATGCTACAATTTGTGTTATGCTCGTGAGATACTTATGATCATCTGTTTGATCATACCATGCTTAATGTGTGGTTGCTTGCTTATATCCAGGAATTTGTGTATGATCAATCACTTTTACCCTTGGTGATGAGTGCATGTTATTTAACTCTTATCATTTTGAGCGCTCCACCAAGATGTATGTGACATGGAAGAGTGACCCATGATCCTAATCGATTGTGCATTCGCATTCAAAAGCAAATTTTTAAAGAATGCACAATTTTTGGGGGAGCTCTTGCTTATCACATACTTCTCAAAGTGATGATGTATTTCATTCATATTATGATTTGTCGAAGCTTTGATCTATATGTTGTCATCAATTACCAAAAAGGGGGAGATTGAAAGTGCAACTAATCCCCGGGTGGTTTTCGTAATTCATAACAACATATAGCTCATTGAACTAATACCCATTCAAGTTAAATATTTCAGAAAGTTCAATGATTGGCATGGCATGGACTAGAGATGTGGACCCCTCAAAATGCTAAGGACACATATTAGCAAAAGCTCAAGACTCTTCATTTCTATTTTAGTGATCCAAGATCACATTGAGTCCATAGAAAAGCCAATACTATTAAAAGGGGATGAGGTTTTGCTTAATGGTCTACTTGCTCAAAGTGCTTAGTGATATTGCTCCAAAACCCTCAGCCACTCTCTCATTCCAAATATGTTCAAAACTCAAAGTCAAACTCGGCCCCACCGATTTGATCTATCTTGTGCCACCGAGTTCAGTTGACATAGCCACTGCCAGAAACACTAGACAATTCGGTCATACCGATATGGATCTCGGTCTCACCGAGATGGCCTTGCAAACTCTCTGTTGCCTGTTGCAATTATTTTGGTCTCACCAAAATGTGCAATCGGTCCCACCGAGTTTGCCTGACCAACTCTATGTTTGCTCTTTGCTGAAATCGATCTCACCGAGATGAGGTTTTGCCCTGGCCCTAGCACATCGGTCCGACCGAGTTGTTCCAGTCGGTCCCACCGAGATTCCTAACATTCACATTTTGAACTAAATCGGTCTAACCGAGTTCTTCTATTCGGTCTAACCGAGTTGGGTCAAATGTGTGTAACGGTTGGATTTTGTGTGGAGGCTATATATACCCCACCACCCCCTTCTCCATTTGAGAGAGAGCCATCAGAACGTGCCTACACTTCCACTACTCATTTTCTGAGAGAGAACCACCTACTCATGTGTTGAGACCAAGATATTCCGATCCTACCACTAGAATCTTGATCTCTAGCCTTCCCCAAGTTGTTTTCCGCTCAAATCATCTTTCCACCATAGCCAAATCTATGAGAGAGAGTTGAGTGTTGGGGAGACTATCATTTGAAGCACAAGAGCAAGGAGTTCATCATCAACACACCATTTATTACCTTTTTGAGAGTGGTGTCTCCTAGATTGGTTAGGTGTCGCTTGGGAGCCTTCGACAAGATTGTGGAGTTGAACCAAGAAGTTTGTAAGGGCAAGGAGATCACCTACTTCATGAAGATCTACCCGAGTGAGGCAAGTCCTTCGTGGGCGATGGCCATGGTGGGATAGACAAGGTTGCTTCTTCGTGGACCCTTCGTGGGTGGAGCCCTCTGTGGACTCGCGCAATCGTTACCCTTCATGGGTTGAAGTCTCCATCAACGTGGACGTACGATAGCACGACCTATCGGAACCACGCCAAAAATCTTTGTGTCTATATTGCATTTGACTTCTCCAAACCCTTCCCTTTATCTTCATATGCAATGTTTTACTTTCCGCTGCTACACTCTTAGAATTGCATGTGTAGGTTGATTACTTGACTTGTATTAGTTGCTAAAATCTGCCAACAATTAAAATTGGGAAAAGGTTAGATTTTTATTTGGTCAAGTAGTCTAATCACCCCCCTCTAGACCTACTTTCAATCCTACACTACTCACACATCATCGGTAGGGCAATAAGGTTGATGTAGAAGCCCTCCGTGATCAAATCCCCCTCCGGCAGATCGCCGGAAAAGGCCCCAAGATGGGATCTCACGGGAACAGAGGCTTGCGCCGGCGGAAAAGTATTTTGGGGGACGCTTTTGTTGGTTTGGGAATATTTGGGAATTTATAGAGCAAAAATTAGGGTTGGAGGACTCCCGGGGGGCCCACAAGCCAGGGGCGCCCCCCCCCCCTAGGGCGAGCCCTGAGGGCTTGTGGGTCCCTCGGGACTCTTTTGGCCCCCCTCTCCAAGTCCCATGGATGTCTTCTGGTCAAAGAAAAATCATTGCGAAAGTTTTATTCCGTTTGGACTCCGTTTGATATTCCTTTTATGTAAAGCTCGAAAACAAGGAAAAAACAGAAACTGGCACTGGGCTTTAGGTTAATAGGTTAGTCCCAAAAATAATATAAAATAGCATATTAATGCATATAAAATATCCAAAACAGATAATATAATAGCATGGAACAATCAAAAATGATAGATACGTTGGAGACGTATCAAGCATCCCCAAGCTTAATTCCTACTCGTCCTCGAGTAGGTAAATAATAAAAACAGAATTTTTGATGTGGAATGCTACCTAACATATTTATCCATGTAGTCTTCTTTATTGTGGCATGAATATTCAGATCCATAAGATTCAAAACAAAAGTTTAATATTGACATAAAAACAATAATACTTCAAGCATACTAATAAAGCAATCATGTCTTCTCAAAATAATATGGCCAAAGAAAGTTATCCCTACAAAATCATATAGTCTGGCTATGCTCCATCTTCATTACACAAAGTATTTTATCATGCACAACCACGATGACAAGCCAAGCAATTGTTTCATACTTTTGGTGTTCTCAAACCTTTTCAACTTTCACGCAATACATGAGCGTGAGCCATGGATATAGCACTATAGGTGGAATAGAATATGGTGGTTGTGGAGAAGACAAAAAGAAGGAGAAAGTCTCACATCAACTAGGCATATTAACGGGCTATGGAGATTCCCATCAATAGATATCAATGTGAGTGATTAGGGATTGCCATGCGACGGATGCACTAGAGCTATTAGTGTATGAAAGCTCAAAAAGAAACTAAGTGGGTGTGCATCCAACTCGCTTGCTCACGAAGACCTAGGGCAATTTGAGGAAGCCCATCATTGGAATATACAAGCCAAGTTCTATAATGAAAAATTCCCACTAGTATATGAAAGTGACAAAATAGGAGACTCTCTATCATGAAGATCATGGTGCTACTTTGAAGCACAAGTGTGGAGAAAGGATAGTAACATTGTCCCTTCTCTCTTTTCTCTCATTTTTTTATTTTGGGCTCTTTGGCCTCTTTTTTTCTCTTTTATATTTATTTTTTGTCCGGAGTCTACCCCCAACTTGTGGGGGAATCATAGCCTCCATCATCCTTTCCTCACATGGGATAATGCTCTAATAATGATGATCGTCACACTTTTATTTACTTTACAACTCAAGAATTAGAACTTGATACTAGAACAAAATATGACTCTATATGAATGTCTCCGGCGGTGTACCGGGATGTGCAATGATCAAGAGTGACATGTATAAAAAATATGAACGGTGGCTTTGCCACAAATACAATGTCAACTCACTGGTACAATGAGGTGCTATACAAACGGTTTTTAACCCCTTTCCGCGATGGCATTTGGAACCGTCGCCAAGTGAGTGTGGGCCATAGGGGGGTCCTTCCCACATGACCCAGAAACCGTCGGGGATATGCCCTCCTGGCACACACGCTCGGCAAAATGAGGTCGTGTGCGACCGGCGAGCACTCAAATACGGTTATACGCACAGTAGTGCTAAAAAATACAATTATACAGGCAAAATCATTTTCGGTCGTAAGTACATCCCACACAGTCAGTCCCCGCTAAATGTTTCCGTTCGTATATACATCCCACACAGTCGCTCCAAGGAAAACGTTTCCGTTCGTATGTACATCACACACAATTTTCCCCGTTAAATTGTTTGTGATAGCGTTGCCATTGCACACAATATTAACAATTTTATAGTTTGCGTTATTGAATGCATCACACACGGTGCGTAGAAGAAACTGTGTGGCAATGGTTGTCCATCACACACAGTTTTTATGTGGTAAACGTTTGCGCAAGGTGGCCTAACGCAAACAGTTTTCAAGAGAATGTCGTGTGTGATTGTTCATTGATCCAACATGGTTTATTCCTAGAAACTGTGTGCGTTGCCTGAGGTCATCGCCCACGGTGTTTTCTCAATAACCGTTTGCAATAAAAAAACAATTAGCAGGCCAATTGCCCTATTATTAATAATCCATTTATTAATCTAATTGACATTCATATTAAGCACATAATATATTTCATTTCCATATTAAGGAAGCAGGATTTCATAATTGAAATACATCAGAGTACAACATGATATAGCTTCAACACTCAGCTACCCCATTACACAACTGCACCAGCACCAAGTTTCACATGCAACATCTAGAACCTTTCAAAATTAGCATCATAGACGGTACATAGACAGATGCATCTCATCTGGAAAACTGCTGAAGCGGAAGGCAAATATTGAGCCTTCATTCATGTTGAAGGTCTTTGCAACTTTAGGCCAGTACCTGTGGATGATTGACCTTCCATCCTTCGTCCTCTTCAGGAACACTTCAATATTGAACCGTGGGTGTTGTATGAAAACCTTCCTCGCCTCCTGACCATAAAGGTGGTTTGAGAGGTAATCATCAGTGAACTACTTTGGAAAGGCCTGAAAACAAGGATGTGCATAAATATCTTCTCTATATTGGAAATGGGGCAAAGGAATAAAAAAAGGCAAGGTATAATAGTTAGTACCATCTTGTAGTGAATTGATGTCTTCTTCATTGTGCAGACAAAGATCTTGTTTTTTTTGTCGCTAATTTCTTTATCCTAACAATCTTTCTGAGTTTGTTGACTTGATTGATATTCATGGACAACTCATTTCCCCATATGCAAGATGGGTCGAACAGTGGGTCAAAACCTCTGACAGCAGGACCTACATGTGCAAGATCAAATTGTTAAAAACCTAAATATTAGAATGGTTCCTGCAATTGCACAATAATGTGCTATTAGACAACGGACCATGCACATGCTAACCTCGATTGTAAACCTCAGTGCTTCCCATTGTTTCCCTGCAACACATATAAGGTAGTTAGTCATCAGGTTAAGTAAGGGTTCGCATTCTATCAGTAAAATATGTTGATGAAAAATAAGCACATTGCAGATTCATCAGATTAATTCAAGCCACATGGAAAACCCATTTATCCAAACCAAGCATGATTAAGAACTAGGAAATATAGCACTTGTATATGTTTCTCATGTATTAAGTGCAACCAAATTCGATTTATTCCTCACATGCACAACAATACAAAATTCTACCCACGACAATTGGACATCGCATTGCAGAATTGAACCAAGCAGTTAACTAAACACCACAACAAATGAACCAAACATTAACTGAGCACCACATTGCACAATATAACATACTCCTAATAGAAGATCAGACAGTTAACCAAACCAAGCATGCTTAACAACTTGGAAATATAGAAATTGTATTTGTTTCTCATGTATTTAGTACAGCCAAATTCAATTTATTCCACACATGATATACAATAACAGAATGCACCCACAACAATTGAACATCGCATTGCAGAATTGAACCAAACAGTTAACTAAACACCACAACAAATGAACCAAACGTTAACTAAGCACCACATTGCACAATATAACATACTCCTAATAGAAGATCAGATAGTTAACCAAACCAAGCATGCTTAACAACTTGGAAATATAGCAATTGTATTTGTTTCTCAGGTATTTAGTACAGCCAAATTCGATTTACTTCTCACATGGTATACAATGACATAATGCACCCACAACTATTGAACATCGCATTGCAGAATTGAACCAAACTATTAACTAAACACCACAACAAATGAACCAAACGTTAACTGAGCATCACATTGCACAATGTATAACCAAACCAAGCATGCTTGACAACTTGGAAATATAGCAATTGTATTCGTTTCTCATGTATTTTGTAAAGATAAATTCGATTTATTTCTCACATGGAAGACAATACAAAATTGCAGCCTGAAGAATTTAACATCACATTTGCAGAATTGAACCAAACAATTAACTAAAGACGACAACTAATTAACCAAACAGTTAATAAGTGAGCACCACACTGCACGACATATAGAACATATACACTAGAGCAACAGATTGCATGGTAAAATTAGATAGCATAATTCACTAGAATTTGTTAAGGAAAGGCAGGAGCAGCACACACAATGGGTAAACCGAGCATGCTTAACCGGCGTAGCTAGCAAATGGCAAGGTGCTCCTCCAAGATCTGGGGGTCGGCATGAATGGCAGCCATCGCGACCTCATCCGCGCGTGCAGCCGCGATTTGCTTCTCCGCTGCCAAATGCTCCTTGAGCTCCTAGCTATACTGCGTGCACCATGGCTTAGGGCGGCGCTTATTTGGTGGAGGGTCGGTGATTTGGACGGAAGGTGTCGCGCTAGTGGTCAGGGCATGTGGGATATGGAAGGAGGAGGAGGATGGGGGTCGGGTGTGGATTACCTGCCTGGATAGACGAGGCCGAGCAGCGTGAAGGAGGGTCGCCGGCGAGGAGGCGGCGCTGCAAGCAAGGAGTGAAGGTTTCAACTTGGAAAGGAAGGCAGAAACAGGGGAAATGTGGCTTTTGGTAAGGAGAAGGGGCGGGGAGGTAGATATTTCCGCGGAAGCTAAAAATTTTGAATTGGTTCAGCGAAATAACTGGCGTGCAAAGTGTCATCAGACACGGTCCCTTATTCAGAACTGTGTACGATGTGTGAACATCACAAACGATTTAGATAGCTTAACCCGTGTGTGATGAGTTTGAACGTCAAAAATTTTGGTTCAAATTTCCCTGGTTACCATGGTCATCCACGTCATTGCATAATTTGGGTACACAAAGGAGACTACAGCACACCCACACGTCTTAATCGAGCAAGTTTAGCAATTAAATAGAGCTAGCTGGCCTAAACATTACTCTAACAAATTAAAGACCAGTGCTCTTAATTAAACAAAACAAAGAGTACTACTACGGCTGGTGCTCGTCGATCTCCGCCGCCTCCTCCATGTCCAGCTCACGCCCGATGGTCTCCTAGGGAAGGGGCTCCATGGCATCCATCGCACCATACTCGGCAAGCATCTCGCCATCCACATCCGTCATCTCTTTGGAAAAGGTCGCCATGAGCTGGGCGTGGGTGGCCGTGATCTGGGCTTGGACGGGCTCCGTCGTGGCAAGGTATGTGGCGGAGGAACCGACGGCTGCTCGAACGCTCTCGGCGATTGCCAACTCTTCGGCCGTGAGTTGCCGACCGTTGTCGGAGAAGCTTCATTCGATTTATGCGGTGACCGCCACGAGCTGGGCGTGGGCGGCCTCCATCAGGGCTAAGGCCGCCACTGTAGAACGGACAGCTGCTGTGCCGCTCTCGCTAGTTGCTATCCCCGAGGCAGATGTTGCTGCCGCCACCTGAGAAGCAACAGCGGCCGTTTGGGCTGCCTTGGCTGCCCGATCGTAGATTGCGGCCGCGCTCATGCACCTTGTTAGCACACACATGGCGGCTGCGGCCGCGCTCTCGCCAGAGTGGGCCGCCGAAGTTGCCATCACGACGCGGGTCCACGGCCCCATCTTTCACCGGCGATGATTAAACAGTGAAATGATATTTGGGGAGCAAGCTAGTGTGCTTGACACGCCGGCTGTGGACTATAGCCGATGCACCTTCTCGTGTAGGCCATAGGCGTACTATACACCGGTGGTGCTCAAGGATATTTTGTACTGCATCTCACACGGTTTGTGATAACAAACTGTGTGGGATCTTCTTGATTTTTCATCTTGATTTGAATTACATAATGGGGTCACAGCGGCAATGGACGGTGTTTGAATTGCTAGAACTTTTATCTGCAGTGAACATGCAACTATATGTGTGTCGTAAAAGAATTGGAATTATTCAGGGTTCGTTTGGACATTTTATACATTAAGTTGGTTTTCTAGCCATTTCAGGTGCACAATTCAAAATTAAACTACATGCACATGCTCCGGTGCACCAACATGGGTTGTAAAATCATATATGTGCCCATGGGTTTATGCTTATGTCCCATGCAAGAAATGGGGATGAATTTCAAACACCACGGCACCGTGGCTCTCCGGCAAACGTTAAGGTACTTGCTTTTGTAATTCTAGTAAATCCAAAACCCGTCTAAAATTCATGAACCTTGGCATGCTATCATGGAATGGCATCAACATGCTGGGGTAAAAAATATTGTCCCATTTGGGGAAGGTTATGGTATAAGCTTCTAACAAACCAGAGCTTCTCAGAAGAAGCCTCATGGTTCCGTTAGGGAAACGTGTCACCTTTGTGGACAAAACGATATTCGTCACCTCTTCTTCCTTTCAATTTTTTTCCCGGTGTCAACATAGAACAACAGGAGTGTCGTGTTAAATTTTGGATTTTTTCGGGGATCGTTTGGACATTTTTATACGTTAACTAAGTTTTCTAGGCATTTATGTGCATAATTCAAAATTGAACTAGATGCACATGCTCTAGTCCATAAAAACGGGTTGCAAAATCAAATGTTTGTCCTTGGTTGCAAACTTAGGTCACATGCAAGAAATGAGAATGAATGTCAAACACCTTGACACTGTCGCTCAGCCGCTAACATTGAGATACATGGTTTTAAAATTCTAGTAAATCAAAAACTCGTCTGAAATTCATGAAACTTGACATGATATCATGGAACGGTATCGACATGCCGTGGTAAAAATATTGTCCCATTTGGGGCAGGTTTGGGTATAAGCTTCTCGCAAACCAGAGCTTCTCTCACAACAAGCCTGATGGTTTCGGTAGGGAATGTGCCATCTTAGGGGACGAAACAATATCTGTTGCCTCTAATTACTTTCAAAAAAATTATCATGTCAACATAGAACAACACGAGTGTTGTGTCAATTTTTGGGATTTTTGGGGGTTTGCTTGGACATTTTTAAACATTAACTGAGTTTTCTATGCATTCATGTGCATAATTCAAATTTGAACTACATGCACATGCTCCAGTGCATATAAATTGGTTCAAAATTGGAATGTGTGTCCTTGGTTACATGCTTAAGTCCCATGCAAGAAATGAGAATGAATGTCAAACACCTTGCCACCGTCGCTCGGCCGCTGACATTGAGATACATGGTTTTTAAATTCTACTAAATCGAAAACGCGTCTGAAATTTATGAAACTTGACATGCTAGCATGGAACGGCATCAACATGCAGTGGTAAAAATATTGTCCCATTTGGGGCAGGTTGGGGTATATAAGCTTCTCACAACAAGCCTCATGGTTACGGTAGGGAACGTTTCACCTTTCTGGACGAAACGATATCCGTTGCCTCTTCTTGATTTCAATTTTTTTTCTAGTGTCAACATAGAACAACATGAGTGTTGTGTTAATTTTAGGAATTTTTCGGGGCTCGTTTGGACATTTTTATACATTAAATGAGTTTTCTATGCATTTATGTGCATAATTCAAATTTGAACTACAGGCACATGCTCTAATGCATATAAATTGGTTGAAAATTCAAATCTGTGTCCTTGGTTGCATGCTTAGGTCCCATGCAAGAAATGGGAATGAATGTCAAACACCCTGCCACCGTCACTCGGCCGCAAACATTGAGATACCTGGTTTTTAAATTCTAGTAAATCCAAAACTCGTCTGAAATTCATGAAACTTGGCATGCTATCATGGAGCGGCATCAACATGACGTGGTAAATTTTTTGTCCCATTTGGGGCAGGTTTGGGTATAAGCTTCTCACAAACCAGAGCTTCTCACAACAAGCCTGATGGTTTCGGTAGGGAACGTTTCACCTTTCTGGACGAAACGATATCCGTTGCCTCTTCTTGATTTCAATTTTTTCTCTAGTGTCAACATAGAACAACAGGAGTGTTGTGTTAAATTTTGGAATTTTTCGGGGCTCGTTTGGACATTTTTATACATTAACTGAGTTATCACTGCATTTATGTGCATAATTCAAATTTGAACTACATGCACATGCTCTAATGCATATAAATTGGTTGAAAATACAAATATGTGTCCTTGGTTGCATGCTTAGGTCCCATGCAAGAAATGGGAATGAATGTCAAACACCCTGCCACCATCACTCGGCCGCAAACATTGAGATACCTGGTTTTTAAATTCTAGTAAATCCAAAACTCGTCTAAAATTCATGAAACTTGGCATGCTATCATGGAGCGGCATCAACATGCCGTGATAAATTTTTTGTCCCATTTGGGGCAGGTTTGGGTATAAGCTTCTCACAAACCAGAGCTTCTCACAACAAGCCTGACGGTTTCGGTAGGGAACATGCCACCTTTGGGGACGAAACGATATTCGTTGCCTCTTATTGCTTTCAAAAAATTTCTAGTGTCAACATAGAACAACAGGAGTGTTGTGTTAAATTTTGGAATTTTTCGGGGTTCATTTGGACATTTTTATACATTAACTGGGTTTTCTAGGCTTTTATGTGCATAATTCAAATTTGAACTACATGCACATGCTCCGGTGCATATAAATTGGTTGAAAAATCAAATATGTGTCCTTGGGTGCATGCTTAGGTCCCGTGCAAGAAATGGGAATGAATTTCAAACACCAGGGCACTATTGATTGCCGGCAAAACGTTGAGATACTTTGATTTTAAATTCTAGTAAATCCAAAACTCGTCTGAAATTCATGAAACTTGGCATGCTATCATGGAATGGCACCCGACATGCTGTGGTATTTTTCGTGTCCATTTTGAGAGAAGGCGCACTCGAATAACAGCCAACAAAGGCATTTTGAAACAAATAGCTGCCACTCTAACATCGCAAACATTTTAGATAGAACACCCGTATGTAAACCGACAGCTTCCCCAGTAAGCCAAGGGAAAAATGTGCCGAGCAGGATTTGTGCAGCTCTTCATCACAAACATTTTAGATAGAACACCTGTATGCAAAGTGAGAGCTATGGTAAGCCAAGGGAAAATTCGCCGCGCAGGATTTGTGCATCTCTTCAACGCAAACGGTTCATATTGAATAAGGTATGCAAAGCGAGACTTCGGCGCTAAGCCAAGAGAAAATTTGGCAAGCAGGATTTGTACCTCCCTTCAACGCAAACGGTTTTTTCGGATGACCCGTGTGCAACCACTTACAGACAATTTGGTAAGATTTGCATCTGTCATATTGGGTATATTGCCAGTTTGTCAAACTCGAAAGATTGACATTTGTTGATCTAGTAACATTGCCATTTGTCAATCCTTGTAACACTGCGATTTGTCAAAATATGCAGCTAAAAATCACTAGCACTATCTAATTTTTGCAACTAAAATTCAATAATTAAGCATAGATTTCATTCATAGATTAAGCAGTCATTCTTTATACAAACAGTTCAACTCGACAGCTGAACCGACCAAACTTTTCCCCAATTGTTGCCAACCACGTAATGAAATAGCTAGTTCAACTATATATACTAGCTAATTTTAAGTACATTGTACAGTTGCACAGTGTTTGGCATGAGAGACTGGATGAACAACACATCAAGTACGCGGCCAAGGACGTGTACACAAGCTACAAGATGTACAGGCGGATCGTTGACATGAGGAAGTGTCTTGTTCCTGCCCCAGACGAGGGATCGAGCCACAGAGCAGTGGCGGGAGCGTCACAAGAAGTAGATGACTAGACGATCGTTTCTCCTACTTTAGAATGCATGCAATTTATTGAGGTGTGTGCGAATGATCTGTATAGTCACTTATGTAATTAGATGTTTATTTCAGTTATATATATATATATATACATGTTATTCTTCTATAGATAGAGCAAATCACATGGCTTATTAGCAGCAATCGTCTGTGTTATTATTGGTCTTCGCACACATTTCTGATTACGGACCTGATTGCGCGTATCACACACATCTTGTTCAGTTGAACCGTTTCCATTGTGTTGCCTAATCACACACAGTTCATCCTAGTGAACTGTATGCCGTATATCGCACACACTCTCATCTGGCTACCCATTTCTGTTGTTCTGCATCATCGCAAACAGTTCTTCTGGATTAACCGTTTGCCACTCATCGCACACGCAAATCTAATATGAACCATGTTTGATGTCGCCGCCATCGCAAAATGTTTTGCACCTTTTTTGACGGGTTTTTTACACCACCGTTTGCGATTATTGCATCGCACATAGTTTCGTCGAAGGGTCACTGATTCGACTGTCGCGTTTGGACCATCCTACAGTAGTGACTACATGATCATGCAAAGCAATATGACAATGATGATGCCTGTCATAATAAACGGAACGGTGGAAGTTGCATGGCAATATATCTCGGAATGGCTATGGGAATGCCATAATAGGTAGGTATGGTGGCTGTTTTGAGCAAGGTATATGGTGGGTTTAATGCACCGGCGAAAGTTGCGTGGTACTAGAGAGGCTAGCAATGGTGGAAGGGTGAGAGTGCGTATAATCCATGGACTCAACATTAGTCATAAAGAACTCACATACTTATTGCAAAAATTTATTAGTTATCGAAACAAAGTACTACACGCATGCTCCTAGGGGGATAGATTGGTAGGAAAAGACCATCGCTCGTCCCCGACCACCACTCATAAGGAAGACAATCAAAGAATAAATCATGCTCCGACTTCATCACATAACGGTTCACCATACGTGCATGCTACCGGAATCACAAACTTTAACGCAAGTATTTCTACCAATCCACAATTACTCACTAGCATGACTCTAATATCACCATCTTTATATCTCAAAACAAATGCAAGGAATCAAACTTCTCATAGTCTTCAATGCTCTTTATATGAAAGTTTTTATTATATCCCTCTTGGATGCCCATCATATTAGGACTAAATTCATAACCTAAGCAAGTTACCATGATGTTTAGAGACTCTCAAAATAATATAAGTGAAGCATGAGAGTTCAACAATTTCTATAAAATAAAGCCACCGCCGTGCTCTAAAAAGATATAAGTGAAGCACTAGAGCATATTGCCCAGCTCAAAAGATATAAGTGAAGCACATAGAGTTTTCTAATAAATTCACGATTCATGCATGTCCCTCTCAAAAGGTGTGCACAGCAAGTATGATTGTCGAAAACTAAAAAGCAAAGACTCATATCATACAAGACGCTCCCAGCGAAACACATATCATGTGGTGAATAAAAATATAGCCTCAAGTAAATTTACCGATGGATTGAAGACGAAATAGGGGATGCCATCCGGGGCATCCCCAAGCTTAGATGCTTGGTTGTCAATGAATATTTCCTTGGGTTGCCTTGGGCATCCCCAAGCTTAGGCTCTTGCCATTCCTTATTCTGTTGTCCATCAAATCTTTACCCAAAACTTGAAAACTTCACAACACAAAACTCAACAGAAAACTCATAAGATCCGTTAGTATAAGAAAAGCAAGTCACCACTTTAGGTACTGTTGTGAACTCATTCTAAATTTATATTGGTGTTATATCTACTGTATTCCAACTTCTCCATGGTTCATACCCCCCGATACTACCCATAGATTCATCAAAATAAGCAAACAACACATGAAAAACAGAATCTGTCAAAAACAGAACAGTCTTTGAAGATCCGAATATTACTAATACTTCTGTACCTCTAAAAATTCTGAAAAATTAGGAAATTTGTATATAAATACTGTGTAAACAATTCAGAATTTTTCCTCGCTTCTGTGAATTATCAAAATTATGCTACTGGATGCAAAATTTTCTGTTTTCAGGAAGATCAAATCAACTATCACCGTAGACCATCCCAAAGGTCTTACTTGGCTCAAACACTAATTAAAACACCAAAACACAATTAATACAGAGCTAATAATGTGTATTTTATTCAATAATAGTAGCAAAAACAAAAACACAAAATAAAATTGGGTTGCCTCCCAACAAGCTCTTTCTTTATAGCCATTAAGATAGGCTTGAGATTTCAATGATGCTCACATGAAAGACAAGGATTGAAGCACAAAGAGAGCATCATAAGACATGTGACCAACACATTTAAGTCGAACATACGTCCTATGGATAGTAATTTTATAGGAAAACAAATCATCAAGGCAAGCAAAAACTACCGTATGCAAGGAATAAGAAAGAAACAATAGCAATCTCAATATAACGAGAGGTAATTTAGTAACATCAAAATTTCTACAACCATATTTCCCTCTCTCATAATAATTACATGTGGGATCATATTCAAATTCAACAATATATCTATCACATAAAATATTCTCTTCATGATCCACATGCATGCAAAGTTGACACTCTTCCAAAATAGTGGGATTCCCATCAACTAAAGTCACGACCTCTCCAAGCCCACTTTTATCAAAAAATTCATAAGATTGATCATTCTCCAAAATAGTGGGATCATTATTACCTAGAGTTGACACTCTTCCAAACCCACTTTCAATATCATTGCAAACATTATTATCAATATCATATTCATCATGAGGTTTAAACAAATTTTCAAGATCATAAGAAGAATCACCCCAATCATGATCATTGCAATAAGTAGTGGACATATCAAAATTAGCATCCCCAAGCTTGGGGTTTTGCATATTAGTAGCACAATTGACATTAATAGGATTTATAGTAACATCATTGCAATCATGCTTTTCATTCAAGGAGCTATCATGAATCTCTTCATAAATTTCTTCTTTTAACAAATCATCACGATTTTCAGATTCACGAATTTCAAGCAAAACTTCATAAAGATAATCTAGTGCACTCAACTCACTAGCAATAGGTTCATCATAATTGGATCTCTTAAAAAGATTAGCAAGTGGATGAGGATCCATAAAATTTTTGCTTTCAGATTTTCAATAAATACATAATTATTCCAAGTGAACAAGCAAACAAACCAAGTAAGACATAAAGGCAAACGGAAAGAAGGCAAATATTTTTGTGTATTTCTGAAATTGTTTTAGAAGTGGGGGAGAGGAAAACAAGAGGCAATTGGAAAATAATGTAATGCAAGAGATGAGAGTTTATGATGGGTACTTGGTAGGTGATTGCTGCTAGAACTACGTCGGTGTTTGCCCAAAGAGGAAGGGATGATGCAGCACTGCTACGGTAGGTATTTCCCTCAGTGATGAGACCAAGGTTATCGAACCAGTAGGAGAACCACGCAACACTACATGAACGGCACCTGCACACAAAGAATAAATACTTGCAACCCGACGTGTAAAAGGGGTTGTCAATCCCTTTCGGGTAGCGGCGCCAGAAATTGGCAAACGGATGTGAGAAAGTTTGTAATAAATTGATAGATGCGAATAAAAGCAAATAAAATTCAGCGAGGTATTTTTGGGTTTTTGATAATATAGATCTGAAAATAAAAGTTGCAAATAAATTAAAAAGGCAAATAGCAATATAGATCTGAAAGTATATGATGGGAAAATAGACCCGGGGGCCGTAGATTTCACTAGTGGCTTCTCTCGAGAAAAATAGCATACGGTGGGTAAACAAATTACTGTTGGGCAATTGATAGAACTTCAAATAATCAGGACGATATCCAGGCAATGATCATTATATAGGCATCACGTCCAAGATTAGTAGACCGACTCCTGCCTGCATCTACTACTATTACTCCACACATCGACCGCTATCCAGCATGCATCTAGTGTATTAAGTTCATGGAGAAACTGAGTAATGCAATAAGAACGATGACATGATGTAGACAAGATCTATTCATGTAGGAATTAGACCCCATCTTGTTATCCTTAATGGCAACGATACATACGTGTCATTTCCCCTTCTGTTACTGGGATTGAGAACCGTAAGATCGAACCCATCACAAAGCACCTCTTCCCATGGCAAGAAAAATCGATCTAGTCGGCCTAACTAAACCAAAGATTCGAAGAAGAAATACGAGGCTATAAGTAATCATGCATATAAGAGATCAAAAGACTCAAATAACTTTCATGGATAAAAAGATAGATCTGATCATAAACTCAAAGTTCATCGGATCCCAACAAACACACCGCAAAAAGAGTTACATCAAATAGATCTCTAAGAGACCATTGTATTGAGAATCAAAAGAGAGAGAGGAAGCCATCTAGCTACTAACTACGGACACACAGGTCTACAATGAACTACTCACGCATCATCAGAGAGGCACCAATGAGGATGATAAACCCCTCCGTGATGTTGTCTAGATTGGATCTGTGGTTTCTGGAACTTACGGCGGCTGGAATTGTTTTTCGTCGACTCCCCTAGGGTTTTTGGACGTCCAGGGTATTTATAGAGCAAAGAGCCGGTGCGGGAGGCGACCGAGGTGGGCACAACCCACCTGGGCGCGCCTAGGCCCCCAGGCGCGCCCTGGTGGGTTGTGCTCCCCTCGGAGCCCCCCTCATGTACTTTCTTGGCCCATCGTGTATCTTCTGGTCTAGAAAAAATCACCAAAAAGTTTCGCTGCATTTGGACTCCATTTGGTATTGATTTTCTACGAAGTAAAAAACAAACAAAAACAGCAACTGGCACTGGGCACTATGTCAATAGGTTAGTCCCAAAAAATGATATAAAGTTGCTATAAAATGATTGTAAAACATCCAAGAATGATAATATAACAGCATGGAACAATCAAAATTTATAGATACGTTGGAGACGTATCAGCATCCCCAAGCTTAATTCATGCTCGTCCTCGAGTAGGTAAATGATAAAAACAGAATTTTTGATGTGGAATGCTGCCTAACATGTTCATCACATATTTTTTTCTTTATAGCATGGACATTTGGACTTTTATATGATTCAAAGCAATAGTCTAGTTTTGACATGAAGATTTCAATACTCAAGCATATCAACAAACATACATGTCCTTCAAAATACCAATACTAAAGCAAGTTATCCCTAGCCCATTATGCTCAATCATTGATCCATTCATGAAACACACTCGCATATTAGCTACACCCAATGTCATTTTCGAGTTGGTGCTTTATAAGAGAAGATGGAGAATCAAGTAAAAAAATAAAAATTGCATAAAGTAAATAGAAAGGCCCTTCGCAGGGAGAAGTAGGGATTTGCAGAGGTGCCAGAGCTCAAAGCAAAAAAGATAGAGATAAAAACATTTTGGGTGGCATGCTTTTCCTGTCAACGAAAACGACCGAGTAATTCCCAACACTTTCCATGCTAGATATATCATAGGCGGTTCCCAAACAGAAAATAAAGTTTGTTCCTTTTTCCACCATACTTTCACATTCCACGGCTTACCAAATCCACGGGTGCCGTCCATACCAACACTTTCCTAGGAATTTATTATTTGACAACATAAAGTAAATTCATTTGTCATTTCGGGACTGGGCATCCCTAATACCTTTGTCGTACTCTCGTGCAATGACAAGTGAATAAACACTCATCTTGAGAATAACACATCTAGCATGGAAAATATTGGCCACCCCTTGCCGCTTCATGAGCGGTACGAGCACACAATAGAGAAATTTATTTTGAAAATTAGAGATGGCACATACAAATTTGCTTAGAATGGCAAAGGAATACCGCATATAGGTAGGTATAGTGGACTCATATGGCAAAACTGGGTTTAAGGATTTTGGATGCACAAGTAGTGATCATACTTAGTGCAAATGAAGGCTAGCAAAAGATTGAGAAGCATCCAACCAAGAAACAAAAAATCTCATAAGCCAGCATTAAGCATAACTAACACCGAATAATGCACCACAAGTAGGATATAATTTCATCGCATAACTATTGACTTTCGTGCTTCCATAGGGAATCACAAACCTTAACATCAATATTCTTACTAAGCCATAATTACTCATTAACATGGCTCACATATTATATCATCATATCGCAAAACTATTACAAGGAATCAAGTTTATTTTGTCCAATGATCTTCATGAAAGTTTTTATTATATCCCTCTTGAATATCTATCACTTTGGGACTAATTTTATATGTTGCTTTTGATAGCTCAAACAAATCTAAGTGAAGAACATGAGCATAAAAAAATTCTTCTCTCAAAATAATTTAAGTGAAGCATAAGAGAGTTTCTTAAAAAATTTACTTACTCTCAAATAGATCTAAGTGAAGTATGAGAGCATTTCTTAAAAAATACTAAAGCACACCGTGCTCAAAAAAGATATAAGTGAAGCACTAGAGCAATTCCAAAGCTCATAAAGATTTAAGTGAAGCAGAGAGAGCAATTCTAACAAATCATGGCATGATTTTGGCTCTCTCCAATAGGTGTGTCCAGCAAGGATACTTGACTTAAAAAGAAAAGCAAAACAAGCAATGACTCATATCATACAGGACGCTCCAAGCAAAACTCATGACATGCGACGAATAAAAATATAGCTCCAAGTAAAATACCGATGGTTGTTAGAAGAAAGAGGGGATGCCACTCGGGGCATCCCCAAGCTTAGTTGCTTGTTCCTATTTTGGATAATAACTTGGGGTGCCATGGGGCATCCCCAAGCTTAGGCTCTTCTTACTCCTTATTCCTTCATCCATCGTGATCTCACCCAAAACTTGAAAACTTCAATCACACAAAACTCAACAAAACCTTCGTGACATCCGTTAGTATAAGAAAACTAATATTTACTTTAAGTGCTGTAGGAACCCATTCAAATTTTGTTATTGAATTATATCTACTGTATTCTTACTGTACCATGGCTTATAACCTCCAATACAAACCATAGATTCATCAAAATAAGCACACAATGCAAAGAAAACAGAATCTGTCAAAAACAGAACAGTCTGCAAAGATACTAATTGTTATCATACTTATGTAGCTCCAAACCTTTTGAAACATTGGGACAATGTAGACAATTTGTATATCAATCTTGTGTAAAAAATTCAGAATTTTTCGTCGCTTTTGTGAATTTTTAAAATTATTTTACTGGACACTAAAGTTTCTGTTTTCCAACAAGATCAAATCAACTATCGCCCAACATGATCCCAAAGGCCTTGCTTGGCACAAACACTAATTAAAATATAAAAAACACAATCATAACAGTAGCATAATTGTGCAAACACACAAGAACAGAAATAAAAAGACAAAAATAAATTTAATTCATTGGGTTGCCTCCCAACAAGCGCTATTGTTCTATGCCCTTAGCTAGGCATAATGCATAGATCTAAGTGTTGTCATCTTTGTTTTCAACTCCTCAATCAAACACCGAGGAGTCTTCAAAGATTTAGCATACAATTTTTTTAGTAAAAATGCTTCTAGGAATGAGATTGAAAAATTCCTTCTTACAAAGAGGGTCTTTTATCACTTCAACAAAATCGGGGTGGAAACTAATCATCTTAAAATCTCCTTTATTACTATTATTAGAAGTTTCACCCTTGTTCTTAGTAATTGGAGTGATCTTGCTAATTTTTACCGGAGTTTTTTCAATAGTTTTAGTGGAAGCAAAATCCGTACTTAGATTACTAAAGATTTCTACCAATTTATCGATCCGAGACGGGCTTTCTTCTATTCTTTCATGAATTACGGTGCCCTTTTCTTTTACCAACTTAAGAACCTCTCCCGCTTTTGACCCAATTTTACTCGCAAAATTATGCAGCTTTCTATCCATGTTCTCAATGTGTTCTTTGGTAAGCATTTTCTTTTCAATAGCATCTAGCCTTTCCATAACATGCTCGAGAGTTAAGTTTGTTTCATTAATCATGAGAGGTGGTGATCCCACTAAATTTCCCATTGCATTAAAAGCATCAAGAGAGGGACACATCAAGAAATTTCCACCTGTAATCGTATCAAGGACGAATCTACACCAAGTAGTGATACCCACATAAAAACATCGAAGAAGAACAACGGTAGATTGCTTACGAAAAGATCTATTATGGGCATTGCAAATCCTATAACAAGCATCTTTTAAATTCTCCCCTCCTGTCGTGGACTTGACACGGCAGATGTCCTAGCAGAAGGACTTAGTCATGGAGCCATCGCAACTAGGTTAACTTGAAGGGGTTAAACGGGACCAAAGACACAGAGAGTTTACCCAGGTTCGGCCCCTCTCAATGAGGTAAAAGCCTACTCCTGCTTTGTGTTGTATTGCTAGGGTTTCGATTACCAGGGAGCGAATACGCTTGACCTAGTTCCCGATTGTTTGTTACCTGTCCTAAACCGCCGCCGGGTCGTCCCTTTATATACACAGGTTGACGCCCGGCGGTTCACAGAATCCCGGCTCATAAACGTGTCCGGCTCGGTATCCACTCTTTCCTATCTTACAATACGAGTCATATACTTAGGGCGGTTTATATCTATGGCCCTAACTCGCCTTTGGGCTTTGGGCCTTCTTATTAAGTCTCCTTCGTAAGTCGCCATCTTCTATGTCTTCATGGGCTTCAACACAGGTAAATCACTACGAGCATAACCCGGCCCCTCCTGGGCGGTTTATACTCAATAGTTATATCCCCAACATTAGGCCCCAGGTTGATTTGAACTTGTTCATGTCAATCTTCAACACTTAGGAAAATTCCTACTTCATTACCTTAGCAAAAATTTGTAACTCGCCGTGACGTCATCTTCCGAGATCATGATAACCCGCCATGACATCACCTAATTTGGAGCT
Organism: Thinopyrum elongatum; assembly: GCA_011799875.1. Classification (NCBI taxonomy): domain Eukaryota; kingdom Viridiplantae; phylum Streptophyta; class Magnoliopsida; order Poales; family Poaceae; genus Thinopyrum; species Thinopyrum elongatum. The sequence goes on from CM022299.1 coordinate 447,893,982, forward strand.
CCTCGATTCCCGCGCATGCCACTTATCCATTCACCTTGTAAATAGGGCCAGGGGTCCTTTTCACTTTCCCCCCTTGCCTCCTCGTCTCTGTCTTCCACCTCGCATCGTCTCAGCGCCCGAGCTCCGCCGCCGTCGTCGACCTTTGCCACTGCCTTAACAACGGCCGCTGCATCAACCTGAATCGACCAGAGTTCATCCGCGCGCCTCCGCTACTCAACAGTTCTGGTGAGTCCTCTTCCTTCCTTTTCCCCTAGATCCCATTAGGGTTTCCACGAGTTCATCGGAGTTCATCCTCGTTCTTCGCTGTAGCTTGTAATTTTTGATTCAAACTTGGCACTCCTCCTGTGCGGCGGTGGTCGTGGTACTTACTTTTGCTTATTAGAACATCTCCTTTTGCATAAGAAATCCAATCTGAATACATGAACTGCTCAGGTACTGAAACTTTTTAGGTCTAGATTTTTCCATTATCTGAACTACCGTAGATCCACAATTATAGCATTAATCTGTGAAACCTGTTTTTCCAACAGTTAGCCATCTTCCAACTTCAGATCTATACTTTCAATATCCGTGTAGGCAGTTTAACCTCAGAAAATAATAACCTGCCAGGTACCATTAGTCCCCTCTTAAACCGCCAAGTGCTTGTCTTTGTGATTTGATAATGTCACAGTCCGGTTTAACATTTATGCATGCTTCAACACTTTCTGCCTGTTAAACTTGAACCTTAAACCGGCACAAATGTTTTCCAGGTTATCGTATAAATGGCCAAATCCTTTTATTCCTGTAACTGGGTTCAATCCCGGGTTACAGAAGAAGAACTGAATGGGTGTGTTGCAACCGGCGCTTTAGCGAAAAAGGAAGACATCCACTAGAGAGCCCCCGGTCCAGAAAATCCTCCTGAGCCCAAGGATGGGGAAGTGATCGTTTTTGTTGATCATCTGAGTCGAGGGTTCAGCCCTCCCGGATCAAAAAATTTCCGTGACGTGCTTCACTTCTTCCAACTTCACCCTCAAGATATTGGGCCTAACTCCGTGTCCAATATTTGCAATTTTCAAGTGTTTTGTGAAGCCTACCTGCAAGAAGAGCCCACAGTCGACCTGTTCAGAGATTTCTTCTATTTAAACCGTCGTACTGAATTTATGGATGGGCCCAATACTGAACTTGGCGGGGTTTCAATTCAGAAGAGAAAAGACGTCAGCTTCCCTCACGCTAAGCATCATAGCCATCCCAAAGATTGGAATCAAACTTGGTTCTATTGCCAAGATACATCTCCAGTTGGCGAGAATCCTCTGCCGGGTTACCGTGCTCACCGGCTTACCGATGCACATCCATTCCCCCAAAGACTCAACGCAAAGGAACGGTCCAAATATGCACCACAGCTTTCAAAGCTCAGAGCCTTTATGGCAAACGGTTTGACAGGCATTGATTTTGTCCGTTGCTGGGTATGTTGGAGCATTTTGCCTTTAAGCCGTCGCCCCGGTTTAATGTGTGAGTACACAGGGGATGTGAAAGACCCTCAACGCCACACTGATATTCAGCTGACTGATACTGAAATTACTGAATCTGTCAAGAAGATGCTAGATGAACCGGTGACCGACTGTAGCAAAACAGGACTTACTCCTTTTTGCGCTTCAAATAAACCGCCAGCTGTAAGAATTGCTCCACTCCTGCTTTAATCCACATTCTTAATACTCCCTTATGATTTTTTCAATCTTTAAACAGGGTGATGATCCGTTCTGGAAGAAGAAACCGCAGGATAAACCGGCCAAAACACTTCGTGTCAAGACCAAGGTCAACAAGAAGCCCGCCAAGAAGAAAAACACCAAGCCTACCGAGTTAAACATTGACGATGATAATCCGGAGTCAGAGGTAGAACTTGATTCACTTGGCTCTTTTTTCATACATCTCATTGACGATGATTTTTATCACAACGACGCAGAAGCTAGCCGCGCAAACGACATAGAGGTAACTATTCTCTCATCCGGTTCAGAACCTCTGCCCACACAGAAAACCCAACAAGCAAGCCGGAAAATAAGATTTTCTCACCCCCTAGCTTACTTGGATCCAAACTTTCTTTTGAAGAAGCAGCAACACGAAGCTCGCCGCACAACCCGGCATAGCGGCCATGTGGTCACTTCTTCCGGTTTACCGAACTCGCCAGTTCGTAAACGCCGCCCAGAGGTCTCTTCTATTTCTGACACATCTTATCCCAAGGCGGGCTATTTCTGACAACCTCTTAATCCGTCTGATTCAAACTATCAGGGAACTTCCCATTCATCCTCTGGCGAGTCCACAGGGACACAAATTCCAACCCTCAAAACTGTTCCTGGGTGAGCATTTTTAACTAACCCCTTTATACCTTATGCTTGATCATTATACTAACTTGTTATTTGCGTCTCTGTCAGAGCCAAGGCCAGACCCAGTAAAAAGGCCAAATTGAACAAACCGGCTGATGACAGCGCGCCAACTGATCCGGAAAAGAACCCGGAACAGTTTGAATCAAATACTGAAGCTATTCTTGATGATCCGCCACCGCAAGATCATGAAACCTTTGTTGAACAGATGGAAATTGATCCGATGGGATCATGCTGATAAACCGCCAAGCCCAACTAAGGCTGCTGATGATAAAGCCGACGATGTTGTAGTTACCGGTGTCGGGTGTACAGCCCCGGGCAACTCCACTGTTCTGTCAAAACATAGTGCCAAAGAAGAATTTTCTGCTGTTGACAAGGGCAAGTGGAAGGTGGACTTGGAAAGCTATACCCACCTCAGCGCCCAAGATCTTCATTCTGGGTTTTTAAACCATTTGCACACAAGCCGTGATTATGAAGCCGGTTTACTGAACATGATGAAGGAGTGATATGAGGTAAATGCTGTTAACTCTGCATACATATTCTTCCCTTAGCCGCCAAGTTTACTGGACATAAAAGAATAGAATGTTCTGCAAACTTTCAAGAGCCATATAGATCAACTCCACTAGCCCGCAAGGGCCGGTTTATAATGTCAATATGAACCGGGACTTTAGAATAATATATCTTCAATTTTGCCTGTGTAGCCCCCAAGGGTCGACTTAACAAATATGTTAAGTTGAGACTAACTATGATGTAAGGCTCAAAATTCTTACTTAGGACCTTTATAATCCGGTTGACCATCAAGCTGATAGTTGTTACGTGCTTGGGACTTGTAAATTTTTTTTTATAAGAAGCAATAGACATTAGCCCCCAAGTGCCAAGTATATTACTTGTTATGTGCTTGGGACTTTGAATATGCACTGCCATGCAATTAATTACATGTCTCTTGTGGGCTGATCTTAACAAGAAGGAATCTCAAATCGCCGACCTTCAAGAAAATATCAAGTCGCAACAAGCCGAGACCTCCAAAGCCAAGGAGGAACTGACCAGTTCCTTAACAGCAATGGAGAAACTGAAGGAGAGCTTCAAGAACGAGCGGGCAGGTTGGTATACAGAAAAGTCAACTCTGCTGAAGAGGGCTGAGGATGCTGAGGCTGCCCTTAAACCGGTAGCTGAAGAGCTGACTGGCTTGAAACAGCAAATAAATGCCATGACCACTATCGTATTTGGTAAATAACTTCTTCATAAGCTTTGAACATGTATTATGTAAGAGACTGCCGGTTTACCGATGTTTTTGATGATGCAGGAACTCGCATTGCTCATCTTGGCTCAGATATGCGGCAAAAACTGAAGGCCGCCTATACACTTATAGAGCAATTATATACCGGCGTACAACGGGTTATCTGCACAGCTTCCCATAATAAACCGCCCCAACCTTGATCAAGGAGACTTTGGAAAGGCTGGCGATGATGCCTGCACGGTTTGAAGAGCTAAAGAAGTCAGCTGCCAGGGCGGGTGCTCTTACTGCACTGACTCGGGCCAAAGCTTGGATATCTGATCTTGATCCGGCCGATGTGGGAAACGGCTACCCGAGCATAAAGGAGGACGGGTCAGAGTTTAATAACGATGACCTCAGAGCCTTGACAAGGGAAATGCGCCCATTGGCTAGCCAATTGGCTGAAGAAACCGATCTTTCACATTATCAGTCGATTTATGATGCCAACAACAAGAGAGTTAACGCGCCAACTTATGATGCTCCAAACATTATTCCTCCAATCCGTAAGCATACCTATGCCCCTGATGTTGACCCCTCCACACTTATAAGTGATGAAGCTGTATTCAAGGCCTTAACTGGGATTGATTGGACCACCATTGACTTCCAGCCACTGGGTAGAGAGGAGGAAGATGAACCAGCGCTGGACGATCCGCAACCTTCAAGTCAGCCAGGCCAGGACTCGTAAACCGGGGGCCGGTTTAGCAGCTGCTTCCTTTAAGACTTGTTAAAACAGTTATTCTTTTGGGCACCAAACGCCTTGTAATAGGCTATCTTAAACTCTTGTTCTGCTATGCCATCGTGCATATTTACTTTGCATGACACTGCCAATCCACCATGTTAAGATATGCCACTTATGCTTATAATATTAACAATGTGGAATCTGTTCCTGCATGCAAAGGATTAAAGGTGTCCTGGCGGTTTACCGCTGGCCGGGTCATAACGCCCAATATAAAACCATGGAAACTAACATAGCTTGTACCCAAGGCTGGACTTTAAGAATAACCAAATTTGAAATATATCATACCTGTGAAATTTGATCACACTGTTGGTTTATCAAACCGGTGTAGTAAGGGGAGAACCCAAACTTTGAGCACTGGTAATCATCATAGATTTTCTTGGCTTATGAACAAAAGCAGGCCGGGTTAATAAACACCGGATATTATCTTATCTCGTACTGGCGATTTATAGTCAAAAGCCAGGCCAGGTTAATAAACACCGAATGTTATCTTATCTCATACTGGCGACTTATAGTCAAAAACCAGGCCGGGTTAATAAACACCGGATGAATTATGATCATAAAGCATTATAAGCCTTATCAAATAAACCTCAAAAACTGTGGAATAAAACAAACGAAAAAACGAGGCTTTTGATGGGCTGCCAGGCCGAAAATCGAGTGCTTTCATGGGCCGCACAGGCACTGAGTTAAACCTATATACAAACCTTATAAGATGGACCTCACATAACCAATCGTCGTTTTAACTTTGACAAGTTCAGGGTCTGTATAAGATTGACTTGTCAAACGTTCGGCGGGTCATTCCAGGAATACCTGGGCGGAGTGGCTTACTTAAAAAGGCAGGATAACCCGGGGTTTTAGGTGAATACACCTGGCTTCCAAGCCTGGCTTTTAAGCCTATTACAAGGGTTATACAAACTCTTTGTTCTTTAGAATCAAGGAGCCCCCAAGTAATATTTTAGAGCTATGCTCAAGGGGCACCTATGTTTGAGCTGTGATTTTGCAACAGACTCTCTTTGGTACCTTTAACCTGGGTAGCAAGCCCCCAAGTTTTTTTTTCAGTTGGCTTATAAGCCGGTTCAAAGGGTAATCATAACTTCGCTCATAAGCCGGAAGCCCCCAAGTAACCAAAAACTCATTAAGAAAAGAAGACAGAGGCCCTGCTTTGGCAGGGGTGCCAGTTTAATATATACATTGTAAAAAATATGTATATCAGAAGAGCCAATGGCTCAGGTGTAGTAAGGCCGAAGAAGAGCAATATTCCACGGCCAGCGAGTCTCTTCCTCCGACGTGCGTGAGTCCTTGTGGTCTCGAACATCAATAAGGTAGTATGACCCATTGTTCAGAGTCTTGCTGACCACAAAGGGTCCTTCTCAAGGTGGGGATAACTTGTGCATAACAGTCTGATCCTGGATAAGCCAGAGCACCAAGTCGCCTTCTTGAAAGGCTCTGGTCTTGACCCGGCGGCTGTGATAACGATGTAGATCTTGCTGGTAAATTGCCGAACGAGCCGCTGCGAGATCATGCGCCTCGTCTAACAGGTCAAGTGCATCCCGACGTGCCTTTTCATTATCAGCTTCAACGTAAGCCGCCACCCGGGGTGAGTCGTGACGGATGTCACTGGGGAGAACCGCCTCTGCTCCATAAACCACGAAAAAAGGCGTGTAACCCGTAGATCTATTGGGCGTTGTGTTGATGCTCCATAGCACCGAGGGTAACTCCTCTACCCAACAACCCGGCGTCCTCTGTAAGGGAACCATAAGCCGGGGCTTGATGCCTCTCAAAATCTCTTGATTGGCTCTCTCAGCTTGACCATTAGATTGGGGGTGAGCCACCGACGATACATCAAGCTGGATATGCTCACGTTGACAAAATTCTTTCATAGCACCCTTGGAGAGATTAGTGCCATTGTCTGCTACAATGCTGTGTGGAAAGCCAAAACGGAAGATCACCTTCATGAATTGAACCGCCGTTGCTGCATCACACTTACTGACTGGCTCTGCCTCTACCCACTTAGTGAATTTATCAACCGCCACCAAGAGGTGGGTCTTCTTATCCTTGGACCTCTTAAAAGGTCCAACCATATCAAGCTCCCAAACTGCAAACGGCCAAGTGATTGGAATCATTCTCAAGTCTTGAGCCGGAACATGAGCTCGACGTGAAAACTTCTGACAACCGTCATATTTTTTGACCAAGTCCTCAGCATCAGCATGAGCCGTCAGCCAATAAAAACCATGACGAAAAGCCTTGGCTACAAGAGATTTAGAGCCGGCGTGATGACCACAATCTCCTTCATGGATCTCACGCAGAATCTCACAGCCTTCTTCAGGAGAAACACAACGCTGAAACGCCCCGGTAACACTGCAATGGTGCAGCTCTCCATTGACAATTGTCATTGACTTGGACCGCCGGGTTATTTTCCTGGCCAAGGTTTCATCCTCAGGTAACTCGCCCCGGGTCATATATGCCAAATATGGAACTGTCCAATCAGGAATAACATGAAGAGCCGCCACCAACTGAGCTTCCGGGTCAGGAATAGCCAAATCCTCCTCTGTAGGTAACTTGACCGACGGGTTATGCAAAACGTCAAGAAAGACATTAGGTGGCACCGGTTTACGTTGAGAACCCAACCGGCTTAAGGCATCAGCCGCTTCATTTTTCCTCCGATCAACATGCTCAACTTGATAACCCTTGAAGTGAGCCGCCATGAGGGGATCCTTAGAATCCCAAGTACCAGAGACTTATTGAGCCACCAAATCTGAGTCACCAAAGCACCTTACCCGGCTTTAGTTCATCTCCTTAGCCATCCGAAGACCATGGAGCAAGGCCTCATATTCAGCTGCATTGTTAGTACAAGGGAACATCAAACGAAGAACATAACAAAATTTATCACCTCGAGGGGAAGCAAGCACAACTCCAGCCCCCGAGCCCTCCAATTGCCTGGACCCATCAAAGTGAATAGTCCAATACATGTTATCTGGTTTTTCCTCAGGCATCTGCAGCTCTGTCCAGTCATTGATGAAATCCACCAGTGCTTGAGACTTGATGGCCGTGCGAGGCATATACTTCAAACCATGAGGCCCAAGTTCAATGCCCCATTTGGCAACCCGGCCTGTTGCTTCCCTGTTTTGTATGATATCTCCTAAAGGAGCAGAGCTAACCACAGTAATGGGGTGACCCTGAAAATATTGCTTGAGCTTCCGGCTTGCCATGAAAACCCCATATACAAGTTTCTGCCAATGTGGGTATCTCTGTTTGGACTCAATAAGCACTTCGCTGATATAATAAACTGGCCGTTGAACCGGATATTCCTTGCCTGCCTCTTTCCTTTCAACCACAATAGCCACACTGACAGCCCGGCTATTAGCAGCCACATATAACAACAGGGGCTCCTTATCAACGGGTGTAGCTAGGACCGGTGGCTCAGCCAGCTGCTTCTTAAGTGCCTCCAATGCCTCATTAGCAGCGTCACTCCAGATGAAGTCATCTGTCTTTTTCATCATATGATACAAAGGGATGGCCTTCTCACCGAGGCGGCTTATGAACCGGCTTAGCGCCGCAATATGACCCACCAGACGTTGAACATCATTGATACATGCCGGTTTAGCTAGAGAAGTAATGGCTTTGATCTTCTCCGGATTAGCTTCAATGCCCCTGTTAGACACCAGAAAACCCAAAAGCTTGCCCGCCGGCACACCAAAAACACACTTGGCCGGATTAAGCATCATCTTATAAACTCGGAGATTATCAAAGGTTTCCTTCAAGTCGTCTATCAACGTCTCCTTCTTTCTGGATTTCACCACAATATCATCCACATAAGCATGAACATTGCGTCCAATCTGATTATGAAGACAATTCTGCACACATCGTTGGTAAGTCGCCTGGGCACTCTTGAGCCCAAAAGGCATAGACACATAGCAGAAGGCTCCAAAGGGAGTTATGAAAGCTGTCTTCTCCTGGTCCTTAACTGCCATCTTGATCTGATGATAACCAGAATAAGCATCCAAAAAACTCAAACGCTCACAACCCGCCGTAGCATCAATAATCTGATCAATACGAGGGAGAGCAAAAGGATCAGCCGGACAAGCCTTGTTTAAATCCGTGTAGTCCACACACATGCCCCAAGTGCCGTTCTTCTTAAGTACCAGCACCGGGTTAGCCAACCACTCAGGATGAAAAACTTCAACAATAAACCCAGCCGCCAAGAGCCGGGCTACCTCCTCACCAATGGCCTTACGCCTTTCTTCATTGAAACGACGAAGAAACTGCTTGACCGGTTTAAACTTGGGATCAATATTGAGAGTGTGGTCAGCGAGTTCCCTCGGTATACCTGGCATGTTAGAAGGTTTCCATGCAAAGATGTCCTGGTTCTCACGGATGAACTCGCTTTCCTATTTCGGATCCATATTAGCACTGATGCTGAACTGCTTGGATGAATCGCCAGGAACAAAATCAACCATCTTAGTGTCATCTGCCGATTTAAACTTCAAAACCGGATCATGCTCTGTAGTTGGCTTTTTCAAAGACGTCATATCCGCCGAATGAACATTGTCCTTGTAAAATTTTAACTCCTCCGTTGCACAAACCGACTCAGCATAAGCCGCATCACCCTCTTCACATTCCAAGGCTATCCTTCGGCTCCCATGTACTGTGATGGTCCCCTTGTAACCCAGCATCTTGAGCTGCAGATAAACATAGCAAGGCCGTGCCATGAACTTGGCATAGCCGGCCGTCAAAACAGAGCGTGATACGGGCTGTGAATTTTGACTACTTCAAAGGTCAATGTCTTTGACCTAGAGTCATGATCATCTCCAAAGGCAACTTCCAGAGCTATCTTACCAACAGGGTAAGCCGACTTACCAGGCACCACACCATGGAAAACTATATTTGACGGTTTAAGATTTTTATCTGTCAACCCCATGCGACGGAAAGTTTCATAATAAAGGATATTGATGCTGCTCCCTCCGTCCATGAGTACCTTGGTAAAGTTATACCCTCCAACCTGGGGTGCAACCACCAATGCTAGGTGACCCGGATTATCAACCTGGGGCGGGTGATCTTCCCGACTCCACATGATGGGCTGCTCAGACCAGCGCAAGTAATGGGGAACCGCCGGTTCAACGGCGTTCACTACCCTTTTGTGAAGCTTCTGGTCCCGTTTGCATAAATTTGTGGTGAAGACGTGGTACTGCCCACTATTCAACTGCTTTGGGTTACTCTGATACCCAGATTGCTGCTGCTGATTCCCCTGACCTGACTGTTGATGGTAGCCACCCTGATTGCCTTGATTGCACTAATTACCTTGGAAACCAGAACTAGAACCGCCACCGCCGTAACCCGGCCCATGAGAACCGGACCCTGAACCACCACCCGGTCCATGATTGTCTTGAAAAAGATTGGAATTTTTATACTCCTTCATGATGTAGCAATCCTTCCAGAGGTGGCCAGACGGTCTTTCTCGCGTCCCATGCCTTGGGCAGGGCTGATTTAGCATCTGCTCAAGATTAAAGCCTGACCCTCCAGCCCGTGGGGGCGGTTTACCTTTACGACGCTGGCCGTTATTCTGTGCGTTGGTGTTAGCCACAAAGTCCAAACTATTATCAGCCTTGCGCTTACCATTGCCTCCCTGATTCGCCGGATTATGCTGCTGTCCTCTGGTGCTGCTGCTCTTCTTTCCCTTTCCCGGCTTGTCATCATCAGACTCAGGGTCCTTGGTACTATCAGAGTCAGCGTACTTAACCAGAGCCGTCATCAGCTCTCCCATGTCATTGCAGTGGCGCTTGAGCCGACCCAACTTCTGCTTAAGAGGCGTAAACCGGCAATTCTTCTCCAACATTATGACCGCTGAACCGGCATTGATGCGATCCGATGAATGTAAGATGGTCGAAACCCGGCGCACCCAATGGGTTGTGGACTCACCCTCTTCTTGGACATAGGCATCCAGATCCACAATTGACATAGGCTGCTTGCACGTATCTTTGAAATTCTGGATAAACCGGGCCTTTAACTCGGCCCATGACCCAATGGAGTTGGCCGGGAGCCCCTTCAACCAAGTGTGAGCCGTTCCATCCAACATCAGGGGGAAATATTTAGCACATGCCGCATCGCTAACATCTAGCAATTCCATGGCCATTTCATAACTCTCGATCCATGCTTCAGGAGGTAAATCGGCTGTATAGTTAGGCACCTTGCGAGGGCCCTTAAAATCCTTGGGCAGACGCTCATTACGTATGGCCGGCACTAAACATGGCACGCCCAAATTCCTAAAGGTTACACCTGGCTCCACCGAAGTTGTCGGACGAACCGGAGAAGGTTGACGGGCCGCATATTGCGCCACCAGCTCGCACTACTGGAATCAGCTTCTTTGCCGTCCGCCATGGCGGACGGTAAAGGCATGGATCACGGACGGCAAACATCTTTGTCGTCCGCCAGCAGACGGCAAACTTTCCGGCTGAAAGCATGCCAGCAAAGGCCTTCTTTGCCGTCCGCTTCTTAGAAACAGACGGCAAAGGATTACGCCGTCCGCCATCCGAGGCCAGCAGACGGCAAAGATAGCTGACGGCAGTGCGGTGGTGTGAGAGCTGTTAGGGGGTTAACGGCGCTCTTTGCCGTCTGCCAGCGGACGACAAAGAGTTAAAGCTCTTTGCTGTCCGCTGACAGACGGCAAACAGCTCAGCTAGGCAGTACTGGGAAGCTGACACGTGGCCAGCTATGTCGTCCGCTGGCAGACGGCAAAGTGACCAAATAGGCAGCCAGTGTTCCCAGGTTTCACAGGTAGCTGCCACGTGTCCTCTTTGCCGTCTGCTAGGGGACGGCAAAGAGCTTTGCCGTCCGCTAGCAGATGGCAAAGAGGCTATGTATCCCCTGTTTTTATTTAAATCCATTTAATTTGACAGGGTTTCAAACACAGATATACATATATATATTTTTTTCACAGGCACACACAGATATACATATATGATGTATTCAACACACAGATATACATATACATATCTATCTCCATCCATGACAACATACATATATACATAAGAAACATAGTTCCATCCATATATACATATTACATATCACAATGTTCATCCAACACATTGTTCCATGCATCCATATAACAAGTTCATAGGTAAGGGAAACAAGCACTCCATGCATCCATGCAAGCTTCCATATAGTGAATTAAATCTGCAAAATGGAAACAAGAAAGTTAGAAGAAGAAGACTAGAATATAAGAAGAATAGAAGTAAGCATACTTAGGTAAAATGGACTAACCTAGCTAATGTGCCATTTTTGAGTGAACTAAGCATATTATGCCATTTTTGATATAACTAGAGCTAACTTCATTTTGGAGAAGAAGAAGAAAACTAGAAGAAGAAGAAGAAGAAGACAAGAAGAAGAAGAAGAAGACTAGAAGAAGAGAAGAAACAACAAGAAGAAGTTCTTCTTCTTCTTTTCTCTCTTTTTTCTTCTTCTTTCTTCTTCTTTCCTATTCCTTCTTTCTTCCTCTTCCTAGATTTCTTCATCTATTATGTCATTTGTGGACTAAAAGGATAATTATGCATAAATGGACTAAATAGGCTAAATAAGAAGAAAAATGCCATTTTTAAGCTTACCTAGCTAATTATGCCATTTTTGACCTAACTAAGCATATTATGAGATATAACTTAGAGCTTACTTCATTTTGGAGAAGAAGAAGAAGAAAACTAGAAGAGAAGAAGAGAAGAAGAAAAAAAGAAGAAGAAGAAGAAGACTAGAAGAAGAAGAAGAAGAAGAAGAAGGAGAAGAAAAGAAGAAGTTTTCTTCTCCTTCTTTTTCTTCTTTTTCTTCTCCTTCTTCTTCTTCTTTTCTTCTTCTTCTTCTTCTTTCTTTCTTCTTCCTTCTTTTTCTTCGTCTTCTTGATTTTCTTCATCTTATTATGTCATTTGTGGACTAAATAGGCTAAATTATGTATAAATGGACTAAATAGCTAAATAAGAAGAAAAATGCCATTTTTGAGCTTACCTAGCTAATTATGCCATTTTTGACCTAACTAAGCATATTATGCCATTTTTGATATAACTTAGAGCTAACTTCATTTTGGAGAAGAAAGAAGAAGAACAAGAAGAAGAAGAAAAAGAAGAAGAAGGAAGAAGAAGAAGAAAGAAGAAGAAGAAGAAGAAGAAGAAGAAGAAGAAGAAGAAGACGAAGAAGAAGAAGAAGACTAGAAGAAGGAGAAGAAGAAGAAGACTAGAAGAAGAAGAAGAAGAAGATCTTCTTCTTCTTCTTCTAGTCTTCTTCTTCTAGTCTTCTTCTTCTTCTCCTTCTTCTTCTTCTTCTTCTTCTTTTCTTCCTATTCCTTCTTTCCTTCCTCTTCCTTGATTTTCTTCATCTTATTATGTCATTTGTGGACTAAATAGGCTAAATTATGTCATAAATGGACTAAACACGCTAATTAAGAAGAAAAATACCATTATCACGGAGATGTATGAATGGTCGGGGCTGCGCCAGTGCCAGACGGATGTGAAGGACCGGTCGGGGTTCCGGCATTGGCAGAAGGAGTGGTCGATGCTTGTCGGGAGCCATGCTGCACCAAAGATCATTTCCCATAATGTCTCGTTAGCAAGTTTGCAAACTAAAATGTGAATAGTAGTAAGCAACGACCATTCAAATCAAACTCACCGTGGTCGCCGGAGCAATCTGGGCATCGGCGGAGGGGCCTGACCGTTTTTCTCGCACAAGCTCTGCACATTTGGTTGTCACGAGTCAGTCATATTAGATAGTAATGCGAACATTACGTGCATGATTGGGCTAATATGCACGAGAAACGTACCACGATGAGCTCGTATAGGGCCCGGTTAGCACTGTCGTTCCGGTTCCTCTCCTCCTCCAACAGCTTAGCCGTCTTCTCCTCCATCTCCCTCTCCCTCTCCGCCGCCTCCCTTTGTGCCTCCCTTTTTGCCTCCTCCAGAAGCTCCTTCGTCTTCAATCTCTCTTTCTCAACAATAGCCTGCAACACACCACTCCTCGTTAGCATTGTAATCATCGACGGACACACACACAATGTAATGGAGGAAAGGTGAGAGAGTCCGTATAACTAACCGCCATGGCGATCTTCGCGGGCCGTGCACGAGGCGTTATCTCAGGATCAGAGCTACTCAGGCGCTTCTTGATCTGCGGGAGAGTCTTAGGACAACGTATCAGTCCATCACCAATGGCTAGAGAGCCATGGGACCTCCCGCCACCAGATATCATCACCAGCTCTGTATCAAAAGGATCCTGGCTCGGGTTAAAGTCCTCCCCTTTCCTCGCCTTCCCCTCGTGTCTGTACTTCACAAGCTTGTGGTTGGAGGTCTTGTTGGTGAAGTTCTTTGGATCATCTAGGTCAGACTCCGTGAATGACTTGGCCTTCTTGTACGGGGCCATATGGGCCATGCCATAGAGGTCGAATAGACCTGGCACAGGCTTCTTGTGGTGGTGCGCCTGAGAGAGAGGAACAAAATATTAGTTAAGGGCTCAAGCTAGCATGAAGAATGATATTGCTATGTAAATAGGTCATTTTGGAGCTAAGAAAGGTTATTATGTCATTTTCGAGGAAAATAAGCTAAGTTTAGGTCATTTTCGAGGTAACCAAGATTATTATGCCATTTTTGACCAAAGTATGCTAATTATGTCATTATTGAGCTATCTAAGGTTATTATGTCATTTTAGAGCTAATTATGTCATGAATGAACTAGCTAAGATTAGTTGAGGTCGTTATTGAGCTATCGAAGGTAGTTATGCCATTTTTTAACTGACTAAAGCATATTAAGTCATTTTATAGAGCTATCTAAGGTTATTATGTCATTTTAGAGCTAAATATGTCATAAATGAACTATCTAGCATGAAGAATGAATTGCATGAATCATAGCAAACCACATACCCAGTTATCCCCGTACTCAAACAGGTTGGAGCTCCCTTGATGGTGTGGCACACCTTCCATTTGGTCGCGCTTATCCTTGGCCCTTTGGTGTTCGACTTTCCATTGGGCAGAGCACCATGCATCCACCAACGCCTCCCAACAGTCCATCTTATCCACACACCATCTCGGGGGCACCTAAGTGAGTCAAGAGAAATTTCATCGCTACGCCTACGAATTAAATCAAGAAAACTAAGTTCAAGGCCTTAAGAATAGGTAATTACCTGCATGTACTTCTCCTTACTCAGAAACTTGCCGCGACACTTCTGCTTGCCCCTCCTAATACCCTTCGAGGCGTAGTAGTCTCGAACGGCCTGCACCCGAGCCTCGTGCCTTAAGTTCTGAAGTAGGCGCTTGCACTCATTTTCGACAACCATACACGCGGCCTCCTACTCTCCCTCTGAAACCCTGTAGAAGGTCTGCAATCAAACAAGACAACACTAATTAGTACAATCACTAGGTAGTGTTGATTTTTAATTCCGTAAAGGAGAAATTACCCAAAACCGACGGAACACAATGTCGGCCACCGTCTCGCACAAGACACCGTCGACCCTCTCCTCCGGCGGGGCCGGGGCAACCGAGTACAGCTCCCAGGTCAGTGCTAGCTGTGGAACCTGACCCTCACCGGGCAACATGACCCACCCAGGGAAGTGCTGCCGGCAAAGCACACCAAGGACCCTGGTTGGGCCTACGGGAACCACGGGGGCGTACCCAGCCCCTGCAGTATGACAAGGCCAACGCATTAGATATTAATTTGAAGGAACATGAAGGCAAAAGGTTAAAAAATAGTAAATGCACTTACTTCAACCCTTTAGGCACAATCAACCACCTCTGGTCGGGGGTCGTCGGCACGGGCGGGAGCTTTGTACAGCCACGCTTGTAGACCTTCTTGCCGTTCTCAACCAGCTCGTCGTCGCTGTAGCTATCTTCTGAAAAGGTGTCCTCGCTACCATCCTCCGAGCCACTAGCCTCCGGAGTCTCGTGGGAAGAAGACTCCGGGATCGAAGTCTTCTGGGACGAAGACTCCGGGACCTGGGACGAAGACTCCGGGACCTGGGACGAAGACCCCGTGACCGGAGTCTTCTGGGACGAAGACCCCGTGACCGGAGTCTTCTGGGATGAAGACTCTAGGACCGGACTCACGTGGGGCGAAGGGTCGGCGACCCGAGTCTGGTGGGGCGAAGGATCAGCGACCGGAGGCTCATGGACCGGAGTCCGAGGGTCCACGTAAGACGGAGCACTCCTGTGGTCGGGTGAATCAGCTGAGGGTGGCGGCGACGAAGGCGTAGCAGCCTTCCTACCTCTCCCACTGCCACGTCCACCTCTACCAGCCTTCTTAGTCCTCCCCCGACCTCTCCCAGCCGTAGAAGAAGCGCTCGCCGCAGCTGTCTGCATACCGTCCTGCACCGCTCTCCGGAGGGGCTGCGCTGCAATAATGCAACCACCCCTCCCGGTAGCGCTCGCAGGAGGCTCGGGGCGCTCTGGACCCTTGCCCACCATCCTGTCAACACCTGCAATGACAAAAAGTAAACGAAATTAGTACAACATAAAAAATTTGGATACCTGACATGAACATAATAATATGTATACAATTTAAGTGTATCATAATCATGAACATAATATGTATACAATTTTCCTTTTCTTCTTCTCTTCTTCTCTTCTTCTTCTTCTTCTCCTCCTCCTCTCCTCTTTCTTCTTCTTCTTCTTCTTCTTCTTCTTCTTCTTCTTCTTCTTCTTCTTCTTCTTCTTTTTCTTCTTTTTTCTTCTTCCTTCTTCCCCTTCCTTTTCTCCTCCCTCCTCCTCTTCTCTTTCTTTTCTTCTTTCTCTTTCTTCTTTCTTCCTTTTCTCCTCTCCTCTCTCTCCTCCTTCTTCTT
This sequence comes from Thinopyrum elongatum, assembly GCA_011799875.1. NCBI lineage: Eukaryota > Viridiplantae > Streptophyta > Magnoliopsida > Poales > Poaceae > Thinopyrum > Thinopyrum elongatum. Next base: position 447,910,135 of record CM022299.1, read on the forward strand.
CTTCTTCTTCTTTCTTCTTCTCTCTTCTTCTTCTCTTCTTTCCTCTCTTTCTTTCTTTCTCCTTCCTCCCCTCTTCTTTCTTCTTCTCTTCTTTCTTCTTCTTCTCTTTCTTCTTCTTTCTTTCTTCTTCTTCTTCTCTTCTCTTTTTTTTCCTCTTCTTAAACCTAGCACTAATTAACCTAAAACAAACAGGAAAAAACTACACTTAAACCTAGCTATTCTTTCTTCTCCCCTCTTCTTCTAATTATTCTTAGTTTTTTTCATGACTAAACATAAACCTAAAACTAAACTAAACCTAAGACCAAACTAAAAGTAATCTAACAAACTAAATATAGCCAAACTAACAGTATCTAAACTAAACTAAATCTAAAACAAAACTAAAAGTAATCTAAACTAAAAACAAAAAAAAGAGGAGAAGATGGGTGCGGCCGGTGCTCACTGCGGCAGGCCCAGGGCGCCGGGCGGCGGGTTGCTCGGCGGCGGAGGGGGCGCTAGGGCGGAGGTGGCCCCGGGCGGTGGTGGCGGCGGGGCCGCAGGGCTTCGCGGCGGCGGGGTGGCACCTGGCCGGGCTGAGGGGGGGCCGGCGGTGTGGCGAGCGAGGCCGCATGGCTCCTGAGGCGGCGGTGTGGGTGGTGCTAGTGGGGGTGGGGCGGGCGGCAGCGTGGAGGGCGGCGGCGGGTGCGGCGCTGGCCATGCGGAGGGGGCGCCGTTGCGGTGTTGTGACGTGCCGCAGGGCTCCGCGGGCGCGGGTGTGGTTGCTGCAGCGGGTGGGGTGGCGGCAAGGGTCCCTGGCGGCGGCGGTGTTGAACGGCGGCGTTGCGGAGCGCGGGCGCGGTTGAGTTGGGGGCGCGGGCGCGGTTGAGTTGGGAGAGAGGGGAGAGAGAGGGGCGGGTGGGGCCGGAGAGACAGAGAGCGAGCATAGGAGGGGGAGATGGCCGTTAGCTGGGCCATTTCTTTGCCGTCCGCTAGCGGACGGCAAAGGTCCAGAAGGCAGACGGCAAAGAAGCTGACCTAGCCACGCCGTGCCCTGTGGGGCCCACCTGGCCCTTTGTCGTCTGCCTTCTAGCTGGCTGACGGCAAAGAAACAGCGGACGGCAAATAGACTTTTTGCCATCTGCACATTCTTTGCCGTCCGCTATGTGGAAGCAGACGGCAAAGAGGCTCTTTGCCGTCCGCTGGCCGACGGCAAAGAGGTGGCAGACGGCAAATTACCAGATTCCAGTAGTGTTGGCCTCTCGACGTGCTCTACCTTGATCCACCACGTTCTGAGCATCAGCACCACCGCCCGCCGGGTTATCTCCACGAGGCTGGTTATGATTCCGCCCACTGCTTGACACAGCTGGTTCATCAATATGCCTACTGTAACTCCGGCTTGGGCGAGGGGTGGAATGAATCCGGCTTCGACTGTAAGAATAAGTCTGCTGCTGAACCAATGCTGTCTGAAGGAGCTCTCTAGCCCTCCGCATCTCAACCACCGTTGGAGACTCGCCTTCAATCGGGATAGCCGCCAATCGTGACGCCGCAGCGATCATGTTATCCAAAGGGTTAGAGTAATGACCCGGTGGTGTTGGCATGTGTTGTGGCGGGATATTGTTCTGACGAGGCGGATCCGTGGTGCGCGGCTGAACCGGCGCTCCCGTCCCAGGTGCTTCAACCCGGTCCGCTACTGGCGGGTTACTGGTTCCTGCTCCTGGCGTGTTAAAGAGGTTCCTCGCCTCGTAAACCGGTGGCAGGCGAGACTGATGCCTCCTCCTCATGACTTCGTTTGAAGCGTTTTGATCTAACATGAGTCGATAAGACTCCGATTGAATCTGCTGCGCTTGAGCATCCAACGTAACTTGCTCCACAGCCATCCTGGCATCTTCAGCTACCAGGTTTTCCTTAGCTTGAGCTATCTGATCTCGCAATTTCACGACTTCCGCGTTATGCTGATCTTGATTATCCGGGTTAACCTCCGTTGTCAGCAGTGTTGCCAAGGCGTCTAGTAAACCGGACAAGACTTGAGCCGGCGGGCGCGCAGGGCCTCCTGCCCCGGCTGCCGTCGCCGCTGCTGACCCAGAAATCAATGCTGCTGCAGTTGAAGAGTGCTGCACTGGCTGCGTACCGGCCATGAAGATTGCAACCCGGTTCGGCGGCTCGTAGGGGTCCGGAATACTATCGCCATCGGAACAGCCCCCAAGCCAACCGTCTTGCAGTTGGTACAATGACTCGGTTTCACCGGTGGATGACTCGCCATCAGAATAGACAACTGTCTCACTGTCAGATACCGATTTATCCTCAGATCCCGCACCATTGATGAATCCCACGAAGGCATGACTCATGGCGGGCTGAACTCGGGCGGGTTTTGCACGCTGAGCCGTCTCGATGATGTCGGTGCAGGTGTCCGGCTCAGGGCCCGGTTCGCTGATCTTGCCAATGAAGATGTGAATTCCACCGAAGGGGACCCGGTACCCGTACTCAATTGAGCCGGCCTCGGGGCCCCAGCCTTCGTCGTCGATGTAGAGCTTGCCGTGACGACTCTTGGTCATCTGGCCCACAGCGTATCCCTTGATCCCTTCGAAGTTGCCCTTCAAGAACTCGAAACCACCATGCGCTGGCCCCATGGTGGGCGCCAACTGTCGTGGACTTGACACGGCAGATGTCCTAGCGGAAGGACTTAGTCGTGGAGCCATCGCAACTAGGTTAACTTGAAGGGGTTAAACGGGACCAAAGACACAGAGAGTTTACCCAGGTTCGGCCCCTCTCAATGAGGTAAAAGCCTACTCCTGCTTTGTGTTGTATTGCTAGGGTTTCGATTACCAGAGAGCGAATACGCTTGACCTAGTTCCCGATTGTTTGTTACCTATCCTAAACCGCCGCCGGGTTGTCCCTTTATATACACAGGTTGACGCCCGGCGGTTCACAGAATCCCGGCTCATAAACGTGTCCGGCTCGGTATCCACTCTTTCCTATCTTAGAATACGAGTCATATACTTAGGGCAGTTTATATCTATGGGCCCTAACTCGCCTTTGAGCTTTGGGCCTTCTTATTAACTCTCCTTCGTAAGTCGCCATCTTCTATGTCTTCATGGGCTTCAACACAGGTAAATCACTACGAGCATAACCCGGCCCCTCCTGGGCGGTTTATACTCAATAGTTATATCCCCAACACCTCCCCTTTGCTTAAAGTTAAGAATCTCGTTCTCGGGGGTGCACGCAATAGAGGAAGAACTATCCATAATGGCAGAAAGTGATAAACAAAATTGCACACAAAAACAGATCTGACTAGAAAACTAAGAACAAAAAAGAGGGCGAATAAAACGACAAATTTTGGTGAACTGGGGGACATGAAAACGAGAGGCAAATGGCAAATAATGTAAATTGTAAGGAGATAAGATTTGTGATTAGGAACCTAGTAGATGTTGATGATGTCTCCCCGACGACGGCGCCAGAATTTCCTTTTGATTGCTGCTAGAACTACGTCGGTATTTGCCCAAAGAGGAAGGGATGATGCAGCACAGCTACGGTAGGTATTTCACTCAGTGATGAGACCAAGGTTATTGAACCAGTATGAGAACCACGCAACACTACGTGAACGGCACCTTCACACAAAAACAAATACTTGCAACCCGACGTGTAAAAGGGGTTGTCAATCCCTTTCGGGCAGCGGCGCCAGAAATTGGCAAACGGACGTGAGAAAGTTGTAATAAATTGATAGATGCGAATAAAAGCAAATAAAATTCAGCAAGGTATTTTTTCGGTTTTTGATAATATAGATCTGAAAATAAAAGATGCAAATAAATAAAAAGGAAAATAGCAATATAGATCTGAAAGTATATGATGGGAAAATAGACCCGGGGGCCGTAGCTTTCACTAGTGGCTTCTCTCGAGAAAAATAGCATACGGTGGGTAAACAAATTACTGTTGGACAATTGATAGAATTTCAAATAATCATGATGATATCCAGGCAATGATCATTATATAGGCATCACGTCCAAGATTAGTAGACTGACTCCTGCCTGCATCTACTACTATTACTCCACACATCGACCGCTATCCAGCATGCATCTAGTGTATTAAGTTCATGGAGAAACGGAGTAATGTAATAAGAACGATGACATGATGTAGACAAGATCTATTCATGTAGGAATTAGACCCCATCTTGTTATCCTTAATGGCAACGATACATACGTGTCATTTCCCCTTCTGTCACTGGGATTGAGCACCGTAAGATCGAAGAAGAAATACGAGGCTATAAGTAATCTAGTCAGCCTAACTAAACCAAAGATTCGAAGAAGAAATACGAGGCTATAAGTAATCATGCATATAAGAGATCAAAAGACTCAAATAACTTTCATGGATAAAAAGATAGATCTGATCATAAACTCAAAGTTCATCGGATCCCAACAAACACACCGCAAAAAGAGTTACATCAAATAGATCTCTAAGAGACCATTGTATTGAGAATTAAAAGAGAGAGAGGAAGCCATCTAGCTACTAACTATGGACCCGAAGGTCTACAATGAACTACTCACGCATCATCGGAGAGGCACCAATGAGGATGATGAACCCCTCCGTGATGGTGTCTAGATTGGATCTGTGGTTTCTGGAACTTGCGGCGGCTGGAATTGTTTTTCATCGACTCCCCTAGGGTTTTTGGACGTCCAGGGTATTTATAGAGCAAAGAGGCAGTGCGGGAGGCGGCCGAGGTGGGCACAACTCACCTGGGTGCGCCTGGGCCCCCAGGCGTGCCCTGGTGGGTTGTGCTCCCCTCGGAGCCCCCCTCAGGTACTTTATTGGCCCATCGTGTGTCTTCTGGTCCAGAAAAAATCACCAAAAAGTTTCGCTGCGTTTGGACTCCGTTTGGTATTGATTTTCTGCGAAGTAAAAAACAAGCAAAAGACTGCAACTGGCACTGGGCACATGTCAATAGGTTAGTCCCGAAAAATGATATAAATTTGCTATAAAATGATTATAAAACATCCAAGAATGATAATATAACAGCATGGAACAATCAAAAATTATAGATACATTGGAGACGTATCAGCATCACCAAACTTAATTCCTGCACGTCCTCGAGTAGGTAAATGATAAAAACAGAATTTTTGATGTGGAATGCCGCCTAAGATGTTCATCATATATTCTTTTCTTTATAGCATGGACATTTGGAATTATATATGATTCAAAGCAATAGTCTAGTTTTGACATGAAGATTTCAATACTCAAGCATATCAACAAACAACCATGTCCTTCAAAATACCAATACTAAAGCAAGTTATCCCTAGCCCATTATGCTCAATCATTGATCCATTCATGAAACACACTCGCATATTAGCTACACCCAATGCTCAAGTACGATCATAGTGCCCCGTAGTTGGTGCTTTATAAGAGAAGATGGAGACTCAAGTAAAAAAATAAATATTGCAAAAAGTAAATAGAAAGGCCCTTCGCAGAGGGAAGTAGGGATTTGTAGAGGTGCCAGAGCTCAAAGCAAAAAAGATAGAGATAAAAACATTTTGGGTGGCATGCTTTTCCTGTCAACGAAAATGACCGAGTAATTCCCTACACTTTCCATGCTAGATATATCATAGGCGGTTCCCAAACAGAAAATAAAGTTTATTCCTTTTTCCACCATACTTTCACATTCCACGGCTAACCGAATCCACGAGTGCCGTCCATACCAACACTTTCCAAGGAATTTATTATTTGACAATATAAAGTAAATTCATTTTTCATTTCGGGACTGGGCATCCCTAACACCTTTTTCATACTCTCGTGCAATGACAAGTGAATAAACACTCATCTTGAGAATAACACATCTAGCATGGAAAATATTGGCCACCCCCTGCCGCTTCATGAGCGGTACGAGCACACAAAAGAAAATTTTATTTTGAAAATTAGAGATGGCACATACAAATTTGCTTAGATTGGCAAAAGAATACCGCATATAGGTAGGTATAGTGGACTCATATGGCAAAACTGGGTTTAAGGATTTTGTATGCACAAGTAGTCATCATACTTAGTGCAAATGAAGGCTAGCAAAAGATTGAGAAGCATACAACCAAGAAACGAAAAATCTCATAAGCGATCATTAAGCAAAACTAACACCAAATAATGCACCACAAGTAGGATATAATTTCATTGCATAACTATTGACTTTCATGCTTGCATAGGGAATCACAAACCTTAACATCAATATTCTTACTAAGCCATAATTACTCATTAACATGACTCACATATTATATCATCATATCGCAAAACTATTACAAGGAATCAAGTTTATTTTGCCCAATGATCTTCATGATAGTTTTTATTATATCCCTCTAGGATATCTATCACTTTGGGACTAATTTTATATGTTGCTTTTGATAGCTCAAACAAATCTAAGTGAAGAACATGAGCATAAAAAAATTCTTCTCTCAAAATAATTTAAGTGAAGCATAAGAGAGTTTCTTAAAAACTTTACTTACTCTTAAATAGATCTAAGTGAAGCATGAGAGTATTTATTCAAAAATACTAAAGGACATCATGCTCAAAAAAGATATAAATGAAGCACTAGAGCAATTCCAAAGCTCATAAAGATTTAAGTGAAGCAGAGAGAGCAATTCTAACAAATCATGGCATAATTTTGGCTCTCTCAAATAGGTGTGTCCAGCAAGGATACTTCACTTAAAAATAAAAGCAAAACAAGCAAAGACTCATATCATACAAGACACTCCAAGAAAAACTCATGATATGTGACGAATAAAAATAAAGCTCCAAGTAAAATACCGATGGTCGTTAGAAGAAAGAGGGGATTCCACTCGGGGCATCCCCAAGCTTAGTTGCTTGTTCCTCTTTTGGATAATAACTTGGGGTGACATGGGGCATCCCCAAGCTTAGGCTCTTCTTACTCCTTATTCCTTCATCCATCGTGATCTCACCCAAAACTTGAAAACTTCATACACACAAAACTCAACAAACCTTCGTGAGATCCGTTAGTATAAGAAAACTAATCTTTACTTTAAGTGCTGTAGGAAACCGATTCAAATTTTGTTATTGCATTATATCTACTGTATTCTAACTTTACCATGGCTTATAACCTTCAATACAAACCATAGATTCATCAAAATAAGCACACAATGCAAAGAAAACAGAATCTGTCAAAAACAGAACAGTCTACAAAGATACGAATTGTTATCATACTTCTGTAGCTCCAAATATTCTGAAAAATTGGTAAAACATAGGAAATTTGTATATAAATGTTTTGTAAAAAAATTAAGATTTTTTTGTCGGTTATGTGAATTTTTAAAATTATTTTACTGGACTCAAAAGTTTCTGTTTTCCAACAAGATCAAATCAACTATCACCCAACATGATCCCAAAGGCCTTGCTTGGCACAAACACTAATTAAAACATAAAAAACACAATCATAACAGTAGCATAATTGTGCAAACATACAAGAACAGAAATAAAAAGACAAAAATAAATTTTATTCATTGGGTTGCCTCCCAACAAGCGCTATCGTTTTATGCCCTTAGCTAGGCATAATGCATAGATCTAAGTGTTGTCAACTTTGTTTTCCAACTCCTCAATCAAACACCGAGGATTCTTCAAAGATTTAGCATACAAATTTTTAGTAACAATGCTTCTTGGAACGAGATTGAAAAATTCCTTCTTACAAAGAGGGTCTTTTATCACTTCAACAAAATCGGGGTGAAATACTAATCATCTTATGATCTCCTTTATTACTATTATTAGAAGTTTCACCCTTGTTCTTAGTAATTGGAGTGATCTTGCTAATTTTTACCGGAGTTTTTTCAATAGTTTTAGCGGAAGCAAAAGCCGTACTTAGATTACTAAAGATTTCTTCCAATTTATCGATCCGAGACGGGCTTTCTTCTATTCTTTCATAAATTACGGTGCCCTTTTCTTTTAACAACTTAAGAACCTCTCCCGCTTTTGACCCAATTTTACTCGCAAAATTATGCATCTTTTTATCCAAGTTCTCAATGTGTTCTTCGGTAAGCATTTTCTTTTCAATAGCATCTAGCCTTTCCATTACATGCTCGAGAGTTAAGTTTGTTTCATTAATCATGATAGGTGGTGATCCCACTAAATTTCCCATAGCATTAAAACCATCAAGAGAGGGACACATCAAGAAATTTCCACCTGTAATCATATCAAGGATGAATCTATACCAAGTAGTGATACCCACATAAAAATATCGAAGAAGAACAATGGTAGATTGCTTACGAATAGATCTATTATGGGCATTGCAATACCTATACCAAGAATCTTTTAAATTCTCCCCTCTCCTTTGCTTAAAGTTAAGAACCTCGTTCTCGGGGGTGCATGCAATAGAGGAAGAACTATCCATAATGGCAGAAATTGATAAACAAAATTGCACACAAAAACAGATCTAACGAGAAAACGGCGAACGAAAAAGAGGGCGAATAAAATGGCAAATTTTGGTGAAGTGGGGGAGATGAAAGCGAGAGGCAAATGGGAAATAATGTAAATTGCAAGGAGATGAGATTTGTGATTAGGAACCTGGTAGATGTTGATGATGCCTCCCCGGCAACGGCGCCAGAAATTCCTTTTGATTGCTGCTAGAACTACGTCGGTATTTCCCCAAAGAGGAAGGGGATGATGCAACACATCTACGGTAGGTATTTCCCTCAGTGATGAGACCAAGGTTATCGAACCAGTAGGAGAACCACGCAACACTACGTGAATGGCACCTGCACACAAAGAACAAATACTTGCAACCCGACGTGTAAAAGGGGTTGTCAATCTCTTTCGGGTAGCGGCGCCAGAAATTGGCAAACGGACGTGAGAAAGTTGTAATAAATTGATAGATGCGAATAAAAGCAAATAAAATTCAGCGAGGTATTTTTGGGTTTTTGATAATATAGATCTGAAAATAAAAGATGCAAATAAATAAAAAGGCAAATAGCAATATAGATCTGAAAGTATATGATGGGAAAATAGACCCGGGGGCCGTAACTTTCACTAGTGGCTTCTCTCGAGAAAAATAGCATACGGTGGGTAAACAAATTACTGTTGGGCAATTGATAGAACTTCAACTAATCATGACGATATCCAAGCAATGATCATTATATAGGCATCACGTCCAAGATTAGTAGACCGACTCCTGCCTGCATCTACTACTATTACTCCACACATCGACAGCTATCCAGCATGCATCTAGTGTATTAAGTTCATGGAGAAATGGAGTAATGCAATAAGAACGATGACATGATGTAGACAAGATCTATTCATGTAGGAATTAGACCCCATCTTGTTATCCTTAATGGCAACAATACATATGTGTCATTTCCTCTTCTGTCACTGGGATTGAGCACCGTAAGATCGAACCCATCACAAAGCACCTCTTCCCATGGCAAGAAAAATCGATCTAGTCGGCCTAACTAAACCAAAGATTGAAAGAAGAAATACGAGGGTATAAGTAATCATGCATATAAGAGATCAAAAGACTCAAATAACTTTCATGGGTAAAAAGATAGATTTGATCATAAACTCAAAGTTCATCGGATCCCAACAAACACACCGCAAAAAGAGTTCCATCAAATAGATCTTTAAGAGACCATTGTATTGAGAATCAAAAGAGAGAGAAGAAGCCATCTAGCTACTAACTACGGACCCGAAGGTCTACAATGAACTACTCACGCATCATCGGAGAGGCACCAATGAGGATGATAAACCCCTCCGTGATGGTGTCTAGATTCGATTTGTGGTTTCTGGAACTTGCAGCGGCTGGAATTGTTTTTCGTCGACTCCCCTAGGGTTTTTGGACGTCCAGGGTATTTATACAGCAAAGAGGCTGTGCGGGAGGCGGCCGAGGTGGGCACAACCCACCTGGGCACGCCTGGGCCCCAAGGCGTGCCCTGGTGGGTTGAGCTCCCCTCGGAGCCCCCCTCAGGTACTTTCTTGGCCCATCGTGTGTCTTCTAGTCCAGAAAAAATCACCAAAAAGTTTCGCTGCGTTTGGACTCTGTTTGGTATTGCTTTTCTCTGGAGTAAAAAACAAGCAAAAAACAGCAATTGGCACTAGGCACTATGTCAATAGGTTATTCCCAAAAAAATGATATAAAGTTCTATAAAATGATTGTAAAACATCCAAGAATGATAATATAACAGCATGGAACAATCAAAAATTATAGATACGTTGGAGACGTATCAGTAGGCTTGACATAGAATTTCCCCGGCAACGGCGCTAGAAATTCTTCTAGCTACTTCTTGAGCTTGCGTTAGTTTTTCCCTTGAAGAGGAAAGGGTGATGCGGCAAAGTAGAGATAAGCATTTCCCTAAGTTTGAGAACCAAGGTATCAATCCAGTAGGAGGAACAAGCAAGTCTCCAATCTATGCACCTGCACAAACAATCAAACACTTGCATCCAACGCGATAAAGGGGTTGTCAATCCCTTCACGGTCACTTGCAAGGATGAGATCTGATAGAGATAGATATAAAAGATTACTAAAATGTAAAACAAAGTAAGAACAAATAAATTGCAGCAAGGTATTTTTGGTTTATTGATCTGAAAATATATAATGGAAAATAGACTTGGGGGCCATAGGTTTCACTAGAGGCTTCTCTCTTGAAAGAAAACATACGGTGGGTGAACAAATTACTGTCGAGCAATTGATAGAAAGCGCAAAGTTATGACGATATCCAAGGCAATGATTATGAATATAGGCATCACGTCTGTGTCAAGTAGACCGATTCCTGCTTGCATCTACTACTATTACTCCACACATCGATCGCTATCCATCATGCATCTAGAGTATTAGGTTCATAAGAACGGAGTAACGCCTTAAGTAAGATGACATGATGTAGAGGGATAAACTCAAGCAATATGATCAAAACCCCATCTTTTTACCCTTGATGGCAACAATACAATACGTGCCTCGCTACCCCTACTTTGTCACTGGGTGAGGACACCGCAAGATTGAACCCAAAACTAAGCACCTCTCCCATTGCAAGAAGAACCAATCTAGTTGGCCAAACCAAATCGATAATTCAAAAAGAAATACAAAGATATTTAATCATGCATAAAAGAGTTCAGAAAAGACTCAAATAATATTCATAGATAATCTGATCATAAATCCACAATTCATCGGATCTCGACGAACATACCGTAAAAGAATATTACATCGGATAGAACTCCAAGAACATTGAGGAGAACATTGTATTGAAGATCAAAGAGAGAGAAGAAGCCATCTAGCTACTAGCTATGGACCCGTAGGTCCGTGGCAAACTACTCACACGTCATCGGTAGGGCAATAAGGTTGATGTAGAAGCCCTCCGTGATCGAATCCCCCTCCGGCAGATCGCCAAAAAAGGCCCCAAGATGGGATCTCACGAGAACAGAGGCTTGTGGTGGCGGAAAAGTATTTTGGTGGACACTTCTGTTGGTTTGGGAATATTTAGGAATTTATAGAGGAAAAAATTAGGGTTGGAGGACTCCCGAGGGGCTCACAAGCCAGGGGTGCCCCCCCCCCTAGGGCGCACCCTGAGGACTTGTGGGTCCCTCAGGACTCTTCTGACCCCCTCTCCAAGCTCCGTGGATATCTTCTGGTCCAAGAAAAATCATCGCGAAAGTTTTATTCCATTTGGACTCCGTTTGATATTCCTTTTCTGTAAAACTCAAAAACAAGGAAAAAACAGAAACTGGCACTGGGCACTAGGTTAATAGTTTAGTCCCAAAAATAATTTAAAATAGCATATTAATGCATATAAAACATCCAAAACAGATAATATAATAGCATGGAACAATCAAAAATTATAGATACATTCGAGACGTATAAGTGTGCCTCCCCTGCAAGTTGCGGGCGCGTCGAACGTCTGCCACCCATGGGTCATGTAGACGTAGCCCGTGGGGGTGACCTCGACCTCTGCCCACAAAGATTGGTTGCAACAGCCGTCAGGCTGCAGCCACTGCCCGACAGGTCCTCCCGCCGGCAGCTCCTTCACGAAGGAGCGCGGGAGCTGAATCCAGGTACGCGGCGGGCCCTCCATCCACACCACGAACTCACGGGCCATGTCATCCGAGTGGGCCTGCGGGCTAGGTGGCTGGGTGGCCACCATGCGCCTCCCCCCTTGGCCATGGCCACCACGGCTTCCGCGGCCACCGCCGCGGGAAGGGTTCTTCCCACGGCTGCCGAAGCCGGTGCGAACCGCCAGTGGAGGGCGCCCGCACTCCCGGGACGATGCTACTGGCGTAGCCGAGGACTTGCGAGGGCGGTCGCGCCCCCTCTTGGGCGGTGGCGAGTCCGGTCCTTCCCTGGGAGCCTTGCCCTTCTCCTCGGCGGTGAACCTCCTCACTGCTGCCATGGTCGCTATGGCGGAGATTGGGGGCAAACAGGTGAGAAGACAGAGATGCGGTGGGGCTCTGCCCCTTGCCTTCTTATAGGCAATCGGAGAAGAGCAAACGGCACCTTTCACCTTCGTGCAATGATGGCTCCGCAGCGTGCGCCAGGCTTTATGTCAGCTTGGGCAGCTGCCGACGCAGCGTGGGGAAGTGGAGGCATCCGCGTCCCGTCATGCGCCACGCGTCAAGCCTGGCCCGCAGGCGATTGGGGCCCACGGTGCTTCGCCCTTTGCTCCTTGCCATCGCTTCAAAGCCAGGCCGGGCACGCCTTGGGCCCGGGGGCTACTGTCGGCGTTCTGTGATCGGGGGTACCCAAACCTCTTTTTGACCAATCAAACAGTAGGAAAGGCTCCTACTGCATTTTGTATTAAGATCCCTTTTGGGACAGTGTCACATATTTACATGAGTATAGGCAGGGAGGGGACACTCCCCCTCCCCTCACGGGGCTGGGAAAAGATAGTTTGTGGGGTTACAAACAAGTTTACACTAGAGAGTTTATAAAGGCCGTAATAAACCGCCTTTTTTGATTGTTGGCTCTAAATCGTATGTCACTAAAGTCAGCCTTGAATCTTAGTTTCCAGGAGGCCACCGCAGGAGGGATCCTACAAAAATAGTTGTTGTTTCTTTGCTTCCACAGGCCCCATGCAGCTACTAGGAAGAGGTCCATGAGCATGGGCCCATTGTGATTGTTTTTTGCCACCTCGATCAGCTATAGTCTGTCCCCATGTTGGTTCCAATTAATTTCCAGGATAGCCCAGCACCTCCGGCTAAATGTGCAGGGGAAAAATAGGTGTTCCACTGTCTCTTCAACGTGAGTTTCGCAAAGTAGGCAGTCAAAATTTGTTCCAATGTTGTAATGTCTCCTCTTCAACATGTTGCGCGTGTTGAGCCTGTCTACTAGGAGGAGCCAGCCAAACACTTTGAGTTTAGGAATGCTGGTTGCTTTCCAAAGCCATGCAAAAGCAGGGTGTGCTTGAATTTCTCTGAAGTAGTAATCATAGTATGCCTTAGTGTTGAACTCACGTTTCCCCCAAACATAAATCCATTCAGCATGATTTTGTTCTGATATATCCGTATCTAGGGTCTCCATCTGCATTGTTCTGACCTCCTCATGGGCCTGTGTCGACATGGGCAGAAAAAAGACAGACTGCAAATTGGTATTCATCAAAAAGTCTTTGACTGAGATGTCTTCCCGTGTTGTAAAAGAGTATGCTCGTGGAAAGGTATCATAGAATATAGTTGACTGCCAGCAGTCCTTCCAGAACAAGGTTGTGTCACCCGATCTTATGTGAACTGTGGTGACTCCTCTGAAGATCGGGCTGAGCTGCATCACATCACGCCACCAAAACGAACCACACAGCTCTGATGCATGTCGGACCGAGTTGTTATAGTAGGTGGCCCAGATCAGTTTCACCCAGGGTATGTCATGGCGGTTATAGAATTTGTGCAGGAATTTTAACAGCATGGCATCATTCTGAATGCAGAGGTTTAGAACCCCTAGTACACCATGTTTTTTGGGGTGACAGATCATATCCCATGCGGCCAGAGAATTACACTTGACACCATCTTCAGTTTGCTTGCGCCACAAACACTGACGTCTGATTTTGTCCAGTTGTTCCACAATCTTCGGAGGTAGTCTTATTGTCCCCATGGAAAAGATAGCCAACGAGGTGATGAGTGAGTTAGCAAGGGCTAGTTTTCCTGCATATGACATTAGCAACATTGCAGCCGTGATCTTGCGTTCTGTTCTGCAAACCAGTGGGGTGAGGTCCTGCATAGATGGCCTAGTGGTGCCGAGTGCCAACCCTAGGTATGTGAATGGCATGGTCGTCGTGCTGCATGAAATAATGGAGGTGATCTTCTGAGTTAGATCCTGAGCTATATTAATGGGCACTATTGTGGATTTCTGAAAGTTGATACGGAGGCCAATCGAGTCAGCGTAGTCGGTGAGGATGTTCTTCATTTGGGCGGCCTGCAACAGGCACGTGGGCATGATGATCAAGGTGTCGTCCGCATACTGAATCACTGGAAAATCTGTGGTGCTATTTTCATTGATCGGGTGTCGTATCCTCGGTCTGCACACTGCATCATTGATGGCTGCTTGAAGCAGTTCAGCCGCAAGAACAAAAATCAGGGGGGACAGGGGGTCACCCTGACGAACACCACATTTGCATGGAAACTAACGGCCAGGAACTCCATTCAGTAAAACTGAAGATTTTCCAGAGGAGAATATGCATTGAATCCATTGAATCGGGTACCCAGACCTGCCTGCCTGCGGCCCAGCACGTGACTTCATCGACGGCCCGGCACGGCCAAGCTGCAAGACCCCGCGAGAAAGACTTTCGCGAGGACCCCTGGCCTCGCGAGGCGAACGACGCCAAGACCTCCCGAGGAGCAGCTTCCCGAGCTTGCCTCCCAAGGAGCGAAGATCTCTATGCAGGTAACCCGCCTCATGAGGCTCGCGATGACGTGAGCCATGATGACCAAGGCCAGGCGGGCATCAATAGGCGCAGACGGGGATAGTTTCCTCTTCGGTGCTAAGGAAGCAAGGACAGGCGCGGGTTCCCTAGGAAGCCCCCAAATATTTCCATTCTGGTGCAACGAGACCAAGACCATGAGCTCGGCAAGACGGATGTCATCACCGAGCCCACCACAGTGTCAAGGCCAGAAGCTTTGCAGGAGAAGTCCACCTTTCGTCGGGATAAGATGTACCTCTTGTCCCCTTTCAAATTAGCAGTTCTGGAATCCCTTCCCACCTAAGCTATGAGGGAAGAGGACCGAGGACACTATAAATATAGGCTAGTCTCCACCTCAGAAGGGGATCGACTCATCCTCACTCTTTGAGCCCTCGCGAAGTAGCTCACCCACTGTACTTGTTCATCCTCAACCTCTTCGTGAGGCCAATCAACCACAAAGCAGGAGTAGGGTTTTACATCGCAAGGTGGCCCAAACCTGGGTAAACCTCCGTGTCCATCCCTTCTCCCCGCTCGCGCGTACTCGGTGAGATCAGGCTATGTGGGTGACGAGCAGAGCACTGTCGTGAAGCGAGATCCTTCGTACACGCCCCAGAGTTCAAACCTAGTTTGGGTCTGCGGAGCCCCGATTCCGACACTTGTAGCAAGGACGACGAGGATCCTCGCAGGCCTAATAATGGAGGCCAGAAGAAATTCCCTCCGGAGGTCAAAACAGTGAACATGATTTATGCCACTCATATACCCAAGAAGGAGAGGAAGCGTGCACTTCGGGACGTCTACTCCATAGAGCCTGTAGCACCGAAATTTAACCCATGGTCATCATGTCCGATCACCTTTTATCGCAAGGACCAGCCGACCAGTATCCGTCGCGAAGCATCGACAGCATTGGTCCTCGACCCCATTATCGATGGGTACCACCTTACCAGAGTCCTTATGGACGGTGGCAGCAGTCTCAACCTAATCTATGAAGATACAGTAAGAAAAATGGGAATTCACCCGTCAAGGATCAAGCCCAGCAGCACCTCTTTCAAGGGGGTCATCCCTGGCACTGAAGCCCGTTGTTCGGGCACTCTAACCTTGGAAGTCGTGTTCAGTTCTCCGGACAATTTCTGGAGCAAAGATTTGATCTTGATATTGCCCCTTTCCGCAGTGGCTATCACGCCCTGCTAGGTCGAACGGCGTTCTCTTGTTTTAACGCCATCCCGCACTATGCCTACCTCAAATTGAAGATGCTCGGGCCAAAGGGTGTCATCATAGTTAATGGCAACATGGAGCGTTCTCTCTGGACTGAGGAACACACCACGGCCTTGGCGGCCGAATATGAAGGATCGAACAGTCAGCTCGCCGTCAAGGCACGAACGGCACATAAGCGAGCGCGGGATCTATCCCCAACCAAGGGTCCGCCCTACATTCGATGTGCATAGGGATACGACCCCCATGGCAGGCCCAACTTAGCAGCACGCTACGTGCCTAGATATCATAACTTCGCGCACAAAATACCATGGGTAGCTGTGGGGCCCCAACCAAGAGTTCGGCTCAACCGCACTATGGAACACCACGTCTTCGAACGACGTACAGGTACCATCTAGGACCTATCCGGCATTAAGCCCCACCAACGTAGCAACCTTTCAAGGAATAACTATCAAGGACCCGTCATCGGACAGCCATTCAATGAAGTTGTTTCCTCCTCGCAGAAGCAAAGGCGCAGACGTGTAGTAGGGCATAGTTCGGATGTTAACTGACACATCAAGGCCCTACGTAAACCTTTCATCTGTACATTTATCTTTTCTTCCTCTCCGAAGTCTTGTTCGGCAATTTGAATTGTACAGTTACACGTCATGAGCTTATTGGAAATAAAGCAAACCTTTCACGGTTCCTCTACAGTTGTCTATGTTGTACTTTTCCCTGTTCGTTCCTTTCCGCTCTTCAAATCTATCACAACCAAGTGTTGAACACTTCGGATTTCTTATATATATCGGTTATTGGACCGGGGGCTTAACTTGGACACTCGCCCTATACATCAAAGACCGACACCCTTTTTTTAGCGTGTTCGGCGTCTCAGATATTGCATTATATGCATCGGTTCCGAATTATGTCTTGGGTCAATAGTTGGGTTGTCGTGCTCTTGTGCTTACCTACTTACATTACGCGTGTTCGGCTAAGAAGGTAAAGGGAGAACTACTGCGATTGTATTTCTGCCTAGTTCAAGTACCTCAGTGGAGAAAGCCGAAAACTGACTGTCATAATATGCGAGAATTGGTCGGCGATCCGATGACTGGTCTTCAAACCAAAGATCGTTAGCGATTGTCCCATGTACTATGAAGGATTCATCTTTGCACAAATCAGGTGATTGATGCTCGGCCCTAGGGTTCGCCTAACATCTCACCACGTTGACCAGCCCCCACAGTCAAGCTCCTATGGCTAAGTGAAGGCAATAAAGCCGCATAGTCTGATTGCCTTGTTCCTCCCCTACACTATTGCCTCTGGGCACCGAGACGTCGGCTAAGGGTTACTGTACGGAGGACAGAACACCCCTCGTAGCGTCTACATGGGGGCTGAAGCCGACGACTAGCAACCTTCAGGATAAAACGGCCGCACAGGAGTCAAAATTAAATATTACACTCAAGTATGATAAGCCATACAAAATAACACTTCCCCATAAAGCACAAAGGTTTAGCCCTAATCTCATACATTACGGCACAGCTACTCTAGGAGCATGTCCTTCATACATAGTGCCTCCACGGCCCGAGCATTGTCCATCACGGCGGAAAAGTACTGCTCCGGACGCCGATGCTCCTTTCTAGCTGGGGGCGGTCCAGTGGCCATCTTGATAGCCTTTATCTTCGGCCAGTGCACCATGGTCTTCGAGAACGCCATCTGAGCCCCCTCGATGCATACCAAGCACTTCACGGCATCAACATGGGTGGCAGCATCAAAAAGCTTCACCACCAGGCCAAAGTAGCTACTCGGTATGGGCTCGGATGGCCACAGCCGAACACAAATGTCCTACATGGCCAGCTCTGCCATTCGATGTAGCTCCATTAGTTGCTTCATTTGATTAACAAGGAGGGAAGGATGCTCAGGTGCCTAGAATTGCACCCAGAATAGCCTTAGCTCGGAGTCACCCTCCCGGGCCGCATAATGCCTTGACGCATCCGCCACACTCCTCGGGAGCATCGCAAAGGCGCCTGCAGAACGCCAGACCCTGGTAAACAATGCAAATCTTTGTCCTCCAAAGACACTCTGCAGTAAGTACTGCTTACCATTCGCGTTTTGCTTTACTTGTCGGAGCTCCTCCCGAGCACCTCGCACCTCCGTCCGTGCCTCCTGGACCTCCATATTTATCTTCGCCGGCTTAGTGGCATGCTCCTTACTCTTTCGCTCAAGGTCCTCACATTTCGTGACAGCTTCCTTGAGCTCTTGTTGCACCTCTGCCACCCTGGCCTCATGCTTCTCACTGTCATTCTTCACCGACGTGAGCTCGGCGGCCGCTCGTTCGGCCGCTACCTTCTGATCGGCTGCCTCGGCTTTGGCCCACCGTAGTTTGACTTTGAGGCTCTCGACCTCCTTGGCAATAGCTGCAATAATTTTCAACTGTGTTTTGAACAGACTAACCTTGCACCTCGTCAAGCCGCTTGTTGACAAGATTGAGCTCTTCATCGAAGCCCTTAAGCTTCCGATCAATCTCAACTAGCTTAGCAGCATTGGCAGCAGCCGCCAACACTGAAGCCTGCAAAATAAAAACAAGATGATACTTTGGTCAATGCCCTCGCAATTTAGATCCTCCGCCCAATTTCTTTGCAACCTGCCAGAGTCTCGAGGGCTTCTACATACAAGGATTGCTCAAAGCTCACTTGCAAAGGACAAAAGCATTGCTTTTCTTACCTTGAAGCCTGTTAAGAGACCACCAAAAGCGTCTTTCAATCCGTTGTTAACGGACCGAACGCTTTGCAAAACCGCTCCCATCAGGGTGCGGTGTTCTGCGACTATGGAGGAGCTCTTCATAGCCTCGTCCATCATGTCTGGCCACACCACCACGACCTAGACCCCGGTGTTCCCCGGTGTTCAGCACTAGCGGCGGGGCCCCAGCTCCCCCTTCGTGGGAGGAAGGCTGGGACGCTTCAGGGGGCAGTACGGGCCCCGAAACCGCCGTTTGAGAAGGCTCGGCTTGCCCGAGCTCTTTCTCTTGGTCTTCGGTGGCCAAAGCGTTAGCCTTGGCCATGGCGATGTCGCAATTTCCCCAGGTGTTCGGCACGGGTGGAGTCCTTTGGGACAGCACCTCCCCGGTCTCCTCAGTAGCTGGAGGAGGGGCAGCACTGATTCGCCTCCGCTCTCCGCCAAATCAGTCGGCGGAGAGGTCCCCTCAGACATCTGGTCATTGGGGTGGTCGCGCGCTGGGCTGCAGTGTGAGGACACACATTATTTTGGTTACGGGTTAGTAAAACCAGCGCCCAGACAAGTCTTCGGACTCTTACCTTTCAGCACGGGGCTTGACTCTGGGAACCTTCTCCGGGACCTTCTCGGAGACTAGGACTCCTCGTCGGAGTCCGAACTATCGTCGGGCAGGGCCAGCTTGCCCCTGCTCTTCTTCTTTGAAACTGGAGGAGGATTCTCCCTTTCAGCTTCGGCCGGCGCCGCTATCTTTCTGGTGTGGGAGGAATCACTCTCCTCCTCTTCTTCTTCCTAATCCCCCTCCTGTTCGGAAGGGGCGTGGGTGTCCCCGGACTTGGTGGCCGGAAGGACTCGTGGACGGAGGCCCTCTCGGGTTTCTCCTGTGGGGTTCTTCCTCTTCTCCTCCTTTTTTTCCTGACGCCTGGTAAGGTGCCACTATTAGCATCTCTTCCAGTGAAGCCGGCACAGGGTCTTTAGGCAGCGGTGCAAGACTGTCCATCTTCACGGCCTTCTTGAGCCAGCCCTGAGGAAATAGAGAGGGGGTTGCAGATTGCAAGGGGAATGTAAATATCCGAAAATAAAAGAGAATGGAACTACATTACCTACCTAGGGGGGTTTTGGCGTCAAGGCCAATGTCTTCCTTCTTGGCCAACCAAGTCTTCTGCGGCTTGAACAACGCCTTCCACAGTTTCTCGTGGGTGGTGCCGTAAAAATATTGCATGGGGCGGGGATCCTCGGGCTTCCAGTCCCACATTGGGGTAGCCCGAAGTTGGCCGGGTAGCAGGTCGCGGTGGAACATGATCTGAACCACGTTAGTCAGTGCGGCCCCTTCTCCTATCATATCAGAGACGCATTTTTGCAGCACCTTCACTTTGGAGGCAGACCCCCAGTCAAGGCCTTTTTTGGTCCAGGAGGTTAGCCGCACGGGGGGTCTAGATCTGAACTCCGGAACAGCTGCCCAGGTTACCTCGCGAGGCTCCGTGATGTAGAACCACTCTTTTTGCCAATTTTTGACCGTATCCACAAACACACCCTCCGGCCAGCCAACGCGGGTGAGTCTTCTCACCATGGCGCCCCCGCAATCCGCATGCTGTCCGTCAACTATCTTCGGCTTAACATTATAAACCTTCAGCCATAGGCCGAAGTGGGGCTGGACCCGAAGGAAGGCTTCACAGATAATGATAAAAGTTGAGATGTGAAGGAAAGAATTTGGAGCCAGGTCGTGGAAGTCGAGCCCGTAGTAGAACATCAACCCTTGAACGAACGGGTGGAGGGGGAAACCCCGCCCTCAGATGAAGTGGGCGATGAACACCACTTGTTCGCCGGCGCGAGGCGGTTGCATGACCTGGCCCTCCTCTGGGCCCGATGAATGATGTTGGGGGAAAGGAAGCCTGCTTGCTTCAGATCCTCGATCTCCTTATTGGTGATGGTCGAGGCTTCCCACTTGCCCCACGCGCCGGAGCCGGCCGTCGCCAAGTGCGGGGAAGGGAGCTTTGGAGAAGAGATGGGGCGGGGTGCTTGAGCTCTGTAGATTGGGAAAGGTTGCGGCTAAAGGAAGGAGAAGGCGTATGAGGATAACTGTGGCTGCTCCCTTTTATAAGCAGCTGTAATACCAGGAGTCATGTAAATGCGCCGCCCACCTCGCCTCTTCTCGATAAACTCATAGCGTTATGCGTGAGTGGGATACTGTGGATCATTGATCAAATCCCTTAAAAATGGGACATGATCTCCGCCTTGAGGGGACGTGCCATCATAGGGGCAGCCTCGAGCCGCATGTCGAGTCTTCATGTTTATGACCAGACGTGACCCTTCGCCAAAAGTTGTCAGTCAAAGATGTTGTTCACACTCAAATGATTGGCCTTTGAGGCCAAGTAAAACAGATAGTTCAGAGTCCGGATATGGCTCGGCGTGTGGCCGAATTGGATCAAGTACCGTGTAAGGGCTTAACTAGAGAAAGATTATTCCGAATACTCGAAGGAAAAGGGAGCTCGCCTGCAAGCCAAAGTCTGCAGTCATAGGAGTTGCAGGAAGCCGGTGTTGAAAGCTAGTTCGAGGGCTACTGAGGGAGTCCTGGACTAGGGGGTCCTCGGGAGGCTGACTCATCTCACGTGGGCTGGACTGCTGGGCCGCACCATATCTGGACCGAAGACTCTTGGTGCCTTGTGGTGTACCCAAGATAGGATGGAAGATCTAATGTTCCTTGATGTTACCAACTATCTATAAACCCTAGGGCCCCTGGTGTCTATATAAACCCGGGGGCTTAGTCCGTAGAGGCTAGGAGAACAATCACCATCCTACTACCTAGTTAGGGTTTAGTTCGTCTGATCTCATGGTAGATCTACTCTGTAACCCCCTCATACACAATCAATACAATCAAGCAGGACATAGGGTTTTACCTCTTAGAGAGGGCCCGAACCTGGGTAAACATCATGTCCTAGGTCTACTGTTCCCCATCGATCCAAGGTCCATAGTTCAGGACCCCCTACTCGAGATCTGCTGGTTTTGACATCGACACACATATGGAGCTGTTGAATCACCGGATAAAGCAGCTGGTGGAGCTTCTCCATATGACAAGGCGAGCTCTCCAGGACCTGTGCATCAAATATGGCCCGCGGAGGAGCTACCCACCAGCTTCTTCGGGCTCATAGCTCGGCCGCAAGAAGTTGTCCCGCAAGTTGCTTGCTGGAAATGATCCACGTGCCTAGAAGGGACTCAGCAAGCATACGCCTATGTGAAGACACCCTTTCGGCGTGTTGAAGCAGAGGTCATTGCCGTGGGACCCCCGAAGGGAAGGTTCGAAACGCGGAGCAGCTCCTCACCGAGGTAGCAGAAGGGGCCTGGATTACCGAGGCCAAGTGTCCCTGGGACACTTTCTATTTTTAGATAATACATCGAAATGCCAAAGTGTGTGGGATGTATAAAAATTATCCTTTGTTTTAATGAGTATGACTTTAAATTTCGTCATGTGAGTGTGTTGTTTTCATGTAATATTCCTCATGTTTGACCATGTTGAACTGAATGTGGCCAGTCGCCGGCTTCGGCCCCTTTATAGAGTATACAAAGGGTGTCCCTTTAGGCAATCGAGACCCTTAGCTGACGTCTCGGTTCCCAAAGGCGGTCTGTGCACATAGGAACTAGGCAATCGGAATGTTATGTCTTTATAACTTTCACTTAGTCATAGGAGCTTGACTGTGGGAGCTGATGACGAGCCCCCGGTGTGTCAAGTGGTCAGCTTGGGTAGCCGAGGTCTATGACAATTCCCACTTTGGCTAATGCGAGGAAGAAGCCCTTTGTTTTGCACGGGTGATCACTAATGATACGTCATTTAACGCGATCTTCGGACGGTCGACTAGTTTACGCTTACCAAGACAGTTAGTTTTTGACTTTCTCCACTGAGGTGCTCTACCATGCGAGTTGGCTGCACTATCGTAGTGGTTCTCCCATTACGCCCTTAGCCGAACTGATCGGAAGCATAAGGGGTACACATAGGAGCCGGGCAACCCAACTATTGACCAAAATCTAGGTTCAAAACTGATTCATATAATGCAAACATCCGAGACACCGAGTGCCTCGGACTTGTAGTTTGGGGCATATGATTTTTAAAAGCAAAGCCCTTTGTATCAAGAAGTGTTCCTTTTGTCTCAAACGTAATAATTATAAGGAAATGCTAAAGAACCTTAACGGGCACGATTTCTTTATTTCATATGGTCAAGCCGTATATGTTGACCTTGGACAAGAGGAACTTCGGAAAGATACAATGCACAGAAAATAAATAAAAGATAAGGAGTAAATCAAAACAGGACGGACTTGTCAGCGGGTTTATTAGCCTAAGCCGCTTCCTGCCACATGTCTGCGTCTCCATGCTGTTGACCAGCTCATCTTTGTTGATGGCGTAGCTGATATGGGCTGCCTACAACCTCGGTCGTTCACGAGCTTGATGCTTTTGTTGGTCGGGTCCTTTGAAGAGGTCTGCAGCTGGCATTTGGGTGGTTAATGCCATGTGGGCATGCTTTTTCCTGGCTAGGTCTTTTACAGAGTCCCGCCAGTGTGTGAGCCCAAATTGCCTCACTACACGGTCGAGCTGATCCCGACGCTTCCATTCTTTTGGCTCCTCGGCAACCCAGGGAATTTTTAGTGCAAAGTTATGCACCCTGGGGACGTAATGTCCCTTCCACGGGAGGCGCGCGAGGAACCCGTACCCCTACTTAGGGTGGGAGAGTGCTTGTCCGAGGTCAGATGGCACGACCCACGTAAGCTTCGATGAGCTGGGGCGCACTTTGCCGCACGGGCTGCCTGCACCTCGGCTGCAAAAGCCGCGGTCTGCTCCTCCGTCCAAAGAGAGCGTTCGGTGTTGCCATTGACTATAATAACACCGTTTGGTCCTGGAATTTTGAGCTTCAGGTAAGCATAATGCGGGACTGCATTGAAGCGAGCAAATGCGGTGCACCCTAGAAGCGTGTGGCATTCGCTACAAAAGGGTACAATGTTGAAGATTATTTCCTCGCTCCTGAAGTTCTTGGGTGACCCAAAAACTACCTCTGGGGTCACGCTTCTCGTGCAGCGAGCTTTGACATCTGGTATCACACCTTTAAAGGTGGTAGTGCTGGGCTAGATTCGAGATGAGTGGTTGCCCATCTTTCTGATTGTATCAGCGTAGATTAAATTGAGGTTGCTGTCTCCGTCCATGAGGACGCGTGTCAGATGGAAGCCATCGACGATCGGGTCTAGGACCAGCACAACTGATCTGCCATGCCTGATGCTAGTCGGATGGTCATGTTTGTCAAATGTGATCAGGTAAGCTGACCACGGATAAAACATCAGGCCTAAAGGATCCAATGCATAGACGTCTCAAAGAGCGTATTTCCTCTCCCGCTTCGGGAAGTGGGTGACGTAGATCATGTTGACGTCCTTCACCTCATGAGGAAATTGCTTCTGGCCTCCATTATTTGGCCATCGAGGATCATCCTCATCCTTGTTGTGGGGCTGGGCTTTACTGCTCCCCTCCTATACCATTTTGCCAGCCTGCTTGAAGACCCAACAATTCCTATTAGTGTGGTTTGCTGGTTTGTCCGAGGTACCGTGGATTTGGCACGGCCTGTCAAGGATCTTGTCTTGCTGGCTGGGTCCATCCTTGTTCCCTTTAAAGGGCTTCCTTTTCTGCCCAGATCTAGGTCCGTTGAATCCTGCATTGACAGCGGCGTTCTCTGTATCGCTTCCGCCATTTCTATGTCTGCGCTTATTTTTATTGCGCTTGGGCTTGCCATTGGCGTCGCGACTCTCCGAGGTGCCCGCCTCACTATTGTGAGTACTGCGGGCCAGCCAGCTATCCTCTCCCATGCAAAAGTGGGTCATGAGTGAGGTGAGGGATGCCATGGTCCTCGGCTTATCTTACCCGAGTTGTCGAGCGAGCCATTCATCTCGAATGTTATTTTTGAATGCTGCAATGGCCTCGGCGTCTGAGCAATCGATAATCTGGTTCTTTTTAGTGAGGAACTAATACGTCCATTTTGCATCATCATTTCTTACTGTTATTTATAATGTTTTTATGCATAATAATGCTTTTTGGAGTAATTCTAATGCCTTTTCTCTCATAATATGCAAGGTTCACACAAAGAGGGAGAATGCCGGCAGCTGGAATTTTGGACCTGAAAAAGCTACGTTAGAGTTACCTATTCTGCACATCTCAAAATGAGCTAAAAATTTACGAAGAATTATTTTGGAATATATGAAAAATACTAGAGCAAATAACTACCGGAGGGGGCCACCTGGTGAGCACAAGACACCAGGGCATGCCAGGCCCCCCTGGCGCGCCCTGGTGGGTTGTGCTCAGCCCAGCCCACCTCCGATGCCCATCTTCTGGTATATAGGTCATTTTGACCTAGAAAAAATCAAGGGAGGACTTTCGGGATGAAGTGCTGCCATCTTGAGGTGGAACTTGGGCAGGAGCACTTTTGCCCTCCGGCGGAGCAATTCCGTCGGGGGAACTTCCCTCCCGGAGGGGGAAATCGAAGCCATCGTCATCACCAACAACCCTCTCATCTTTGGGAGGGCAATCTCCATCAACACCTTCAACATCACCATCTCCTCTCAAACCCTAGTTCATCTCTTGTGTTCAATCTTTGTACCGAAACCTCAGATTGGTACCTGTGGGTGACTAGTAGTGTTGATTACATCTTGTAGTTGATTACTATATGGTTTATTTGGTGAAAGTTTATATGTTCAGATCCATTATGCTATTTAATACCCCCTCTTATCTTGAGCATGATTATCATTTGTGAGTAGTTACTTTTGTTCTTGAGGTCATGGGAGAAGTCATGTTGCAAGTAATCATGTGAACTTGATATGTGTTTGATATTTTGATGATATGTATGTTGTGATTCCCTTAGTGGTGTCATGTGAACGTCGACTACATGGCACTTCACCATATTTGGGCCTAAGGGAATGCATTGTGGAGTAGTTATTAGATGATGGGTTGCTAGAGTGACAGAAGCTTAAATCTTAGTTTATGCGCTACTTCATAAGGGAACGATTTGGATCCAAAAGTTTAATGATATGGTTAGATTTTATCTTATTAATTTTCTCGTAGTTTCGGATGCTTGCGAGGGGGTTAATCATAAGTAGGAGGTTTCTTCAAGTAAGAACAGCACCTAAGCACCGGTCCACCCACATATCAAATTATCAAAGTAGTGAACACAAATCAAACCAACATGATGAAAGTGACATGGTGAAATTCCCGTGTACCTTCAAGAACGCTTTGCTTATCATAAGAGACTGTTTTGGACTGTCCTTTGCCACAAAAGGATTGGGCTACCTTGCTGCACTTTTTTTACTGTTACCGTTACTTCTCTGTTACAAATTATCTTGCTATCAAACTACCTGTTACCGACTATTTCAGTGCTTGCAAAAATACCTTGCTGAAAACCACTTGTCATTTCCTTCTGCTCCTCGTTGGGTTCGACACTCTTACTTATCGAAAGGACTATGATTGATCCCCTATACTTGTGGGTCATCAAGACTCTTTTCTGGCGCCTTTGCCAGGGAGTGAAGCGCTCTTGGTAAGTGGAAACTGGTAAGGAAAAATTATTACTATGTGCTGAAATTTATTGTCACTTGCTACTATAGAAAACAATCATTTGAGGTTTTTTTGGGGTATCTTCACCTCGACCGGAAGCACAATTAGTTGCCCCTCAACCTACTACACCTACTAAAAATATTGGTTATGAAATTCCTTTAGGTATGATAGAACAATTGCTAGCTAATCCTTATGCAGGAGATGGAACCGAACATCCTGATATGCACTTGATATATGTAGATGAAATTTGTGGATTATTTAAGCTTGCAGGTTTGCCCGGAGATGAAGCTAAGAAGAAGGGTTTCCCTTTATCTTTGAAGGTAAAAGCATTAACATGGTATAGGCTATGCGATGATATTGGATCTTGGAACTGGAATCGATTGAAATTGGAATTTCACCCAAAAAATTATCCTATTCATCTAGTTCATCATGATCGGAATTACATATATAATTTTGGCCTCGTGAAGGAGAAAGTATCGCTCTAGCTTGGGGGAGGCTTAAGTCAATGTTATATTCATGCCCCAATCATGAGCTCTCAAGAGAAACTATCATTCAGAATTTTTATGCTTAGCTTTCTCGTGATGATCAATCCATGCTCTATACTTCTTGTACTGGTTCTTTTATGAAGAAGACTATTGAATTCAAGTGGGATCTTTTAGAAAGAATTAAATGCAACTCTGAAGATTGGGAACTCTAGAAGGTAAAGGGTCAGGTATTAAACTTAAGTTCAATTGTGTTAAATCCTTTATGAATACCGATGCTTTTCAAAAGTTTAGCACTAAATATGGACTTGACTCTGAGATAGTAGCCTCTTTCTGTGAATCATTTGCTACTCATGTTGATCTCCCTAAGGAGAAGTGGTTTAAATATCACCCACCTATTAAAGAAGAAATTAAAGAACTGGTCATAGTTAAAGATGAAACTATTATTTACAATGTTGATCCAGTTGTGCCTACTGCTTATATTGAAAAGCCACCTTTCCCTATTAGGATAAAGGAACATGCTAAGGTTTCAACTGTGGTTCGCAAAAGTAATATTAAAGCACATAAACCTTCTGAGCAAATTAAAGTAGAACCTCGTGTTGCTATGGTCAAACATCTCCTAGTAGAAAATATTCATGGGCATGTTATTTACTTCTGTGATGAAGCTGCTAGAATTGCCAAACCCGATGAAAAAGATAAACATAGACATGTTGTTGGCATGCCTGTTGTCTAAGTTAAAATAGGAGATCATTGTTATCATGGCTTATGTGACTTAGGTGCTAGCGTGAGTGCTATTCCTTTTACCTTATACCAAGAAATTATGGATGACATAGAACCCGCTGAAATAGAAGACATAGAAGTTACTATTAAACTTGCTAATCGAGGCACCATCACACCACTTGGGATTGTTAGAGATGTCGAAGTCTTGTGTGGGAAAATAAAATACCCTACTGATTTTCTAGTTCTTGGTTCCCCACATGATGATTTTTGTCCCATTATCTTTGGTAGACCTTTCTTGAACACCGTTAATGCTAAAATAGATTGTGAAAAACAAACTGTCCGTGTTAGCTTTGGTGATCAGTCTCATGACTTTAATTTCTCCAAGTTTAATAGACAACCTCATAAGAAAGAATTGCCTAGTAAGGATGAAATAATTGGTCTTGCTTCTATTGCCGTGACTTCTACTGATCCACTAGAACAATATTTGCTAGACCATGAAAATGATATGCATATGCATGAAAGAAATGAAATAGATAAATTTTTCTTTGAACAACGACCTCTGCTCAAACATAATTTGCCTATTGAAACTCTAGGAGGTCCTCCTCCACCTAAAGGTGATCCTATGTTTGAATTAAACAATTGCCTAACACTTTGAAATATGCTTATCTTGATGAGAAAAAGATATATCCTGTTATTATTAGTGCTAACCTTTCAGAACATGAAGAAGAAAGATTACTAAAAACTCTGAAGAAGCACCATGCTGTTATTGGATATACTCTTGATGATATTAAGGGCATTAGTCCCACTCTATGTCAGCACAAGATCAATATGGAACCTGATGCTAAACCCGTTGTTGATCATCAACGACGTTTAAATCTTAAGATGAAAGAAGTGGTAAGAACTGAAATACTAAAGCTTCTGTAAGCAGGTATAATCTATCCCATAGCTGATAGTAGATGGGTAAGCCCAGTTCATTGTGTCCCTAAGAAGGAAGGTATTACTGTTGTTCCTAATGATAAAAATGAACTTATTCCACAAAGAATTGTTACTGGCTACAGAATGGTAACTGATTTTAGAAACTAAATAAAGCAACTAGAAAAGATCATTACCCTTTGCCTTTTATTGATCAAATGTTGGAAAGATTATCTAAGCACACACACTTTTGCTTCCTTGATGGATATTCTGGTTTTTCTCAAATACCTGTTTCACAACATGATCAAGAGAAAACCACCTTTACTTGCCCTTTTGGAACCTATGCTTGTAGACGTATGCCTTTTGGTTTATGCAATGCACCTACTACCTTTCAAAGATGTATGACTGCTATATTCTCTGATTTTTGTGAAAAGATTGTTGAGGTTTTCAAGGATGATTTTTTTGTTTATGGAACTTCTTTTGATGATTGCTTGAGCAACCTTGATCGAGTTTTGCAGAGATGTGAGCAAACTAATCTTGTCTTGAATTGGGAGAAGTGCCACTTTTATGGTTAATGAAGGTACTGTCTTGGGGCATAAAATTTCTGAACGAGGTATTGAGGTGGATAAAGCTAAAGTTGATGCAATTGAGAAAATGCCATGTCCTAAAGATATAAAAGGTATTCGTAGTTTCCTTGGTCATGTTGGTTTCTATAGGAGGTTTATTAAAAACTTCTCTCAAATTTCTAGTCCTCTTACTAATCTTTTACAAAAGGATGTTCCATTTGTTTTTTATGATGATTGTGTAGAAGCCTTTGAAACACTTAAGAAAGCCTTAACTTCTGCACCTATTGTTCAACCACCTGATTGGAACTTGCCTTTTGAAATTATGTGTGATGCTATTGATTATGTTGTTGGTGCTGTTCTAGGACAAAGAGTTGATAAGAAATTAAATGTTACTCATTATGCTAGCAAAACTCTAGACAGTGCCCAAAGAAATTATGCCACTACTGAAAAAGAATTTTTACCAGTTGTGTCTGCCTGTGACAAATTCAGATCTCACATTGTTGATTCCAAAGTAACTATTCACACTGATCGTGCTGCTATAAAATATCTTGTGGAAAAGAAGGATGCTAAACCTAGACTCATTAGGTGGGTACTCTTGCTACAAGAATTTTATTTACATATCACAGATAGGAAAGGGGCTGAGAATCCCGTAGCTGATAACTTGTCTAGGTTAGAGAACATTCTTGATGACCCACTACCTATTGATGACAGTTTTCCTGATGAACAACTAGCTACAATAAACGTTTCTCATAATACTCCTTGGTATGCTGACTATGCTAATTACATTGTTGCTAAATATATACCACCTAGTTTTACATACCAACAAAAGAAAAAATTCTTCTATGATTTGAGACATTACTTTTGGGATGACCCACATCTTTATAAAGAAGGAGTAGATGGTATTATTAGACGCTATGTACCTGAGCATGAACAGGAACAAGTCCTACAGAGATGTCACTCCAAAGCTTATGGAGAGCATCATGCGGGAGATAGAACTGCTCACAAGGTATTGCAATCTGGTTTTTATTGGCCAACTCTCTTCAAGGATGCCCGTAAGTTTGTTTTATCTTATGATGAATGTCAAAGAATTGGTAATATCGGTAAGTGTCAGGAAATGCCTATGAATTATTCACTTGCTGTTGAACCATTTGATGTTTTGGGTTTTGATTATATGGGACCTTTTCCTTCCTCTAATGGGTATACTCATATTTTGGTTGTTGTGGATTATGTTACTAAGTGGGTAGAAGCTATTCCAACTAGTAGTGCTGATCACAACACTTCCATTAAAATGCTTAAAGAAGTTATTTTCCCAAGGTTTGGAGTCCCTAGATATTTAATGACTGATGGTGGTTCACACTTTATTCATGGTGCTTTCCGTAAAATGCTTGCTAAATATGATGTTAACCATAGAATTGCTTCACCCTATCATCCTCAATCTAGTGGTCAAGTTGAACTTAACAATAGAGAAATAAAACTAATATTACAAAAAACCATTAATAGGTCCCGAAAGAATTGGTCTAAGAAATTGGATGATGCACTTTGGGCCTACAGAACAGCATATAAAAATCCTATGGGTATGTCTCCGTATAAAATGGTTTATGGAAAAGCTTGTCATTTACCTCTTGAGTTAGAACATAAAGCATATTGGGCAATTAAAGAACTCAACTATGATTTCAAACTTGCCGGTGAAAAGAAGTTATTTGATATTAGCTCATTAGATGAATGGAGAACCCAAGCTTACGAAAATGCAAAATTATTTAAAGAAAAGGTTAAGAGATGGCATGACAAAAGAATCCAAAAGCGGGAATTCAAAGTGGGAGAATATGTTCTCTTGTACAACTCTCATTTTAGATTCTTTGCAGGAAAACTTCTCTCTAAATGGGAAGGACCATATATCATCGAGGAGGTTTATCATTCTGGAGCTATCAATATCAATAATGCTGAAGGTATTATCCGAAGGTAGTCAATGAGCAAAGAATTAGGCAATATATCTTAGGTACGCCTATTAATGTTGAAAGCAATATTATTCAAACCATGACACCGAAGGAACACATAAAAGAAACCTTCCGAAACACTCCAGAATACTTAAAAATAAGGAGGTACGTGATATGGTAAGTAAACGGACTCCAAAAATCCGTAAAATATTTTTTTGTCAGTTTTGGAATATTACAAAAATTAGGAAAATAAGAAACAACCAAGAAGGCAACTGAGGAGGGCACAAGACACCAGGGCGCACCTGCCTTGCATGGCACGCCCAGGTGGGTTGTGGCCACCTCGGGAACCTTCCTGACTTCATTTTCCTCCCGTTTGCTTGTTTCCCAAGATAAAAAATCTTTATATACCCCCCGAATGTATTGACCACCATATCACGGAGAAATCTTTTGTTCTTGTTTCATGTTGTTTTTCTGGTAGATCTGAAATTATGTCGTCTCAAGACTCGGAGGGTGAGATCTATGTTGTTGATGTCAGATTCAGGGCTCCGCAGACCCAAGAAAGGTTCGAACTCTGGGGTGCGCGTGAAGAACTCAATCTCCCCAGCCTGCCGACTCGTCGATCTCACCGCCTTGCTC
Organism: Thinopyrum elongatum; assembly: GCA_011799875.1. Lineage (NCBI taxonomy): Eukaryota > Viridiplantae > Streptophyta > Magnoliopsida > Poales > Poaceae > Thinopyrum > Thinopyrum elongatum. Next base: position 447,941,674 of record CM022299.1, read on the forward strand.
GATGAACAGGAAAGGAAAGGGACTCAGCAGTTTACCCAGGTTCGGGCCACCTTGCGGTGTAAAACCCTACTCCTGCTTTGTGGTGGATTGGCCTCGAGGTGGGCTGAGGATGAACTAGTACAGAGGGAGAACAACCTCAGGAGGAGTGTTCTTGTGCTGGTGTGAACTGGTGAGGGTGATCTAGTTCCCCCCTTCTATGGTGGTGGCCTAGCTATTTTTATAGTGGCCTCGGTCCTCTTCCCCCAAAATGAAGGCGGGAAGGGATCCCACAACGGCCAAGTTTGAAGGGAGACAAGTAGTACATCTTATCCTGACGAAAGGTGGTCTTCACCTGCAAAGCTTCTGGTCGTGACGTCGTGGTGGGCTCGGTGATGACCTCCATCCTGCCGTCCTGGCCTTGTAGCATGGGAATGGAAACCTTTGGCTGATTCCTTGGGACTCTGCGTCTGCGCTTGCTTCCTTAGCACCAAAGAGGAAACCTGCTGTGCTGCGCCTGCTGGCGCCCTCCTGGCCTTGGTCATCATGGCTTGCGTCATCTGAACCTCACGAGGTGGGGCTTGCATGGAAATCTCCGCTCCACAGGAGCTGGCGTGGGGAAGCCGCTCCCTCCGGAGGTCTTGGCGTCGTCCGCCTCGCGAGGCTTGGCCCCTCGCGATGGTCTTGTGTTGTTGATGCTGGAGAAGGGCCGTACCAGGCCACTGATGAAGCCAAGCTATGGGCCTCAGGCAGGCAAGTCTGGGTACCTCGGTTCCCAGAACGCCGACAGTAGCCCCCGGGCCCAAGGTGCGCTCGGACTTGGCTTCGAGGCAAAGCCAAAGGGCAAGGGCGAAGCGCCGCGGGCCCTAACCGCCTGCGGACCCGGTCGACACGTGGCGCTTGATGGGTCGTGGGCGTCTCCACTTCCCCACGCTGCATCGGCAACCGTCCGACTTGACAATAACCTGCTGCATGCAAAAAAGATCATCATTACCGGAGATCATGGAGGCCGGCGGTTGGCCTCCCTCTGGCTATAATTGGGAGGAGGGGCGGAGCCCCCTGCTCATCTCCGTCTTCCGCTACTTGCTTCTTCTTCTTCCCTCTCGCCTCGCCATCTTGTCGAAGCACCATGGCGCCGGGGAGGAGGTTTTCCGCGGTGGAGAAAGGGAAGGCCCCCAAGGAGGGGCCCGACTCGCCGCCGCCCAAGAGAGGCCGTGGGAGACCCCGAAAGCATGCAGCGACTCCGGCGGTGGCCCCTCGAGGGCGCGGGCGCGCTCCTCCGACAGCCGGCGCCGCCTCCGGCAGCCACGGTGGAGCTTCTTCCCGCGGCAAGGGCTGCCGCGGTCGGGGCGGCTTCGGTGATGAGGGGAGGCGTGCGATGGTCGTTCGGCCGCCACGACCGCGCTCCCACTCAGCCGACGCGCTCCCGGAGTTCGTCGTGTGGTCGGAGAGGCCTGTGGGCAACTGGTTCCAGCTGCCGCGCTCCTTTGCGAGCGCGCTGCCGGCCGAAGGGCCTGGCGGCCTCTGGCTGCAGGCTGACGGCTGCTGCAGCAAGGCCTCCTGGGTGGATGTCGAGGTCACCGCCGCCGGCAATGTGTTCCTGAACCGCGGGTGGCAGCTGTTCGCCCGCGCACGTGGCCTGCATGGGAGGTGCACCCTCCACTTCAGGTACGACGGCGCCGCGACCCTCTATGTCAGGGTCTTCGGGGAAAGCGGCCGGCGCCTGGGGTGCTGCCCGGAGAGCGACAGCGATGACGAATATGACGGCGACGGCGCCGTTGCTGGCGGTGAGATTGCCCTTGGTGACGGCCGCGCCGGCTCTAGCAGCGGGGGCTCCTCCTCCGGGCAGAGTACAAGCGACGGCGACTGCGATGAGCCGCCATGCCGCCGGGCTTGGACCGGGGAGGGCGATGAGCCGCATCACCGGCGCGCCCCGGTGAAACAGGAGGAAGACGCCGACTGAGCTTGGGTGTTGCCGGGGCCGAGCATCAGGAGTCGCCGTAGTCGCGCAGCTTGCTTTTGTTTCTTTTTTCCTCCTACATTGAAAGAAGTAGAGGGCCGTGTTGGGGCATGTAATGAACCCTGGCACTTGTGTCGTTATGCTAAGCTCGTTGTTTTTATATCATGTTGTGAGGTCCATGTTTCTACTAGGTGTGTTCAGGGTAACTTAGCTCGATGTGCTCGTCGTAGACTTCCATGTCGCGAGGGCATGCCTTTCCAGGGGCATCTTCCAAAGGCTTCCTTCTTGAAAACTCGTGCGTCGTTGAGCCTCGGGAGGCGTCATGTAGCTGCAGGGTTAGAAAACCTCATGAGGCGTCTTGTCCTACCTCACGCAAGCCCCAGAGCGTGGGTTGGTTGTAGCTAGTACACCGCGTCGCGATGCCCGGAGGCATGGACTTAAGAGGGTGCGCATGCCCGTGAGCTTGTTCGAGGGCGTCACGCGAGGATTAAGGCGCCGAAGCCAGGGTACTAAGGCTTTGGCGAGGTGTGTTCACGGGCGTGCCCGAGCGCACACACCTGCCCAGCCCCCGCGCGCGGGACGCGCGAGGAGGAGCAACGGGCAACTGCCACTCCCCCTGATGCAAGAGCTGGAAGAGTGAACGATGCAAGGAGAAGAAATTTCCCAACCCTCAAATGAAACGCGAAAAATCTCAAATTCCATTCAAGAAGTTGCAAACCAACTGCAGAAAGCAAGCAAAAGAACAGCCGCGTCCGGCACCTATAGTAGTCTTCTTGTCTTCCCACCAGCGCGGAGCATGGGGCCTCCACTAGGACGTGGATGGGAGCCCCCGTGAGGCCCAGGGCGGCGCTCAGGAGACTTCGGGGGGTGTACAGCCCCAACTCATTATTACGTGAGAGTGTCACGAGCGGAGATCCTCACGGGCGCATGGCCTTGGTCATGGGCGAGTTGAGGAACACTCCCCGCCCCCAGGGCAGGAACCCCGCTCTGCGCATCCCCCGGCCACCGTTGGGGTGTCTGGAAACCAGGACAGGACCAAGGGGCAAGGGGCCATGCGAGCGGTGGTGAGGGGGCTGTGGGCCTCCTCCGGGGGAGAGGGCTTGCCGGCGCCTTCCCCAGGAGAAGACCCGCTTCTGGCCTGCACACACCGGGGTGGGGGTGGCACCGCTCGTAGTCTGACTCCGGAGGTTCCTGCGAGTTAGTCGAGGGAAGAGAACATAGCACATAGACGCGCCTACTGTCCTGCCGTTGATCTTCCCGCAAGGAGACGAAGGCACTGAGGATCCGGTGAGGTGACGTCGCGGGGCGGGCCGCGAGCCAGAGCTCGATCTCTCAGGTTTATCAGCGCTGCAGGGACGGACCCAAGCATAGGCGCCGTGCCAGCGGCCCCCGTTGCGGGGTGAGCAAAAGGCAGGTTAGCAATGCGCGGAAGTCGTGAGGGGCGACTCCATAAATAACGAGATAGCAGAGGTAACGTCGATAACCATAATAGCACAGGTGAGCATACTGGTCCGGGGTATTTGAAATAAAATGGTGTGACCGCAGGCCTGGCCCTGGCAGCTTGAGGATAATGCAGCTCGAGGGGCGCCCCCAATTGAACAAACCAAAAAGAGTGTCACCTGGTACCGTTGCTGAAGAAGTGTTGGAGTAGCTGAAGACACGCGCTGCGGAAGTCGTTCCTCATGAGCCGTCCAGGTCCCGAGCCTCGTAAGGCCCCAGGGACCTGGGGGGCTTGCAAGGATCCAGCGCCTCCTCCGATAGGATCGCCTGGTGCCTAGCCTCGTGAGCCGGCAGGATGCTCCGCATGTAACGCTGGTGCGTGGCAGCCTGGTTCAGCAAACCGAAAGGCATGCGAACGTAGCTGTGAGGGGGGCCCTCGCACCAGCCCACATGGGACGGCCAGTAGAGCTCCTGAGACGTGGCCCGGTTGAGCGCTGGGATGTTGATGTAGACGCACAGCCCACTGCACTCGTCAGGGGAGGGAGCTGCGCCTAGTGGTGCGGGGTGACGCTCACCTCGCATGGCCCTCGCCTCCTAAAGATCCTTGATCGCCTTGGTGATGAACTCCTGAGCGCCTGGCGCCTCGCGCCCTGCGCTCTTCTCGCGGAAACGCGCGTTGAAGCACGCCTCCACATGGTGCCCGAACGCCTCCCTCGTGACGCTGGCCAAGTCTGAGGCCCTCCAGAGGAGAGCCCCCGAGCCCAGCCTAAGAGGGGCGCCGGGCACGCCTTCCTATGCGAGAGGGGAAGGCGCCCTGTCAGTGGGCGCAGGTCCTGAGGCACGGTCGTCGGGCGCCCCATCCTCCTAGGGTCCTGGGCAGAGCAGCTACTTCTTCTTCTTGGGAACGGCCTCGGGAGGGTAGGCAGCACCCTCATCGTCTGGGTTCTCGACCGCTGCAGCCTGGTAGGCGTGCTCGAGGGAGCACACCGCATCCTTCTCGTCGCAAGCGACCGTGATGATGCCGCCGCTCCCTGGCATCTTGAGGACATTGTAGCCATGGTGAGTAGCAGCCATAAACTTGGCCAGGGCTGGATACACGAGGATGGTGTTGTACGGGAGGCGGACATGGGCGACGTCGAAGTTGATCAGCTCAGTGCGGTAGTTGTCGCGCTTGCCAAAGGTGACAGGGAGGCGGATCTGCCCTATCGGGGTGGTGGAGCCACCGGTCACTCCTAAGAAGGGCTTGGTAGGCTGAAGCTACTCATACGGCACCTGGAGTCTGTCGAACGTCTCGACGGAGAGGACATTGAATCCCGCACCGCCATCGATGAGTGCCTTGGTGACGATGACGTTGCTGATGGTAGGCGCACAAAGCATTGGGAGCGCGCCGGCAGCGGCCGCGCACTTGAGCTGGTCAGTAGAGTCGAAGGTGATGGCGTACTTGGACCACCTGAGCGGACGCGTCGCCTCGTGCTTGGGGAGGGCCGCATTCACCTCATGAGCGAACTGCTTGAAGATGCGGTGAGAGGCGGGAGCCTGAGCGCCGCCTAGGATACAAGCCACGGCACGAAGCTCTTGGAAGCCCCCAACCCCATCATCTTGGTGGTGGCCATCATTCCTCCTTGGCGGTGGCGGCAGCGGAGGAAGGCCGGCATTGCCCTAAGGGCGGTCCTCACGAGGCTGATCCCTCCAGGGGCCCTCGCGAGGCTGGCCCTGCCAGCGATCCTCACAGGGCTCGTCGCGCCAGTCCTGGCGGGGGTCGCGGTTGTCCCAGCGTCCGCCTCCACGGCCGTAGCCGCGGTCGTTGCGCTCAGGGCGGCGGCCAAGGCACCGTCCCGGATGGCCCTGAGCTCTTGGCAGTCGTTGGTGTTATGGCTGTGCACGTTGTGGAAGACGCAGAACGGACAGCCACCCTTGGAGGACTCCGGGTAGCCGCAGCCGCGCTTCATCTCAGGTTCAGCCGCGAGCACAGCTGGCCCCTTGCGCTTTACGTCCTTGGCCTTGGCCTTCTTGTCTTCTGGGTCGGCTTCTGGGAGCTCGAGGAGGGTGAGGCGACCTTCCTCGGCCCTCGAGCATCTGGCTGCCATGTTAAACATTTCCAGAGCCGAGCACAGGTCCTCATGCATGGCGAGCTCTTCCTTCATCTTGACATCCCGGATGCCATCAGTGAACGCGAAAATGATGGCCTCGTCCATCACCTTGGGAATCTTAGGGCGAACGTTGGTGAAGCGCTGGATGTACTTGTCCAAGGTCTCCCCAGGCTGTTGCTTGACGCGCTGCAGGTCGCCTACAGCCGGAGCGCAGTCTCGAGTGCCCTGGAAGTTGGCGATGAAGCGCTCCCGCATCTCATCCCATGAGGAGATCGATCCAGCGGGGAGGTTCAGGAGCCATGAGCGTGCGCCGTCCTTGAGGGCCATGGGAAACCAGTTCACCATAACCTTCTCATCGCTGTTGGCCGCCTCGATGCTCAGCCCGTAGAGCTGGAGGAACTCTGCAGGGTTGGGGGTGTCGTCGTAGCATGGAGGCAGGTCTGGCTTGAACTTCCCTGGCCAGACGACGCCACGCAGCTCCGGGGTGAACGCACGGCAGCCCGCCGCGCCCATGAGAGCCCACCGTAGAGGGGGAGCCTAGACTTGGCGCTCGCGCACCGCCGCCTCAGGCAGCACACGGTCTTGACGTGCGGCGCTGGGAGCGCGTGCGCCTCTCCTTGGGGACGCTGCACCACTTGGCAGCTTTCTTCGTCGCACGCCGGCGCCCTGCACGGCGGGTCGCGCTGAGGAGCCTCACGCCTTGGCTCGAGGGCGACTTCTTGCCTGGGAGGTGGAGGACGCGCACCATGGGCCACGTCGCCCGCAAGAGGTGGCTGGGGAGGCAGCGAGCGAGACGGAGCAGGGGTCTCTCCGGCGGCGCTCACGAGCTCGGCGATGCGGTCCAGCCAGTCTTCGCAGAAGTCGTCGGTCGAGCGATAGCGTAGAAGCTCGCGCGCAATGAGCAACGCGGCCTGCGCGTTCGCCGGGCCACGACAGGCATGGGAGGACGAAGCAGCCGCCGGAGTCAGCGACGGGGTGGGGGTGCGCCCGTCGCGCCGTACAGAGGGATGCAGCGACGAAGCCTGCTGCTCGTGGGCTGCAGGGCCGGTGGCAGCATTTGCCGCAGGCAACGAGGAACGACGGGGGGTGCCGTTGCCCGCAGGTGCAGTCTGGGCGACACGGGCGGCGAGAGCAGCCCGGCGCTCAGCGCGAACTCGACGAGCGTCGGCCATGGGAACGGTGGAACGGCGGCGAATCGGTCGGTGGAAGAGAGGCTCCGACGCACCCCTACCTGGCACGCCAAATGTCGGATTCAGGGCTCCGCAGACCCAAGAAAGGTTCGAACTCTGGGGTGCGCGCGAAGAACTCAATCTCCCCAGCCTGCCGACTCGTCGATCTAACCGCCTAGCTCGATGAACAGGAAAGGAAAGGGACTCAGCAGTTTACCCAGGTTCGGGCCACCTTGCGGTGTAAAACCCTACTCCTGCTTTGTGGTTGATTGGCCTCGAGGTGGGCTGAGGATGAACTAGTACAGAGGGAGAACAACCTCAGGAGGAATGTTCTTGTGCTGGTGTGAACTGGTGAGGGTGATCTGGTTCCCCCCTTCTATGGTGGTGGCCTAGCTATTTTTACAGTGACCTCAGTCCTCTTCCCCCAAAATGAAGGTGGGAAGGGATCCCACAACGGCCAAGTTTGAAGGGAGACAAGTAGTACATCTTATCCTGACGAAAGGTGGTCTTCGCCTGCAAAGCTTCTGGTTGTGACATCATGGTGGGCTCGGCGATGACCTCCGTCCTGCCGTTCTGGCCTTGTAGCACGGGAATGGAAACCTTTGGCTAATTCCTTGGGACTCTGTGTCTGCGCTTGCTTCCTTAGCACTGAAGAGGAAACCTGCTGTACTGCGCCTGCTAGCGCCCGCCTGGCCTTGGTCATCATGGCTTGTGTCATCTGAACCTTACAAGGTGGGGCTTGCATGGAAATCTCCGCTCCTCAGGAGCCGGCCTGGGGAAGACGCTCCCTCCGGAGGTCTTGGCGTCGTCCGCCACGCGAGGCTTGGCCCCTTGCGAGGGTCTTGTGTTGTTGATGCTGGAGAAGGGTCATACCAGGCAGCTGATGAAGCCACGCTGTGGGCCGCAGGCAGGCAAGTCTGGGTACCCCAGTTCCCAGAATGCCGACAGTTGATTATATTGCCAACCCCAAGGTCTATGGAGATGTGGAACATTATGGTTGGACCACAGAGGAAGAAGAAGAATACGACCGAAAGGGAAAGAAGAGACAAGTTCACATGAAGGTGAAGATCCACTACCCCAACCTGGGGACATGCATGTGGAATTCAAGAAGTCAAGTCTCCCCAATGAAGCAAAGAAACCTAAAATCCAGTTTATCCCTTTTCGTCTTCTGCAGGAAAACAAGCAAGAATTATGCAAGAAGATATTAACGCTGGAACAGGAGATCGATGACTTGAAGGAGGAAAATTCCATCTTCAAGCGGAAGCTGAGAAGAAAGCTCGCTACCACTCCATCACCACCATCATCATCATCTTCCCCACCAAAGGAGACTTGAGTACATGGTATGGGCACACCCCTTGGCTTGTGCCAAGCTTGGGGGAGGTGCCCTGGTATCATATCACTGCCACTATCTTTGCCCTTACCTATTTTAGTTCGATCTTTAGTTATCCTATTGTTTAGTTGAATAAAAGTTTAGTTAGATTAGTTTTCGAGTGCTTGCTTAGTGATCTATTTATCTATGTAATCGTGTGCGAGATATATAATAAAGTTTAGTTTGATTTTTTGTTTCTTTACTTCCTTGTTGCAAACAAATAAAAAGAAATAAATGAAAAAGATCATATGCTAATCTTATGGTAAGTAATGACATCACATAAGGAAAAGTATAAGTGGTAATTTTTTTTGGAGATTGACAAACATAGCATTGGTCAATGATGCAACTCATGAAATAATTAATAAGGGAAGAGAAGATTCACATGCAAATATACTATCTTGGACATCTTTTATGATTGTGAGCCCCCATTAAATATTATATGTCAAAATTGTTGACATTGGACAAGGAAGACAACGTAATGATTAATGTTTGTTCATATCCACATAGAAGTTATATTGTTATAGATCCTTCAACATGTGGTGCTTGCTCAATATCTTTGCTAGCCAAAAACTCCACACTAAGTAGCGATACTACTTGTGCATCCAAAAACCCTTAAACCCAAAATCTTATTTTGAGAGTCCACCACACCTACCTAGGGATTGAGTAAGATACTTCAAGTAAGTTTTCATCAGTGCAATAAGGTAATAAAAATTTCTTCTAAATGTGTTGGATCATTTAGTGTAAGAGAAAATTGAGCATTGTACGAACTTGTGATGGCAAAGTAATAAAAGCGACGGACGGCATAATAAAGGTTGCTATAAAAGGGGTAATATAACGTGACGTTATTTTGCATTAAGGGATTTGGCATACAAACAAAAAGTGCATGGCAACCTCTGCTTCCCTCTGCGAAGGGTCTATCTTTTACTTTTATTTGTTTACTTTTATGCAAGAGTCAAAGTACTCTTCCCTACTCCTTTTTATTTTCTCTTTTGGCAAGCATCATGTGGTGAGGAAAGATCTAAGCACATATATCCAGTTGGATATGAGTGAGCATGAGTTATTATTGTTGAAATCACCCTTGAGGTGAATACGTTGTGAGGCGAAACTATAAGCCCCTATCTTTCTATGTGTCCAGTTGAAACTTTTTGCTCATGGGTATGATGTGAGTGTTAGCAACCATAAAAGATTAAATGATGGTTGAGTATGTGGACTTGCCAAAAGGCTCCGATACATGTCCCTTCCCGAAAATATGATGAATTGTAGTTGCAAAGTTGACTGAGAACATAGTTTGTTGGTTTTCAATAGAGTTTATGCTTTATACTTCAATGTTGTGATGAATTGTTACTTGTTCATGAGAAGTTATTTGATAAAAGTTGTGTTATAAAGTTTTATGTTAAAGTTCTTTGCAGTTATAATAATAATCATGATGCTTCTATGTATGTATTTTGTTTTTATCGAAACCTCTCTCTCTCTCTCTCTCTAAGCATGTGGACATGTTTTTCGATATCGGTTTTTCGCTTGAGGACAAGCGAGCTCTAAGCTTGGGGGAGTTGATACGTCCATTTTGCATCATGAATGTTTTTATGCATAATAATGCTTTTTGGAGTAATTCTAATGCCTTTTCTCTCAAAATATGCAAGGTTCACACAAAGAGGGAGAATGCCGGCAGCTGGAATTCTGGACCTGAAAAAGCTACGTCAGAGTTACCTAATCTACACATCTCCAAATGAGCTGAAAATTTATAGAGAATTATTTTGGAATATATGAAAAATACTGGAGCAAATAACTACCGGAGTGGGGCCACCTGGTGAGCACAAGACACCAGGGCGCGCTAGGCCCCCCAGGCATGCCCTGGTGGGTTGTGCTCAGCCCAGCCCACCTCCGGTGCCCATCTTCTGGTATATAGGTCATTTTGACCAAGAAAACATCAAGGGAGGACTTTCAGGATGAAGCGCCGCCATCTCGAGGCGGAACTTTGGCAGGAGCACTTTTGCCCTCCGGCGAAGCTATTCCGCTGGGGGAACTTCCCTCCCGAAGGGGGAAATCGAAGCCATCGCCATCACCAACAAATCTCTCATCTTTGGGAGGGCAATCTCCATCAACATCTTCAACAGCACCATCTCCTCCAAAACCCTAGTTCATCTCTTGTGTTCAATCTTTGTACCGGAACCTCAGATTGGTACCTGTGGGTGACTAGTAGTGTTGATTACATCTTGTAGTTTATTACTATATGGTTTATTTGGTGGAAGATTATATGTTCAGATCCATTATGCTATTTAACACCCCTCTGATCTTGAGCATGATTATCATTTGTGAGTAGTTACTTTTGTTCTTGAGATCACGGGAGAAGTCATGTTGCAAGTAATCATGTGAACTTGATATGTATTCGATATTTTGATGATATGTATGTTGTGATTCCCTTAGTGGTGTCATGTGAATGTTGGCTACATGGCACTTCACCATATTTGGGCCTAAGGGAATGCATTGTGGAGTAGTTATTAGATGATGGGTTGCTAGAGTGACAGAAGCTTAAACCCTAGTTTATGCGCTACTTCGTAAGGGAACGATTTGGATCCAAAAGTTTAATGCTATGGTTAAATTTATCTTAATACTTTTCTCGTAGTTGCGGATGCTTGTGAGGGGGTTAATCATAAGTAGGAGGTTTGTTCAAGTAAGAACAGCACCTAAGCACCGGTCCACCCACATATCAAATTATCAAAGTAGTGAATACAAATCAAACCAACATGATGAAAGTGACATGGTGAAATTCCCATGTACCTTCAAGAACGCTTTGCTTATCATAAGAGACTGTTTTGGCCTGTCCTTTGCCACAAAAGGATTGGGCTACCTTGCTGCACTTTATTTACCATTACCGTTACTTGTCCATTACAAATTATCTTGCTATCAAACTACCTGTTACTGACTATTTCAGTGCTTGCAGAAAATACCTTGCTGAAAACCACTTGTCATTTCCTTCTGCTCCTTGTTGGGTTCGACACTCTTACTTATCGAAAGGACTATGATTGATCCCTTATACTTGTGGGTCATCAGGAACCTGTTCCAGAACTTCCGTGCTGACTCGCCGGATTACTGGATGACGCGGCTGAGGTCGTCGATGTCCAGAGGTCGGACATAGGTTCCTTGGAAATTTGCCCTAAAGGCGTCCTCGAGTGTTTCCTAGCTCCCCATGGAGTGAGGAGGCAGGCTATTCAGCCAATGCCTTGCCGGTCCCATTAATTTGATCGGCAGATACTTGATGGCACGGAGGTCATCTCCATTGGCCATATGTATATGTAAGAGGAAGTCCTCGATCCACACCGCTGGGTCGATTGTGCTATCATATGATTATATGTTGATGGGCATGAACACGTCTCGGAACTGATGTTCCATTACTCTGTCTATGGAACAGATCGAGTGTGTGGGGCTTCGGGTCCAAGTAGTGTTGTGCCGGATATCGGGCAAAATGGGTGCGTAGGCCTAGTCCCGAGCTCGGCCATTCCTGTCCATCCAGGCATCGTAGCCGTCGAGTCCCGCGGGTTCGCGCCTTCTTGATCTGTAGATGGACTGAGGTGGCACTTGTCGGATTTAGGGCTTCGCAGACACAAGAAGGTTCGAACTCTGGGGCGTGTGCGAAGATCTCCACCTCTCAAGTCTCCGCTCGCCACCCTATGGCCTAGCTACGTCGAGCGCATGCGAGCGGGAAGGAAGATGAACTCAGCGGTTTACCCAGGTTCAGGCCACCTTGCGGTGTAATACCCTACTCCTGCTTGTGGTGGATTGGCCTCATGAGGAGGTTGAGGATGAACTAGTACAATGGTTTGAGCAGCCTTGCGAGGGCTCAAGAGATGAGGGTTGAAAGGATCTGATCCGGGGTCCGTCCCCTTCTACGGTGGTGGCTAGCCTATATTTATAGTGGCCTCGGTCCTCTTCCCTTATAGCTTAGGTGGGAAGGGATCACACAGCGGCCAATTTGAAAGGGGACAAGAAGTACATTTAATCCTGACGAAAGGTGGTCTTCTCCTGCAAAGCTTCTGGTCGTGACGCAGCAGTGGGCTCGGTGATGCCATCCGTCCTGCCGAGCTCGTGGTCTTGGTCTTGTTGCACCAGAATGGAAGCCTTTGGAGGACTCCTCGGGAACCCGCGCTTGTCCTTGCTCCTTTAGCACCGAAAGGGAAACTGCCTCCTCTGCGCCTGCTGGCACCCACCTGGCCACGGTCATCATGGCTCACGTCATCGTAGCCTCATGAGGCTGGGTACCTACATAGAAATCTCTGATCCTCGGGAGGCAACCTGGGGAGGCCGCTCCTCTGGAGGTCTTGGTGTCGTTCTCCTCGCGAGGCTAGGGGCCGTCACGAGGGCCTTGCCTCAGGGGGTCTCGTGGCTAGGCCGTACTAGGCCGTCGCTGGGCCCACGTGCTGGGCCACAGGGAGGCAAGTCTGGGTACCCCCAAACCCAGAACACCGATAGTAGCCCCCGAGCCCAAGGCGCGCTTGAGATGGCCTCGAGGCGAAGCCAAGGGGCGAGGTCGAAGCTTCGTGGGCCCCAAACCGCCTGCGGGCCAAGCTCGGCGCGTGTCGCACGATGGGACGTGGACTGTCGTGGGAAACCACGGCCACCTATGGGGCCATGAGCCCATTTTGGTTCGACGGGGGGATGGGCACGTTGCACAAAGAGCGAAGAAGCGTCAAATAGCGTGGCAGAGATCACACAGGCAGTTTTTACTCAGGTTCGGGCCGCCGTGAGGCGTAAAACCCTACTCCTGCTTTGGTGGATTGATGGTGGAAAAATGGTGGAGGAACGCAGCGCTGTTACCCGGCAAGGTCGCCTCCGGGCGAGAGCAGCTACGTGCGTATGAGTGTGCAAGGGTCCGGATCAGCCAACCCCCTCTACGGTTACCATGGGCCTCCTTTTATAGATCAAGGGGTCACCACAGTGGCAAATCAGTCATTACATACTGATTAGATAGCAAACAGTGCTATCATACCTAACTCTGCAGGCTGACAGAGCGCATTAAATGCGCCACTCAACATCACATCTCAGCTTGCCCGGCAGGCCCTGCCGGGTTGTTTTGACAGCTTCATGCCTGCTTGCTTGACACGCCTCAGGACGGGTGTCGCCTGGGGGTATTTTCTGTAGGAAGCGGCTGTCATGTGGCAAATAGCAGCCACTTAGTCACTTTGGATCTTGACACCGCACTGATCGACGACGTGCGTCGTGATGAGGTGGTGCGGTGGAGTGGTTTGCCTCCGTAAGCCCTGACAGGCTTGCCGGGACGATCCTGAGACTTGCTTCCAGGGGTAACTCCATCCCCGCCAGACTCGCCTGCTCGGCAGAGGAGGTTCTTCCCTTAGCGATATCTTGCTTCTCTGGCTCATCTTGGTCTTCTTGATCTGCATTTTGGTCTTGCCAAAGAATTGATCCCTCATGCCTTGATCTGATCTTGAGTTTGTAATCTTGTTCTTGCGCCTGTTGGCTTACCGTCCGTGCATGAGTCAGGGGAAAACATACACCCCTGTTTGTGTTCCCCGACATAAGCCCCCATGCATGAGCCATACGTGCCACGGGGCATGCTGGGTTAGGCCCCAAATAGTGCGTGGACACGTGGCAGGAGAAAGCTGCACACGACAGTTCATCATGATGACCAGTCAATCCAACGTCCACTTCGCGTAATTATCGCGAGGCGTGGGGGCGTTGGACTGTAGCAGTTAGTGTTAAAAATGGTAACTTTTCTGAAGAGCCGCGCCCCTTCCCATGCCGTTGCCCTTAAGAGGGGAAAACGCGGAAAGGTACTGATCATTCATCGTCTGCCTCGCCTCCCCATCATCTTCCTAAGCAAGCCATGCCACCACCCGCTTCCCTTGCCCAAATTCGCCGTTGATCCCCTTCCGATTTCCTTCCCGCTCTCCGCTGCATCTCAGGGGATATGGGGAAGAAAACCGCTGCTAGGGGGCAGCGGACGACCGCCGCAAAGGCGGAGGCCGCAGAGGGGAGAAAGAGGGCGACCGAGATGGACAAGAACCGAAGGGGATACGTCATCTTCTCCCCGTCGAATCTCGACGGAAACATGCTACAGGTGAGGTATGGATACCTATGGGGGAGGGAGTTCCCTAAGGGGCATGGCGCTCCCAAGGTTCTGGCGGAGGGAGAGGAGGACCCGCCAAGTTCATACAAATTTTTCTGCACATATTTCATCTGCGTTCTCTGTCCTCCCTTCTCGGATTTCCTTGAGGTGATGATGGCAATCTATGGATTCCACCTCTTGGATTTCACGCCAATGCAATGGCGTGTATGGCGATCTTTGCCCATCTATGCGAGAATTTTGTCGGGGTTGCTCCCAATGTAGATCTGTTCAGGCACTACTTCATCCCACGGGTGGAGAACAAGAGCCATCGTTCCGACAATATAAGCTGGATGCCATGGGTAGTGCCAAGAGAGAACTGGGATTACATCCTCGGCCAACAGCGCAACAGATGAGAGGAGTGGAGGGGAGATTGGTGTTGGATTTAGGATGACAAGGCTCCAGAGTTCTGTCAGGCACGAGCGGAATGCCTCGAGCGCGACAATGTCTAGAGGGCATTTGGCCTTACCGAAGACAGGCTCCGCCCGGCAATAAACAGGATTACCCGTCTAAAGACTGCCGGGCTCACCGTTGAGCACGTAGGAGCAGACTTTCTCATTCATCTCGCCGCTCTGCAGAAAAGGGACAGATTCGCCTGGGAGTATGGGGATGCTGGGGACAGGATGAGGTTGCTCCCTGGCCTGGCTAACAACCTGACAGTTTATGGCCATGCTTGGTTGTGCGATCAGCTATTTGGCAGCTTCGGCCTGTTCAAGCTGCCGGCAAACATCATCCCGCTGAACATCAACTCTGCCAGGGATCAAATCCTGAAGTGGATGCCAGATTGTGATGCCCACGGAGTTGCGGGCGATTGGTAGTTGCCCACGTTCGATGAAGAGCTGGCATGGTCCTCCACCTTAGTAGAAAGGGCCACTAAGGTGGAAGCTAAAATGTACAAACGCACCTCCATTGTGGAGGTGGCGTTCATTAAGAAGCGGCTCGAGGAACACAGGGTGGCCCAAGCTGCAGCAGCGGCGAAGGCCGGGAAGGCAGCAAAAGGAATAGGGAAAGCTGGAGATGAGGGCTCCTCCCGCGGCAAGGGTGAGACGCGAGTCTCGGAAGAGGTTGCCGGGAAGGAGCATGCCCGGGGAGAGCCCGCCGGGGACGGGCCTTTCGGAATCAAGGCCCTGTACGCAGCGGTAACAGAGGCTCTAGAGGAAGAAGAGGTTGAGAGGGTGGTCGAACCTGGAAAGGAATGGCTCACAGAAGGCCCTCAAGCCCCCGAGCCAGTCTTGGTTCCACGCCCCCAAAAACGGGCGGCTAACCAGGAAGTGGCAGCCCCCGATCCTGCGCCTGCTACCAGGAAGGCGAAGGGGACCACCTCCAAGACCAGCGTTTCCGAAGCTATGCGCCGGCATTCTCCTCGGCTCTCTGAGGCCAGGGCCCTCCCCGCCAAGCAGCCGACAGCCACGGAGGGGGACTCCAGTGCCCAATCGAGCTCGAGCTCTTCGCAGAGCTCGTCTTCATCGGAGCCTCCTGCGCCCCGGCAAGGCTCGAAATTGCCAGAGAGCTCCATCCCCCCGCCCTAGAAGAGCAGTAGGGCGCCCTCACCACCCATGGATTTCGAGATGACCTCCATGTTGATCGATGAAGAGTAAGGGAGATTGCTTCCTCCTTCCCCCCCCCCCTTTTTTCGCTTTGTCTTCAGTATCCTTGCTCGTGTTGCTGACTGATCTTGCTGGTTTGTTGCTAACAGGGAGGAGGAGGAGGAGGAGATGGAGACCCTTGTCCACCGGACCAAGCATCTCAGACATGCGGAGCCATCGTCGTCAGCGGGAGGGACGGGCCCGGCAGGGGGTGGCTCGAGCATCCCGGCGCCGAGCCCCCAGCCCAGCCCCCGGTCCGAAAGCACAGAGGAAGTTCCTTCCGCTGGGGGTGATGGTGGAGAGTTTCCCTCCACTGATGCCCAAGGAGGGGAGGGGACCACTCAAGACGAGCCCCTCCAGGAGGGGCCCATCCCACCCGTCGACAGAGTTGATGGATCCCCACCAAGGGTTTCCACGGAAGAGTCCGGCCATGACCCAGCAGCTAACGTTGCCGGGGAAACTGAAGCTTCTACCCGGCAGACTCCTCCGGGTAATTTATCTGTTCTCTTCTCATGACTTCTCTTATCATGTTGCTTCGCGTCTCTGTCTTATCAATAATTCTATCCTTCCGCCATTAACTGCTGGATCTGCTTACAGACCCTTTGAGTGAGGAGCCAGACTTGCTGGACGAGGTGGCCAAAATTGGGAAGGACGTCGCGGATGAAGCCGCCAAAATTGTTGCCGCACAGGAGCAGGAGAATGTTGCCGGGGGCGCCCTGGGTCCCCTGAAGGAGCCCGAGGAAATACCCAGTAGCGTGTCTGGATCAGGGGTCGTGGTCGAGGAGAAGATACCCCTCCAAACCATGGGCCCCTTCCCTCATTTGGCACCTCAGTGGAAGTCCCGCTACCATCTTCGAAAAACCTGGCGCTAGTGCTCGCACAGCCAGGGGTTGGAGCCCCTGGATGGTCAATGGCGACGAGTACAGAGCTTGACGAAGAACTCCAGCGTATCCTGACATCGTTGTACCAGGGAGTCAATGAGGTGGATGATTCCGCCGCTGTTGCCATGGACCTATCCTTCATGGAGTCCGTGGCGACAGGCATTAAAGAGATGCGGGAGTGACATAGCCGAAAATGGCAGGAGCTCAAGGAGCAGCGCCAGTCCGCCAACAAGGTGGACCAGAAACTGAAGGATAAGGGGATGGAGCTATGTGACTGGCACGGCAAGTAGTTCCGGGCCCTTATGAGGCAGCAGGAGACGATCTTGATGATGAGGGAAGATGTCATCGCCTGGGAAGCGTGCCTGGCTGAGCGCAAGGTGCTTCTGGATGCCAGGGAGCAGGAAATTTCTCTTCGGAAGTAGAGGCTCGAGGCCACTCTCCGCGCCAAAGATGCCGAGCTGGAGATCCTCGTGCAGCAACGCACCAAAGATCTGGGGGACAAGCACAAGGCTGCTCTGGATGCCCTCACCGCGGACTCTGCTACCCAGCTGAAGAGGCTTACTGATGATCTTGCTGCTGCTTCCTCCGTCAAGGTGGACCTCGACCGGCAGGTGATCGAGCTGACAGAGAAACTTGCCGGGAGCGCCAAGGAGGTTTCAACCCTCCAGGAGGAGGTGCTGAAAATAGGGTCCCTCCTAGAAAATACCCAGTCGCAGCTCTCCTCCAAGAGCCAGGGCCTTAAGACCGCCAACAGCACCATCGAAGACCTGAAGGCCAGGATCGGCTCCTTGGAAAGCTCAAGGGAATCCGTTGAGGCCCGCGAGCAGCAGCTGCCAAAGGATCTAGACATGACGAGGCGCCTCCGAAAGGAAGCGGAAGACAAGCTGGAGAACCACTCCGCTCAAGTTGACCTCTGGATCAAAAGCTTGATAGATTTGGCCAAACGCCTCGCCGCCCAGACTGCGTCCATGGGCATGGAGGGGTTGGTCTACCCGGCCGGAAAGCATGAGGCCCCCAGTGTTAAGCTGGGGATTTTCTTCAACAAGTTGATTGCCAAGCTGAAGACACACGAGGAGGGAAGAGCTGGCCGCTTCGAGGCTGAATCTCGGAGGCTTGCCCGCAATTCCCTCTTCATGGTCCTGAGTAACATTGCTTGCCGCCACCCGGATCTCGACCTCGCTGATGGTTTCTGGAAGCCGCCACGGGGTGCTGACGTCCCTGCCGCCGAGGAGAAGGCCACTCCCTTCGCCGACAGGGTTCTCATCATACGAGCCTGGCAGGCCCGCCCTTGAATTATTCCCGCCATCGTGCGGTCCTGTAATCAAAACGATGACGCATGTCTTGTGTTTAGACTTCGTATTATTTATGCTTTATGCGGGGCCTGGTACTTTTGCTTAATCTGAATTGCATGTTTATCCCTTTTTGAGTGTTATCCATACAGTGTCCGCATGACTAGTCTCTATGCACATTTAGGTTGCCTGCCAGTGTCATATTGCCGCAATGGTCGTAAGGGTCTGGCCCTTAATAGTCATTTGGCGTGGATGCATCCCGACAGGTTTTTCCTCAGTAGTTTCCGACGCAGCCACTCGTTCCATGAGCAGGCTCTGACTAGAACGAGGGTGCAGACAAGAGTCTAACAGAGGTACCATCTTGTGAAAGATTTCATCGCACGAACACTTAGGAACTCAAGGGATAAACAAGCATACGGATCCAAAGAATCCGTAATAATGCAAAGATAGCATGAACTTATCTCTTATCTGCGCCCCCATTTATCCCTTTCAGCTGCGGCCGTCCGTTGGGCTCGCATGTTCCGGGAAGGACTGCATTGCTTGTATATTGACCTCTAGCCCCCGGCATGGGTCGGCTAGAAGTGCATGTAACTTGGGGCAGTAGGACGTGGCGCTAGGTACGGCTGGTTTTTCTCTCTTCCTCTCCGCACCTCTTAACCAATCCAACGGCAGAAGGCACAAAAGCCACGCAAGCGCGGGCGGCCTTGCCGGTACATACTTGCCGGGGCGTCAATCAACGGACTCGCACTGGCGATCTACTCAGGATTTCCCTAAGTAGGGTAAATGCTGGACCGAGCATCGTGCGGGCTCATCGACGCTGATGATGCTAAAACCCAGAGTGCACGATTGTCAAAGAGTGAGAGTGACAGAGAAACAAAACCTGGTGTCTTTGCACATCGCTCCTTTCTCCCGAATGGAATTTGCAAGGCATTCCTGTTGCCTGGCCCGTTCAGGGTGGTATTGTTGTCCTTGCCGCTAGCTTCCGTGGCCGTTGCGCCCACGGCGTGTGGAGATGGCAAAGAGTGGGCGAGATTGGTGCGGGAGCAATGTTGCCCCTCTGCTCCGCCTCAGCCACTCCCTTGGGCGTTATGAAGGGTGACACCATTGACGGATGATGACACGCTGCTTACGCTCTCGGGTTCGCGCAGGTGATCCCCCTACCTAGCGCGCCAAAGATGTCGTGGGAAACCACGGCCACCTATGGGGCCATGAGCCCCTTTTGGTTCGGCGGGGGGATGGGCACGTTTCACAAAGAGCGGAGAAGCGTCAAATAGCGCGGCAGAGATCACACGGGCAGTTTTTACCCAAGTTCGGGCCGCCGTGAGGCGTAAAACCCTACTCCTGCTTTGGTGGATTGATGGTGGAAAAATGGTGGAGGAACGCAGCGCTCTTGCCCGGTAAGGTCGCCTCGGGGCGAGAGCAGCTACGCGCGTATGAGTGTGCAAGGGTCCGGATCAGCCAACCCCCTCTACGGTTGCCATGGGCCTCCTTTTATAGATCAAGGGGTCGCCACAGTGGCAAATCAGTCATTACATACTGATTAGATAGCAAACAGTGCTATCATACCTAACTCTACAGGCTGACAGAGCACATTAAATGCGCCGCTCAACGTCACATCTCAGCTTGCCCGGCAGGCCCTGCCGGGCTGTTTTGCCAGCTTCGCGCCTCCTTGCTTGACACGTCTCAGGACGGGTGTCGCCTGGGGGTATTTTCTGTAGGAAGCGGCTGCCATGTGGCAAATAGCAGCCACTTAGTCACTTTGGAGCTTGACACCGCACTGATCGACGACGTGCGTCGTGATGAGGTGGTGCGGTGGAGTGGTTTGCCTCCGTAAGCCCCGGCAGGCTTGCTGGAACGATCCTAAGACTTGCTTCCAGGGGTAACTCCATCCCCGCCAGGCTCGCCTGCCCGGTAGAGGAGGTTCTTCCCTTAGCGATATCTTGCTTCTCTGGCTCATCTTGGTCTTCTTGATCTGGACTTTGGTCTTGCCAAAGAATTGATCCCTCGTGCCTTGATCTGATCTTGAGTTTATAATCTTATTCTTGCGCCTGTTGGCTTACCATCCATGCACGAGTCAGGGGAAAACATACACCCATGTTTGTGTTCCCCGACACGGACGCCTCCACTTCCCCATGTCGCCTCGGCAACCGCCTTGACTTGACAACAGCCCGACGCATGCAACAGGGCTATCATTGCATGGATCATGGAGGGGCGCTGGTTAGCCTTCCCTTGCCTATAAAAGGGGGCAAGGGGTAGAGCCCCCTAGCCCATCTCCATCTTCTTGCTCTCCCACTCCGAACCACCGCCTCAACATCCATGGCGCTAGTGAGAAGGTTTTCAGCCGCCGAGAAGGGGAAAGCCCCCCGCGAGGGGCCTGTCTCAGCACCGCCAAAGAGGGGGTGTGGCCGCCACCACAAGCATGCCGCGACACCGGCGGTGGCTCCCCGAGGGCGCGGGCGCTCCCCCGCGAAGGGTGGTGGCGCTTCCGGCAGTCGCGGGAAGGCTCCCTCTCGCGCGGGCGGTTGTAGTAGCCAGGGCGGCCGCGGCTAAAGGGAAAAGCCAGCGGCGGCAGTCTGGCCGTCCCGCCCGCATTCCCACTCGGTCGACGCCGCCCAGGAATTCGTGGTGTGGACGAAGAGGCCGGCAGCCGCCTGGTTCTAGCTCTCGCGCTTCTTTGTGGGCGCGCTGCCGGCCGGAGGGCCTGGTGGCCTCTGGCTGCAGGCCGACGACTGTTGCAGCAAGGCCTCATGGGTGGAGGTCGAGGTCACCCCCGCAGGTTATGTGTTCTTGAACCGTGGGTGGCAGGCGTTCGCCCGCGCCCGCGGCCTACAGGGGAGGCGCACCCTCCACTTCATGCATGATGGGGCGGCGACGCTCTTCGTCAAGATCTTCAGAGAGGACGGCAAGCGCCTGGAGTGCTGCCCAAAAGGCGACAGCGACGACGACCACCACTTCTCCGGCGATGGAGATCATCGCGGCGGCGACATCCTCGGCGGTGAACTTGCCCTTGGCGACAGCCGTGGCGCCTCCAGCAGCATCGGCACCTCCTCTGGGAAGAGCACAATCGACGACGACTACGATGAACCGCCATGTCGCCGCGCCCGGACTCAGGAGGGTAGCGAGCCGCCATGTCGCCGTGCCTCCGTCAAGCGGGAGGAAGACTCCGACAGAACATGGGCGGTGCCGGAGTCATGCCTCAGGAGCTGTGGTCCTCGCGAGGCCGCCTTTTGCTTGTTGTTTTTTTTCTGCATCAAGAACCATAGATAGCCACGCTGGGGCGTGTAATGAACCACGACACTTGCGCCTTTATGTTAACGTTTCTATTTTGTATCCTAGCATTCGTGTTGCTACCAATCGAAAGATTCCTGCCGATCACGATTAGGATAACTTAGCTTGGTGTGTTTGTGGCGGACTCCCGCGCCGTGAGGGCGCGCTCCTACCGGTCTTCAACCCCATGCGCCTCCCGTCTCCTCACGATGCAGCTGGGGTGGCTTCTTTTGGGGAGCAGGCGGCTCCGGAACCTTGGGAGGAGCTTGCTCCTCACGGGGCCCCTGGGGGGTCGCGAGGACTTAGGGCCTCCGGAGATGCCCTCATCAGCACTACGCCCCGCGAAGGGCTTATGCAAGGTCCCTCGATGGTGAGCCAGATCGTGGCTACTTTTTGGGCATCCTTCTCCTGGCGACCGTTTCGTGCTAGAGCCCCCGAGCGAAGGTCGATCATCGCTGGTACGCCGGGCCGGGATGCCCGACGAGGCCAGGAGATGAAGGTTCAGGAGGACATATGTGCCTGTTGGCTCGCTCGAGAACATCCCGCGAGGATTAGGACGCCAAGGTCTTGGAGAGGTGTGCGCGTGGGCGAGCCCAGGCGGCGAACTGGGCCGGGTAAGGCGTACAGACTGTGCCCAGCCCCTGTTCGTGAGACGCGCGGGAGGGAGCGACGGGCAACTGCCACTCCCCCTTAAAACAAGACTTGAAAGAACAAACGCTGCAAGGAGAAAAATTCCCATCCCTTTCGAATAAAAGACGCGAGAACTTCGAATTCACTCCAAGAAGTGGCAAATTTGGTTACAAAAGCAAGCAAAAGAACAGCCGCGTCCGTCACCTACACTAGTCTTCTAGTCTTCCCGCCAGCGCGGAGCATGGGGCTTCCACTTGGGCGTGGGTGGGAGCCCCCGTGAGGCCCAAGGGCGGCGCTTAGGAGACTCCGGGGCGTGTACAGCCCCACTCATTATTACGTGAGAGTGTCATGGGTAGAACTTGCGGAGATTCTGGATGTTCAAGGCATTCTGGATGGGGACCCCGTACTGCGTCTCCAGGTGCGTGGTGGCAGACCTGGAGACGCGGGCGACCCTGAACGGGCCCTCCCACATGGGCGAGAGCTTGTGGAGCCCCTCCCTGGAGAGCACCCGCCTCAGGACGAGGTCTCCCTCCTCAAGGGTCCTGGAGCAGACGCTGCGGCAGTGGTACCGTCGCAGCGCCTGCTGGTACCTCGCCGAATGGAGCGAAGCTTGGCGACGGGCCTCCTCCCTGAGCACGAGATCTGTCCCCCGTGAGGCGTCCTGGCGTGCCTCATCAAATGCCAAGACCCGCGGGGAGCGATGCCTGACCTCGTGCGGGAGGACCGCCTCAGCCCCGTAGACGAGGAAGAACGGGGTCTCACCGATGGGCTTAGTCACGGTGGTGCGGATGGACCACAACATGGACTGAAGCTCACCGAGCCAACCCCTGCCGCGGGCCTCAAGTTTCTTCTTGAAGCTCCTTGTCTTGAGGCCCCTCAGGACCTCCACGTTGGCACGTTCAGCCTGGCCATTGCTCCGTGGGTGTGCCACAGAAGCGTAGCATATCTGCATTCCAAGGTTAGCACAATATGTCCTGAAGAGATTGCTTGTGAACTGAGAGCCATTGTTAGTAATGATACAGTTGGGGACCCCGAAATGGCTCACAAGGCCCTTGATGAACTTGACGGCCGAGCCAGCAGGGATGGTGCGCACGGGCTCCACCTCCGCCCACTTGGTGAACTTGTCGACGGCGACGTAGAGGTAGTGGTACCCACCGGCTGCTCGGGGAAACGGGCCCAAGATATCCAGCCCCCAGACCATGAAGGGACATGAGAGCGGGATGGTCTAGAGACCTTGCGTGGGCTGGTGAATCTGCTTGGCGTGGAACTGGCAGGCCTTGCAGGATCGCACCAACTCGGTGGCGTCGTTGAGCGCCGTGGGCCAGTAGAACCCGCTGCGGAACACCTTACCCATGAGGGTGCGCGATGAAGAGTGGTGTCCGTAATCTCCACCGTGGATGTCGGCCAACAGCTCGCGTCCTTGCTCCTCGGATATGCACCGCAGCGAGATGTCGTTGGGGCGCCTATGTTACAGCTCGCCGTCCTGCAAGCAGTAAGCCGTGGCCTGGCGAGCCACGCGTTCTGCATCCTCTTCCTTCTCCGGCAAGGCGCCGCTGAGCAGGTACGCCTTGAACTCCTTGATCCAGTCGCCTACCTGAGGCTCCATTGCCAGGAGTAGGCGGGCTCCTGAGGTCGGGCCACAGGCTAGGGTGCCCGAGGGTGGGGCCGGTGGCAGTTCCTCCTGGAGAGACGTCGGGCCTGCGGTCAAGGGAGCCGCCGATGGCTTGAAGAGCCTCTCCTCGAAGACGCCAGGCTCCTGAGGCTCGCGACGGGACGCCCTCCTGGCGATGTCGTCCGCTTTCTTGTTCGCGCCACGTGGGACGTGCTGCAATTCCAAACCCAAGAAGCGCCTTTTGATTTTATGTACCTCTTCCAAGTATGCCTCCATGTGTTCGTCCTTCGTCTTGTACTCCTTGGTGGAAAAGTTGAAGAGGAGTTGGGAGTCGCCCTTAATGGTGAGGCACTTGACCCCCAGGGCGGCAGTGGCCCTTAGGCAAGAGATCAAGCCCTCGTACTCCGCGATGTTGTTGGAGACCTTCTCTCCATGCTGGAAGCAGAGCTGCACGGTATAGTAGAGCTCGTCCTTGGTCGGCGAGATGAGTGCAGCTCCAGCCCCTGCGCCCCATCGCGTGAAGGCCCTGTCGAAGTGTATGATCCAGCCGTCGGGCGCCTCTGTGCTAGGTGCAAGGGACTGACCCTCATCTAGCCCCCGGTCAGGGGCATCTGTCCACTCCGCCATGAAGTCAGCGAGGGCCACGCCCTTGATGACCCTGGTCGTGCTGAACTCCAGCTGGAAGGCCTGTAGTTCGATGTTCCATTCCGCCACCCTTCCAGCAGCGTTGGGGCTGCGCAGCACCTTCTCTAGGGGGTATGCAGAGACGACCTTGATGGGGTGGCCCTGGAAGTAGTGACGCAGTTTTCTCTAGGCGACGAGGAGCGCGAGCAGGAGCTTCTGCTGCATGGGGTAGCGCGCATCACGCAGCACCGTGCTGACAAAGTATATAGGGTGCTCAATGAGAGGTCAGGCGTTAACGATGCCCTGCTCTAATTGGGGCGAGGGGGCCTCCGGAGCCTCGCTGTCTGGCGAGGTAGCGGAAGCCTCAGGGGTGTCGTCCTGAGGTAGTGATGGCGCAACTCTTCGCGGGACGCCCCGCTGTGCGCCCGCACTGGCGTGCTCCTCCCTGACCGCCATGAGCGCCGTGCTAGCTGAGTGGGGGGTGGCCGCCAAGTAGAGCACTAGCGGCTCAAGAGGACGAGGCGCCACCATAACAGGCGGGCTTGTGAGGTATCTCTTGAGGTCCTGGAAGGCGGTCTCTGCTTTAGGAGTCCATTCAAAGGGGCCCTTCCTCTTCATGAGCTTGAAGAAGGGGAGGGCACGCTCGCCAAGCTTGGAAATGAAGCGCCCCAAGGAGGTCACGCAGCCCGCCAACTTCTGCATTTCCTTGAGGGTCTGAGGCGGGCGCATCTTCTCAATTGCCTTGATCTTCTCGGGGTTAGCCTCGATAGCGCGATGCAATACGAGGAAACCAAGTAGTTTACCGGACGGGACCCCGAACACGCACTTTTCTGGGTTAAGCCTCAGGTTCACCCGACACAGGCTGGTGACCGTCTCCTCCAGGTCCTCGATCAGGGTTCTCGCCTCTCGTGGCTTGACCACGATGTAGTCGACGTACGCCTCTACATTCCTCCCGAGCTACTGGCCCAGAGCGATGTGCATCAGTCGCTGGAAGGTCGCGCTAGTGTTCCGTAGCCCGAAGGGCATGCAGGTGTAACAATACACGCCACACGGGGAGAGGAAGGCCGTCTTCTCGACATCCTTTACCGCCATCTTGATCTGGTGATAGCCTGAGAAGGCGTCTAAGAAGCACAGCAAATCGCACTCGGCGGTGGAGTCCACGATTTGATCGATGCACGGGAGTGGGAAAGGGTCCTGAGGGCAGGCCTTGCAGATACTCGTGAAGTCGACGCACATGCGCTCTTTCCCGCCCTTCTTGGCGACGATGACTAGATTAGCCAGCCACTCCGGATGCCGCACCTCTTGAATGATGCCAGCTTCTTGCAGCTTGCGGACCTCCTGGACAATGAATGTTTTTTTCTCCTGGGCTTGTCATCGTGCCTTCTGCTTCACCGGGTGTGCATTGGGGCACACCATCAAGTGGTGCTCGATCACATCCCGTGGGACGCCAACCAAATCTGACTCTTCTCACGCAAATACGTCCTTGTTTGCCCTGAGGAAGCCGACCAACACCTCTTCTTGCTCCGGGGGGAGGCCGGCGCCTATGGTGAAGGTGAGGGCTGAGCCCCCGTCGTCGACAGGTACCTGCTTCGTCTCGGCTCGGTCCTAAGAGAACAACTGCTTCTTCTTCACGGGCGCGGCCTCCAGAGACTCGGCGGCGCCTGCCACAATGGGGCGCAAGGCCGCCGCAGCCTTGTAGATGACTTGAGGGCTCGAAGCGCGTCCTTGGTGTCCCCGACTATGGAAATGATGCCGCTGCTCCCAGGCATCTTGATGACGTTGTAGCCTGGGTGCATAGCTGCCATGAACTTGGCGAGGGCCGGATACCCCAGAATGGCGTTGTACGGGAGGCTGATGCGGGCCACGTCGAAGTCGATCAACTCGGTTCGGTAGTTGTCATGAGTGCCGAAGGTGACGGGGAGGCGCACATGCCCTAGGGGAGTGGTGGAGCCTTTGGTCACCCCCGAGAAGGGCTTGGTGGGCGCGAGCTGGTCATAGGGCACCTGGAGCATGTCGAAGGCCTCTACGGAGAGGATGTTCAGGCCGGTGCCACCGTCGATGAGGGTGTGAGTAACCGCCACGTTACTGATCATGGGCGTACACAGCATAGGGAGCGCGCCGGCGGCAGTCGTAGTCCTGAGGTGGTCCCTGGAGACGAAGGTGATGTCGGTCTCTGGCCTAGGGCGGCCCCGCAAGGCCTTCGGCCGCTGCTGGGAAGCGCCTACCCGTCGAAGGAGCTTCTTGACATGGCGCCCAGACAAGGGTGCCTGTGACCCGCCGAGAATACAAGCGACCGAGTGCGGTTCGGGGGCCGCGAAACGCGTGATGAAAAGACCACAGAGCTCTTCCCAGGTGGGCACCGAAGCCTCGAGGAGGCCATGGAGCCACAAGTGTGGCATCGCCGTGAGGGCCAGAGGAAGCCAGTTGGCCATGGCCTTGTCGTCGCCGCCGGCTGCTCGGATGGCCTGCGCGTACAACCAGAGGAACTCCCGGGGGTCAGTCGTGTCGTCGTACCGTGAGGGCAGCGCTGGCCTGAACTTCGCCGGCCACCGCACCTGACACAGGCTGGGGGTGAAGGTCGGGCAGCCCGCGGCGTCTCCATAGGCCACAGCGGCCAAGCCGGTGACGCAGCGTCCGCCATGGAGGCAGCGGAGCGAGAACGAAGCGCGGTCGGCGGAGAAGCGAAACTTTGACACGCACCTACCTAGTGCGCCAAATGTCGGATTCAGGGCTCCGCAGACCCAAGAAGGTTCGAACTCTGGGGCGTGTGCGAAGATATCCACCTATCAAGTCTCTGCTCACCACCCTATGGCCTAGCTAAGGCGAGCGCACGCAAACGGGAAGGAAGATGAACTCGGTGGTTTACCCAGGTTTGGGCCACCTTGCGGTGTAATACCCTACTCCTGCTTTGTGGTGGATTGGCCTCACGAGGAGGCTGAGGATGAACTAGTATAGTGGTTTGAGCGGCCTCGCGAGGGCTCAAGAGATGAGGGTGGAAAGGATCCGATCCGGGGTCCGTCCCCTTCTACGGTGGTGGCTAGCCTATATTTATAAGGGCCTTGGTCCTCTTCCCCTATAGCTTAGGCGGGAAGGGATCCCACAGCGGCCAATTTGAAAGGGGACAAGAAGTACATCTAATCCTGACGAAAGGTGGTCTTCTCCTGCAAAGCTTCTGGTCATGACGCAGTGGTGGGCTCGGTGATGCCATCCGTCCTACCGAGCTCGTGGTCTTGGTCTTTTTGGACCGGAATGGAAACCTTTGGAGGACTCCTCGGGAACCCGCGCTTGTCCTTGCTCCTTTAGCACCGAAATGGAAACTGCCTCCTCTACGCCTGCTGGTGCCCGCCTGGCCACGGTCGTCATGGCTCACATCACCGTAGCCTCGTGAGGCTGGGTACCTGCATTGAAATCTCCGATCCTCGGGAGGCAACCTGGGGAGGCCGCTCCTCTGGAGGTCTTGGTGTCATTCTCCTCATGAGGCTTGGGGCCCTCATGAGGGCCTTTTCTTGGGGGGTCTCACGGCTAGGCCGTACCAGGCCGTCGCTGGGCCCATGCGCTGGGCCGCAGGCAGGCAAGTCTGGGTACCCCCGAACCAAAAACGCCGACAGCGCTCGGTTTGCCTCTATTCGATGTCGAACGTCGTGAGGGTCTAGGTAATCCACAGGGTCCTTGCCATGACAGCGTGGGGCTGGTTGGGTCTGGAAATTTTCTCGCACTAGCCTTTCACGCCCTCTAGGGGTACGGTCAGGTACTTCGGTGGTCAGTTCATCATCGAACTCAGGCAGCAAATGCCTGCGTGGATAAGATTTAGGTGCGCTATAGCGCCGTTCGTCGAGATCTTCTTCGGCCGAGAGTATTTTGACCCATTTGTTGTTTAGTGCATCTTCATTGGCCTGCAGCTATTGCTTCTTCTGCTTCATGCTTCGGGTGGTGGCAACGAGGCGCCAACGTAAGCGTTCTTGCTCAACAGGGTCCTCTCAGACTATGAAGTCCTCGGTACCGAGGCTCTTGTCTTGCTTGGATTCCATCATGTAGTTGTCGTCGGCCCCTTCAAAGAGGTCGTCGAGGTCCAGGTCCTCGGGGATTCCTTCGAGGCTGGCGCGACGTTTCGGGGAATTTTGAAGATCCTCCCCTAGGTCATCGGCCTCATCGGTTGCCGTGCTGCCATTATTGGCGGTGGTGTTGTTCCCGCTGGGGTCCCTGTTGGTGCGCCGTCTACGTGTGGGCCGACTTCTTCGGGAGAATTAGGAGTATCGACCATGTACACATCGTAAGTAGATGTTGTGGTCCACCTGCCAGTGCTTATCAACGGCGAAGTGTTTTCTGTAGGGCCATCGGCATCCTCATCCATGTTCGTGGCCTCGTCATAGTCTAGCACGTCGGTTAAGTCATCGATCGTGACGACTAGGTGGGTGGTTGGTGGGACGTAAATTTCCCGATCGTCGGCTTTAAGTCTGATCTTGTCATAAACCAAGGTCTTGCCATCCAACATTGATAAGCTCTGGATGCGATCGAGTATCTCGTGCAGCTGAGATAACTCCTCGGGGTTCATGGGCGGACTATAGGTGGGGCTAACTCGAAGTACGCCCGGCGTATAGCCCGGCATGTCTTCAGCGTGGTAGGGATCCGAAGTCGACTCCGGATCCTGCGCCAGGGTTGGTTCTAAATCCGATGCAATTTCCGTGATGGGGGCCAGACTAGCCTCCGGGCCAGGTGTTATGGCAAGATCGCCTAGGGCTATCATGTTTGGTTCCACCGGCGGTGCCAGGGAGCTTAATTCGACATCCTCGAAGGAGATCGGTTCCGGAGTCAAGCCTCCGATGTCTGATAGACCCTCAACCCGGCCGGGTGTACATCCTGATAGAACAAGCTCATCGTGGGAGTCCACTGTGTATTCCAAACCTCCGGAAGTCACGATCTGATCCAGAGCATAGTTCTCGATGGAAACTAGATGGCCTTCCAAGTCGGCGCAAAGATCATGCTACTGAACACAAAAGGTTGGTCGGGGACGTAAACGTTCCCCTTGCCGATGCCACAGTTGATCTGCAGACGAGCCATCGACCCTTCAGGTGATCACACAATGAAACTCTCAATGAAAGCACAAGTGTCAGTGTGAAATCCAGCAGACCTCGGGGTAGGGGTCCCGAGCTGTGGATCTCAGATCGATGGTAACAGGAACAGGGGAGACGATGTTTACCCAGGGTCGGGCCCTCTTGATGGAGGTAAAACCCTACGTCCTGCTCTTGTTTATATTGATGGAGATGTATCAAGTACAGAGTTGATCTACCTCGAGATCGTAAGTTGTGTTCTACCTCTAGGGCTAGGCGAATGTAATTGTGATTTGGTCCCCTATACGGGCTAAACCCCTTGGCTTATATACACGCCAGGTAGGGCATCTAGGGTTACATGGTCGGTATCCGAGGGATCGCGTAGAGGTGGCAGGAGATGTCTTGGAGTATACCTCAAGTCTTCAGCAGGCACAGTCTTGATCACATCCAGGCGTGTAGCTTCTGGACTCCTCCTTAGTGAGAATGTGGGCCCACTGGCCCAGCCCGAGGATCATGGGCCGACTAGGTTAGTACCCCCTAGTCCAGGACACCGTCAAAGGGGGGTCAATATATCTTAATGCTATGCTTGGGTTTTACCTTAATGAGCATTAGTAGTTGTGGATGCTTGCTAATAGTTCCAATCATAAGCGCATATAATTCCAAGTAAGGGATGACATGCTAGCAGTGGCCTCTCCCACATAAAAACTTGCTATCGGTCTATCAACTTAAGTCAATTGCCTAGGGACAATCTCTCTATTTGTGTTACAAAATCTCTCTACTAAAACAAACTGAATTTTATTATCTAGCTAAGTACTTCTAGTTTTATTCTTTTAAACTTATCCTATTACACCTACAAAGTAGTTTTATTCTCGTTCTAGGTAAAGCGAACATTAAGTGTGCGTAGAGTTGTATCGATGGTCGATAGAACTTGAAGGGAATATTAATTCAACCTTTAGCTCCTCGTTGGGTTCGACACTTTACTTATCGAGAATGGCTACAATTGATCCCCTATACTTGTGGGTTATCACCTCTACGTGTGCGCTCCTAGGTAAAATCATTTAGTGAGAGTAAAGAGATAGAGAGAAAATGCAAAAAGTTATAATCTTATAGTCAACCTTATAGTCAGTCTTACTGTATGAATAATTAATAATTCTAACTCGCGATGACATGGCATATTTATATAGCCAGCAGCTGGCTATACTATTAACCATGCTCTAAGTCATGGGGGCACCGTATATTCGGGGAGACCATTTGTAATGTGCTTCCACTAATAAAAGTTAATAATTTGTTTGATGCTTTGATAACCCACAAGTATAGGGGATCGCAACAGTTTTCGAGGGTAGAGTATTCAACCCAAATTTATTGATTCGACACAAGGGGAGCCAAAGAATATTCGCAAGTATTAGCAGTTGAGTTGTCAATTCAACCACAACTAAAAGACTTAATATCTGCAGCAAGGTGATCAGTAGCAAAGTAGTATGATAGTAACGGTAACAGTAGCAATAGTAACAGTAACACTTTTGTAGTGATTGTAACAGTAGCAGTAGTGAAAGTAACTTAGGAAAGATCAATATATGAAGAGCGTAGGCATTGGATCAGTGATGGATAATTGCGTTGGATAATATTCATCATGTAGCAGTTATAACCTAGAGCGACACAGAACTAGCTCCAATTCATCAATGTAATGTAGGTATGTATTCTGTATATAGTCATATGTGCTTATGGAAAAGAACTTGCATGATATCTTTTGTCCTACCCTCCCGTGGCAGCGGGGTCCATAAGGAAACTAAGGAATATTAAGGCCTCCTTTTAATAGAGAACCGGAACAAAGCATTAGCACTAAGTGAATATATGAACTCTTCAAACTACGTAATCACCGGAAAGAATCCCAATTATTGTCACCTTGGGGTATGCAGATCATAACACGTAATAGGTGCATATAACTTGCAAGATAGGATCAAGAACACACATATATTCATGAAATCATAATAGGTTCAGATCTGAAATCATGGCACTCGGGCCCTAGTGACAAGCATTAAGCATAGCAAAGTCATAGCAACATCAACCTCAGAACATAGTGGATACTAGGGATCAAGCCCTAACAAAGCTAACTCAATTACATGATAAATCTCATCCAACCCATCACCGTCCAGCAAGCCTATGAAGGAATTACTCACTCTCGGCGGTGAGCATCACGAAATTGGTGGAGGAGGAAGGTTGATGATGACAACGTCGTCGAATTCCACCGTCTGGAGCCCCGAACGGACTCTAGATCAGCCCTCCCGATGAAGAACGGGAGGTGGCGGCGGCCTCGTATCTTAAAACGTGATGAATCCTTCTCTCTGATTTTTTTCCTTGGTGAATAGGAATATATGGAGTCGGAGTTAGGGTTGCCAGAGGTCCAGGGGGCCTACAAGCTCGTAGGGCGCGCCCAGGGGGGTGGGTGCCCCCTGAACTTGGGCTCCTAGGTGGCCCCCTCTAGTATATTTTTCCACCAGTATTTTTTATATTTTCCATAAAAATTCTCCGTAAATTTTTAGGTCAATCCTACAACTTTGATTTCCGCACAAAAGCAACACCATGGCAATTCTGCTGAAAACAGCGTCAGTCCGGGTTAGTTTCATTCAAATCATGCAAATTAGAGTCCAAAACAAGAGCAAAAGTGTTTGAAAAAGTAGATAGGATGAAGACGTATCAACTCCCCCAAGATTAACTCATTGCTTGACCTCAAGCAATTCACTTGACAAACTGAAAGTGACAAGAAAAACTTTTACAAACTCTGTTTTGATCTTGTTGTTGCAAATATGTCTAACCACTGTTTAGGTTTTCAGCAACAAATATGAGTTAACCATATTCACGATAACACTTAGGTATCACATTTACTCACATCAATAGCATAACCAACTAGCAAGCTATAATAAGATATCTCGGATGACAACATTTTTTTCAAAACAATCATGATATAAAATGACATAATGGTATCTCGCTAGCCCTTTCTGAGACCGCCGCAAACATAAATGCAGAGCACCTATGAAGTTCAAGCACTGACTAGACATTGTAATTCATGGTAAATGAGATCGAGTCACACCAATACTCAACATCAACTAAGAACAAAGCATGAAAATGACAATAGTGCTCTCTAGCTGGTGCTTTAATGAGAAGATGATGACTCAACAATAAAAGTAAATAGATAGACCCTTCACCGAGGGAAGCAGGGATTTGCAGAGGTGCCAAAGTTTGAAGCTTTTAAAATAGAGATGAATATAGTTTTGAGAGTATGATTTCATGGTTAACGTAGAAACCGAGAGTTCCCAACATCTTCCATGCTAGACACATTATAGGCGGTTCCCAAACAGAAAAGTAAAGTTTTACTCCCCCTCCACCAACAAGCACAAGCCATGGCTAGCCGAATCCTCGGGTGCCCTCCATACCAACAACAGTCCGAGGGAGTTTTGTTTCATTATTGTATTTTTATTTTGATCATAGGACTGGGCATCCCAATTACCAGCCACTTTCTCATGATTGACAAGCGAATAAACACTCATCGTGAGAATAACCCACCTAGCATGGAAGATACTGACCACCCCCTGTCGCTTCATGAGCGATTCGGGCATACAAACAGATTATTATTAAAAGATTTAGAGTTTGGCACATGCAAATTTACTTGGAACGGCATGTAAATACCACATATAGGTAGGTAAGGTGGACTCATATGGAATAAATTTGGGTTTAAGGATGTGGATGCACAAATAGTATTCCCGCTTAGTACAAGTGAAGGCCAGCAAATCGATTGAGGAGCGACCAACCAGAGAGCAACAACAGTCGTAAACATGCATTGAGATTAATCAGCATTGAATACGATCATGAGTAGGATATAAAACACCATCAATATAAATATCGTGGAGGCTTTGTTGGTTTTGATTCAACTACATGTGTGAACATGTGCCAAGTCAAGCCACTTGAAACATTCAGAAGAGGATACCATCCTATCATACTACATCATAACCATTTTAAATGCATGTTGACACTCAAGACAAACCATTATCCACTCCTAGCTAATCAAGCATGGCATGAGTAACTATGATCTCTAATTGTCATTGCAAACATGTTTATTTATAATAGGCTGAATCAAGAACGATGAGCTAATCATATTTACAAAAACAAAATAGGTCGAGTTGATACCAGCTTTTCTTCACCTCAATCAATTCATCAAATTTCATCATTATTGCCTTTCACTTGCACGACCGAATAATGTAAAAAATAATAAGAGTGCACGTGTCGTGGACTAAGCTGGAATCTAGAAACACTTATTCAAAGGAGAAGACAAGGTAATATGGGCTCTTAGTTAGATCAACAATAATGCATATGAGAGCCACTCAACATTTCATCGTGGTGTTCTCCTTACGACCCAAAGAAAAAAAATTCAAAGAAACACACTAGAATATTTTTGGAGTTTTTGTTTTTTTTCTGAAGGAAGCAAAATGAAAGAAAAACGAAAACGAGAAAAACTATATACACGGGAAAGCTCCCAACAAGCAAAAGAAGAACGAGAAATCTTTTTGGGTTTTCTTTTAATACTAATACATTTAAACTGAAAATAAAAACCCAAAAGCAGCGAGAAATATTTTTGGATTTTATCAAAGTTTTTCAAACACACAAGAAGAAAGTGAGAAAAATAAAACTAGTATGGATTGTACAATGAAAAACGATGAACACCGACAACTGGAATGAATATGCGATGCATGAATGTAATGTCGGCGAGAAATACGTACTTCCCCAAGCTTTGGCTTTTGGCCTAAGTTAGTCTATGGCCACGGCTGGCCTGGATGATGTAACGACCCGGATTTGGTAAAATCCAAGTCTATGTGCTTAATGTGCTATCCCTGGATCGTAGCTAGCACACATAGTAACAGGAATGAATATCAGTAAAACATACATCATTTTACTACAATGGTAGATCCAGAATTAAGAAAATACATACCATTGGCATAGCTCAATGCTGGCACATAATACAACGGAATTATACGTAGTCACTTAGTTAGGGCTCCATCAACGCCACTGGGCTAGTTGAGTGTAGACCATAACCCTATCGTCTTTTCTTCTGTGGAGATATGCACATTTTAGGTGCAGATGAGTACGTGGAATATACTCGCAAGTTGCAAAGGAAGGTATAACAGATTACACATGCAGGGTAAGTATTGGTAGAGGTTTGGTTTGCGTAAAGCCAATTTTCCCCTATACTATTTTTTTGTAAACTTTCTATGAAACAAAATAGTTTTTAGTATAAAAGGTAGGAGTGAGACACTTGGATATACGCACCAGTGCTCATTCTCCAAAATTAGTTTAAACATACATAGGTTTGAACTGAAACACATTCACTGTGCTCAATCCTCAACCTATTCCCTTAAAACAGATTTTTAGAAAAGAGAGGGGAGATTCTTCTTCAGTCCAAGTCTTCAGTTGCTCAAATTTGCCCGTAACCAGGGGGCATGGCTAATCGATTAGGTTTATCCCTCTGCAGAGGTCGTACACGTTCCCCATATGACACAATCAACCCTTTATGTCGTGACACCACTTTGGGTGTGTGACCGGGAGGAGATTGTGACGAAGCCTTTTCAAATGGCCCCCTTTAC
The DNA here is from genome assembly GCA_011799875.1 of Thinopyrum elongatum. NCBI lineage: Eukaryota > Viridiplantae > Streptophyta > Magnoliopsida > Poales > Poaceae > Thinopyrum > Thinopyrum elongatum. The sequence goes on from CM022299.1 coordinate 447,976,366, forward strand.
TTAGTTCTAGCACAGCCCACTCCCTTGGCTATTAAGACCCCTCTTCGATGACCGTACCTGAATAAAGGGTTTCTCGATAAGGAAAAGCTAAGCCAGAGCCATAATAGCATGTGGCTGTAGTGGAAGCTACATCAAACTGTACGTGAAAGATATCCGTCCCCTGGACGGCGGTCCCCACCAAAACCTGTGTGCAAGTCCCCAGTCGGGCGCATTCACTACAAGACCTCGATGGGCGCAATCACTTGTAGACGCTCCCGTCATACCATCCCGTCCAGGGAGTAGAAGTAAAATAATATATATTTTTGTTTAAAAATATTTTCTCAAAACTTTGCTCCAAAGAGAGCAAGTTTAAGGATTAAAACAAGTTTGGTTTTCATCCCACCCTTTTGTGCAAGCGCAGCCAAGCATGGTAGTAAGTCTTGAACCTAAGGCTCTAGCTAGTAATAATATTTTGCAAAAGTTTTGTAAAATATGCATAGTATTAAAATTTAAATAGATATGCATAATATGAAAATATAGGTCAAGGCATGATCAAATTGCAACTTGCCTTCGGTTTTGCAGTCACACGGTTCTACCTCCTCGTAGAATTCACCTTCGCACTCGTCGCAATCTAACGCGATAGATAACTTAAGTAAGACACCCAACATATCCACATTCACATAACAATGGTTCAAGCAAGCATTCACCACATAATTCAAGCAATCAAACCTAAGCAAGTATATTCATATGATTCGAGTTTATGCAATTGGATCGGTTCATATGAATGACATATAGTTCATGTTCATAAACAAATTAATAATTTTCTAACTCTAAATTTTTATGATGCAACAACTAACCAGAGAGGTTTTCTACGGATCAATGAAATGGTTTTAACAATTAAACAAATTTTAGTTTAATGAGTTTATCAATCGATGATCAAAGAAGGTCAAAACTAGGGTATTGGGCAAAAATAGTAACTAAACCTTGCTGAAAAATTATTCTATGAGTTCTAGTACATTGGTATGGTTCCAAAGACAAATTTTCATATATTAAACATTTTCATATCAGTTATAGATTAAAAAATATAGCAAAAATACTTAAAATCTTGTTTAAATAAAAACTAAATTTTAAACTTGCTCAAAAATGAAATTTTATATTTTTTATAATAATCTACAGGTTCCAACAAATCCGGGGATATCTTATTTGTTAAAATCGGACATGCAGTTTAGGAGATATGAATTTCCGAAGTTTAGGTATTTTCCTGAAAATGTATTACGGGATTATATATTGAGTTGCCACGTGACAAGTTCTGATTTGCTGTTACCTCTTCATACAAGAACACGTTTGAGAAGGAAAATGGCTGGGTGTTCACCGTGAGAGTTCGCCGGAGTTCTTGCCGGAGTTGGAGAAGATGGTCTGCGACGTCAACGAAAGGCCAAACGACGTAGAGGTCGACGAGTAGAGTTTGTTGGACAAGATCCCGTGTTCGACCACGTCTTATGGCGGTGGTGAGAGGCCACCGGAGTTGGGCGAAACTCCGGTCGGACGCGACGCTCGTGAACAACATGCTCCGGCTGTGAATTTGAACGAATCACCATGTCCTTAAGATGCACAACTTAGTTTTACAAAGACAGGGAGAAGGAAAAGGTCGGGAGCACCTTGGGCTTGCCGGGATCTCGCACGGATGGCGGCGGCAACAAGTTACTCCGGTGAGAAATTGTGGCTGATGGGGTGGGGATAGAGCTAAGGCATGAGAGGGCTTTGGACAAGAAGAGAGTTGTGAGGGGATGGGGCCTTTTATAGGATGCAGGGGAGGTCAGAGATGAGCGGGATGTTCGTCGACATTATGGCATTAATGGCGAACATTACTACTGCTTTAGGTGGCCATTAGAGCGCGGTTTAGTGTGGGTAACGGAAGAGCAGGAGTTAGGGCGAAGTGGGGGATCCGTTCAGAGGGGTTTTGGGCGAGGGAGAGGAAGGGGAGGGGTGGAAGAGGTGTGAAGCCATGGCTGGGGGTTCTGTTCTTGCCTGAACGAACGAACAGAGGAAGAAGAAGAAGGCCACCGCCTGATATGGGCCTTGGTGAGAAATTTGGCCCAAGAGCAAAGAGCAAAAATGAAAGAGAAGAAAAACAAAAGTAGTGGGCGTAGTGGAGGTTTATGCATGTATTGGAAGGATAGTGTGGATCTTAAAATAAAGAGTTTTTCTCAGTATCATATAGATTCAGTTGTGAAGGAACAGGGTAAAGAGCCGTGTCGCCTTTCATGCTTCTATGGCCCAGCGAATAGAAGTTTACGCTACAAAACCTGGGACACAATGAAGTTCTTGAGAGCAGAAAACACCTTGCTGTGGGCATGTATAGGTGATTTTAATGAGATATTGAGGCCAGAAGAGCAGATGGGGCCGAATGAACGCGACAGTGCTCAAATTGCAGGCTTTAGGGAAGCGGTTGATGTGTGTGAACTAGCAGATCTTGGCTATAAGGGTCTGGATTGGACTTTTGAGAAGAGGATCACGGGAGGGGATTTTTGTAGGGTTCGCTTGGATCGGGCCCTTGCAATCCCAAGTTAGTCAGCAATGTTTCCCTTTGCTTCACTGGAACATCTCACGGCGGCCAAATCAGACCACAGTCCTATCCTCTTACTAAATGAATTAGAAGCGAGCAACTTGAGAGTGGCTTTGAAGAGGCCTTTTCGCTATGAATGCATGTGGGAGCAGGAAGAAACTTTCAGTGCCACGGTCGAACAAGCTTGGCAAAAGGACCAACCAGCTACCACCATGAATCAACTTGCGACTAAGTTAACTAACGTTGCAGCTTCTCTGAAACATTGGGGCCGGACAACTTTTGGGTCGGTCCGCCATGAACTCCGGGAGCTGCGTAAGCAGTTGGCTGTATTAAGGTCCGATCCTTTGCGAGTAGGGCCAGGTGTAGAAGAAAGGAAAGTGCAGGATCGTATTGTTGAGTTATCATATAGAGAGGAGATTATGATGTGGCAACGGTCACGGATAAGTTGGCTTGCAGAAGGGGATAGCAACACACAATACTTTCAGAAGAAAGCTAGTGCGAGGCGGGCAAAGAACACTATAACTCAGCTGCAGCGGCAAGATGGGTCAGTTTGTAATGATCCGGATGAGTTGGCCAGCATGGCTACTAACTTCTATGAGAATTTGTATTCCTCGGAAGGAGCCATAGGGATGGAGGAGGTCCTTTCACACATACCATCTCGAGTTGATGCTCATATGAATGCTCGTCTTAACGCTCCTTACACCAATGAGGAAGTTAAAAACGCTTTGTTCCAAATGTTCCCAACTAAAGCTACTGGTCCGGATGGTTTTTCGGCACACTTTTTTCAGAGGCATTGGGAGTTGTCTGGAGAGGAAGTCACAGGTATGATCATCAGGGTGCTCAATGGAGATGACTAACTGGAGGATATCAACCAAACGTTCATCGTTCCTATTCCCAAGATAGCAAGTCCAAAAAATTTAGGACAGTTTCGGCCTATAAGTCTTTGCAATGTGGTTTACAAAATCGCATCAAAGGTCTTAGCAAACAGGTTGAAAAGTATTCTCCCCGAGGTTATTTCTGAGGAGCAGTCGGCGTTTGTCCCTGGACGTCTAATCACGGACAATTTCATCACTGCATATGAGTGTCTGCATTACATGAAAACAAGGAGACTTAAGGATAACAGGTTTTGTGCACTTAAGCTGGATATGATGAAGGCGTATGACAGACTGGAATGGTCTTATTTGAAGGAAGTAATGCTTAAATTGGGATTCAGCCCCCAGTTCACGGAGACAGTAATGAGGTGTGTCTCATCTGTTTCTTTTTAACGGTGGTAGCTTGGAAATTTTCAGGCCGTCGAGGGGACTACGCCAGGGAGATCCGATATCTCCCTACTTATTTTTGTTGGCAGCTGAAGGGCTATCTTGTTTGCTTAAAGCACATGACACTGGGGTTCGGGGTCTTTCTGTTGCACCCAATGCACCGGCTGTCAATCATTTACTGTTCATCGACGACAGTCTATTATTTTTTGAAGCAACAAGTGCTAGTGCAGCCAGGGTGAGAGATCTACTAAACACATATTGTGCTGCATCTGGTTAACGTATAAACACCGACAAGTCGTCTATTTACTTCAGCAAAAAGGTCTCGGACACACACCGTCTGGAGATGAAAAACATCCTGGATGTTCAGAACAAGGCATTATCAGAGAAATATATGGGTTTACCTACAGATGTTGGGAAGGCAAAGGAGGGATGTTTCAGGTACTTGAAAGATCGAATATGGAAACATATCAAGGGATGGATGGAAAAATGCCTGTCGGCCGGAGGGAAAGAGGTGTTAATAAAGTCGGTTGCTCAGTCTATCCGTATGTATTCCATGGCTTGTTTTAAGTTACCCCGCGGTTTGTGTGAGCACATCAATGGTCTACTTCGTAAATTTTGGTGGGGAAGCAAACAAGGCCAGAGGAAACCGGCATGGGTGTCGTGGAGATCTATGTGCAAACCTAAGTTTATGGGAGGCTTAGGGTTCTGGGATATCGAACTCTTTAATCTTGCATTATTAGCCAGACAGGTTTGGTGTTTGCTTCAGGACCCGGAATCAGATACTCTAAACTAGAGTTTTAAAAGCCAAATACTACCCCCAGGTTGACATTTTTCACGCAACTCTGGGATCCCACCCGTCCCAGGTTTGGCGTTCTTTGATTCAAGGGAGAGATGTTCTTGCTTTGGGTCTCATTAGGAGGATCGGCACAGGAGCAGAGACACACATTTGGCATGATAATTGGCTGCCACGTGATTATAAGTTGAGACCTATCTGCTCTATTACAGCGAACCCGCCACAACTAGTCTCGGAATTGATTGATCCAGTTATGCGTGCGTGGAATAAATAGGTGATCAATGAACATTTCATTGCCCCGGATGCAGATGTAATTTTCAATATCCCTTTGAGCTCTAGGATGCAGCCGGACTTTTGGGCATGGCACTATGATCGTAAGGGGCTCTTCTCTGTCCGATCGGCTTACAGAATGATAAACGGCATCAAGTTTCAGAGGGAGGACTGGTTGGAGCACAGGGTTGGGCACTCAAATCAAACACGGGAGAGGAATTCATGGCCGAGTTTATGGAAAATTAAAGTCCCATCAAAAGTTAGAGTTTTTGTATGGAGATTATCGCACATGTCTCTACCCACAGGAACAACCTGGCATGAAAGAAAGATGGGGACTACACCAGCGTGTTCCATTTGCAATGCTGAAACTGATTCTTGGCGGCACTCCCTTTCCGAGTACCGAATGGCAAGGTGTGTATGGGCCTTGGGGGATGAGGAGGTTGTCGAACATATGCTGTCCAACAGATCTGAAGATGCGCGACTATGGCTGTTTTGGCTTTTTGAGTCCATGAATCAGCAGGACTTAGCAAGAGTTCTTATCACAATGTTGGCTATTTGGTGGGCAAGACGAAGGCTATCCATGATAATGAATTTCAGAGCCCTCTATCCACTATGTGCTTTATCAACCGTTACCTGGAGGACCTTGACATAGTTTCTGCTAGGTCGGTAATGCCCAACGCAAAACCCCCTCAGCAGCGGGTTCATCGCTGGATTGCACCGGGAGAAGATACAATGAAGATAAATGTAGATGGGGTGGTCTCTAGATCTGGTAAGGCAGGGGCGGCGGCTGCTATATGTAGAGACAAGCACGGCAACTATATGGATCCTCGGCAGTTACTTTCGAGGGCTTGGTGGATGCAGCAAGCCTTGAAGCGCACGCGTGCAGCGAGGCACTTGCTCTGGCAAGGGATCTTCATATCTCACATGTGATAATAGCTTCAGACTGCATGCAAGTGGTGTCCGACATCAACGGGAGGACGTTTTCATCTTATGCACTAGTCGTAGACGAAATTAAGGAATCAATGAACGACTTTGTAAAAATTAGTTTTCGTTATGAGTGTAGGGAAGCAAACCTAGAAGCTCACGCCATTGCTAAGGCTGCTTCAGCTTTCCCTTCTGGTCGCCGCTTGTGGCTAGGGATTCTACCAGACATTGCTTGTATTGCTTCGGCACTGAACGTTGAATAAAATCCCTGGTTCACCTCAAAAAAAAGCCAGAAGAGATAGATGCGTTGAGATAAGGAGGCTTAGAATAGAATGTAGTTAACTACTCCCTGTGTAAACTAATATAAGAGTGTTTAGATTACTATTTTAGTGATCTAAACGCTCTTATATTACTTTATGGAGGGAGTACTTATGTAAGTGTGCAAAATCCCAAAAACAATGTAAGCGTACAAAAACATTATTTAAAACAGAAACAAAACGGTTTATGTTAACCTAAATATTGTTTAGTGTCCACAAAAATTTGCTTCATAATGTAATAAATTAAATATTGTGCACAAACTACTATTAATGCTTTATGGACATATTTGAACTACTCAAAACATCAATTTAGAGTTTTGCAAATTCACAAAATGATAATTGTGTCGTATTAAATATTTCCAATAATAGTTTTGGAGAAGTCATATTATCTCCTCTCATATTTTTCTTATTAAATCATTTATTGGAAATATTTAAGTAATCTCTAAAAGCAAATAAGCTCCAACTTAGAGAGAACCTCCAAATATCAAATAAATTCTTTATGAAATATTTTTACACCACAATTGAGAAAGTCATTTTATTCTCACTCCTTTATTTGAATGTGGTTTCAAAATATTTCAAAAAGTTCAAAAATAAATGGAATGAAAATTTGAATAAACTTTCCAACCATAGTTTTCTTTATTGGATAAAAATGTTACCCAACTTTTATAACATGGTTTGAAAGTTTTAACAAGGACTCAAAAAATTTAATTTACCCTCAAAATTATAGCAATTCACTTTTTAATATCTTATTATTAACATTCCAAAATTTGGAAAATTTTGGGATGTTACAGATGATGCCCGAAGTCGTAGTTCGGGTTGAACTGGATTGCAGCTGCCACCGCTTGGCGGGCTGCCTTGTTGTGGCGAGCGGTCTCCCTCGCCCTCTCATACTCCTCTGCCTCCTCCACAAGTATGAAATATCTCTGTTTTCCCTGAAAGTAAAAAAAGGCAGGAGCGGGAAGCATAATATGGAAAAACACGGTGCCTGTTAAAGAGTAGTATATACTGGAATGGCAGATCGCCCCTTTCAAGAATCTGGAAACATTCCATAGAGGCATAATCTAGGAAAGCAGGCGGCAACTAAGTATCATTTTCTTTTATTGGCACCACAAGATAATTAGCTAACCGAGTGGCATAAATTCCACTATAGAAATCTCCATCTAGGGCATTATTATGTAACCGACGTGCAACAATAGCCCCCAAGTTAAATTGTTTATCATTCATTACCCTACTCTTAAGAATGCTCAGATCAGGAGCGCAAAGGTGGCTATGGTCATGTTTACCATTAATGCATCAACCTATGAAGAGAGCAAAATAATGTAAAGCAGAAAAGTGAATGCTCCCTATAGTAGCTTGTGTTATGCCTCTAGTTTCACCCCTAGTGATGCTAGCAAGGAACTCAATACAACCAGATTTACGAGGTTCAATGTAAGTGCCCCATTGCGTAATTTTGCACACTTCATTAAATTCTTCAAAGTCGATGCGAAATGAGTTCTCATAGAGATTAAATATAACAGCATGCATATTACGATGGACTGAATACTCAAATTTCCGCACAAAAGAATCAGTGAGATTGTAATATTGCAAGCACTAATCTGACATGAAGTCCATCAAGCCGGCATTGTGCACGTACATATCAAATTCTTCCTTGATACCCGCTTGATTCATGAAATAATCCGAAGGCCATTCGCAAGGTTGCACTAGAGCTTCCCATGGTGGTTCGAGGTCCGACTCACGTAGAGCGAGCCTTGGGGATTTCTTACTCAAGGAACCACCTTGGAACATCTTCCTAAACATTTTCTCCCTCTGAAATTTCCTGAAATTTTTAGTAACTCAAAATAAAAGTTAGACAAACTTAACAAAATCGATAGTAGCTACTCGTACAAGTGTCTAGAGGCCATATGATGCACCAAAACTAGTTTGAACCATATAAATTTGACATGCAAGCTCAAGAACATGGTCACCAACAATAGCTAAATGTGCAAATAATAAACCACAAGAACAAAAACTAATTGGACCATCAGAGGAGTCACATACCGATGAGCAATCCACCAAAACAGTTTTGGAAATGGAGCTACGAGCAAGGAGATCGAAAATTGCAGCAAGAACACGGGCTATGGAGCAAGTTTGATTTTTTTCTGGAGGAAGAGGATGAGCATGGGTGTCAGCAATAAGTGAGGGGGCCTACATGGGCCCCACAAGCCTGCATGGCGCACCTAGGGGGTGGGTGTGCCCTGTGAGCTTGTGGCTCACAGGTGCACCCCCTGGGGTGTGTTGAGTGCAACTATTTTTCATACTTTGCAGAAAAAATCATATTAAAGTTTTAGGGCATTCTGAGAACTTTTATTTTTTGGTCATTTTTTATTGCACGGGTAATTCAGAAAACAGTATAATAATAGCATTTCTACTTTATTAGTTCTAAATAACAGAAAGTAAAAAGTGGGTACAGAAAGTTGTGTTTACTAAATTCATCGACCACATGCCCGTCAAAAGGAATCCATTAATAAGGTTGATCAAGTCTTATTAACAAACTTCTTCCGAATGACATGAAACCAGAGAATCTTTGTATGACACTAGGTTATCTCAATGGGGATATGCATGTCCCCAACAATAAGAATTTCATATTTCTTTTTGACACAAGGAATAGGGAATTCAAAACCTCCATTAGTAATTGTTAAAAAAATTCCAATGGAGTTGATACTATTCGCTTGAGGTTGTTCCTTCGGAAAGTGTACCGTATGCTCATTGCCATTGACATGAAAAGTGACATTGCCTTTATTGCAATCAATAAAAGCCCCTGTAGTATTCAAAAAGGGTCTACCAAGGATGATCGGCATACTATCATCCTCGGGTATATCAAGAATAACAAAGTCTGTTAAGATAGTAACATTTGCAACTACAACAGGCACATCCTCACAAATACCGATGGGTATAGCAGTTGATTTGTCAGCCATTTGCAAAGAGATTTCAGTGGGTGTCAACTTATTCAAATCAAGTCTTCGATACAAAGAGAAAGGCATAACACTAACACCGGCTCCTAGATCACGCAAAGCAGTTTTAACATAGTTTCTTTTAATGGAGCATGGTATAGTTGGTTTTCCTGGGTCTCCTAGTTTCTTTGGTATTCCACCCTTAAATGAGTAATTTGCAAGCATGGTAGAGATCTCAGCTTCTGGTATCTTTCTTTTATTTGTAACAATATCTTGCATGTACTTAGCATAAGGAGACATTTTCATAATATCAGTCAAACGAAGACGCAAAAAGACAGGTCTAAGCATTTCAACAAAGCGCTCAAATTCTTCTTCATCCTTATTCTTTGAAGCTTTAGGAGGAAAGGGCATGGGTTTCTGAGCCCATGGTTCTCTTTCTTTACCATGTTTCCTAGCAATGAAGTCTCTCTTATCATATCTTTTATTCTTAGGTTGTGGGTTATCAAGATCAACAGCAGGTTCTATTTCTACATCATTATCATTATTAGGTTGAGCATCTTCATGAACATCATCATTATCATTGTTACTAGGTTCATGTTCATCACCAGATTGTGTTTCAGCATCAGAAATAGAAATATCATTTGGATTCTCAGGTGTGTCTACAACAGGTTCACTAGAGGCATGCAAAGTCCTATCATCTTTCTTCTTATTTTTAGATGGACTAGGTGCATCAGTATTAATTCTTTGAGAATCTTGCTCATTTCTCTTAGGGTGACCTTCAGGATACAAGGGTTCCTGAGTCATTTTAGCACCCCTAGTCATAACTCTAATAGCTTGATCATTCATCTTATTGTTCATCTCATTAAGAAAATCATTTTGTGACTTGATGACTTGTTCTACTTAGAGTTTTTTATCATGGATGCATGTTTAGTCGCACCCCTAACATCATTAACAGTTCTAAACATAAAGTCACTCAGGCGTTCAATCATATAAGCATTTTGTTTCAATTGTCTACTAACATATGCATTAAAGTTTTCTTGTTTAACAATAAAGTTATCCAATTCATCCAAGCATTGACTAGCAGATTTAGTATAAGGAATATCACCTTCATCAAATCTATAGAGAGAATTTACCTCTACTACCTGTGTCGGGGTATCGAGACCATGTATTTCTTCAATAGGTGGTAAATTCCTAACATCTTCAGGCTTAATACCTTTTTCTTTCATAGATTTGTTTTCCTCTTGCATATCTTCAGGACTGAGAAATAGAATACCTCCCTTCTTTGGAGTTGGTTCGGGAGGTGGTTCACGAAGAGTTCAATCATTATCATTACTCAATATATTATGCAATAGTTCTTCAGCTTGTTCAATAGTTCGTTCCCTGAAAACACAACCAGCACAACTATCTAGGTGGTCCCTAGAAGCATTGGTTAGTCCATTATAAAAGATATCAAGTATTTCATTTTTCTTGAGAGGATGATCAGGCAAAGCATTAAGTAATTGGAGAAGCCTCCCCCAAGCTTGAGGGAGATTCTCTTCTTTAGTTTTCACAAGGGCCATTTGCAGATCTGCCCCTAACTCGAACCACCTACTCAGATTTGCCCCTAATTTCAAAGCATGCTCAAATTTGCCCCTCTGCCGTTAAGTCACTACTCAGAAATGCCCTTCCGTCCAGTCAAAGGCCTTTGACCGTCAGAGTCCCATGTGTACTGTAGCAGACGGAAAGTGCTACAATATTGGACGGAAAGTGCTACAGTACTGTACGGAAGGGCATTTCTGAGTACTGACTTAACGGCGAAGGGGAAAATTTAAGCATGCTTCAAAATTAGGGGCAAATCTAAGTAGTGGGTTCGAGTTAGGGGCACAGATGTAAATGTCCCTTTTCACAAAGTTAAATATTTCCTGTAAAGCAGCTTGTTTCTTATGAGCAGGAAAATATTTTTCAGAGAAGTAATAAATCATATCCTCGGGACTACGCACACAACCAGGAGCAAGAGAATTAAAGCATAACTTCGCATCACCCTTTAATGAGAAAGGAAACAACTTAAGAATATATATAGTAGTAGTGAATTTTTTCCTCGTGAGCAAATAGGATGGCTATATCATTCAGTTTAGTAAGATGTGCCACAACAGTTTCAAATTCATAACCATGGAAAGGATCGGATTCAACCAAGGTAACTAACTCAGGATCGACAGAGAATTCATAATCCTTATCAGTAACAAAGATGGGTGAAGTAGCAAACTTAGGATCATATTTCATTCTAGCATTCAAAGATTTTTCTTTCAACTTGACTAGTAATTTCTTAAGATCATCTCTTTCCTTATAAGCAAGAAAATCCCTAGCCACCTCTCCATCCATAACATAACCCTCAGGTATATCAGGAAACTCATATATAGGAGAGCTAGGTCTAATAGGTGTTCCAAAATTTCCAGTTTCAATAATTTCATCAGTTTTAGTAATCTCATCAGTTTCAGCATTCTCAATTTCTTTAGCTCTAGCAAGTTGTTCATCAAGAAATTCACCTAGTGGCATAGTCTTATCAAGCAAAGTACTAGCATCATCATAAGCATCATTCATAGCCGAAGTAGCTTCATCAATTACTTGCGACATATCAGGATTAATAGCAGGTGGTGGTGTTGCAAGCTTACTCAAAACAGATGGTGAATCAAGTGCAGAGCTAGATAATAGTTCCTTATCTCCCCTCGTCTTAGAGGGAACGATCTTGGTTCTATCATCCTTAAGATTCCTCATAGTGATCAACAGATATAAATCCCAAGTGACTCAGCAAATAGAGCTATGCTCCCCGGCAGTGGTGCCAGAAAAAGGTCTTGATAACCCACAAGTATAGGGGGTCGCAACAGTTTTCGAGGGTAGAGTATTCAACCCAAATTTATGATTCAACACAAGGGGAGCCAAAGAATATTTGCAAGTATTAGCAGTTGAGTTGTCAATTCAACCACACCTGAAAGACTTAATATCTGCAGCAAGGTGATTAGTAGCAAAGCAGTATGATAGTAATGGTAACAATAGCAATAGTAATAGTAACAGATTTGTAGTGATTATAACAGCAGCAACGGTGAAAGTAACTTAGCAAATATCAATATATGAAGAGCGTAGGCATTGGATCAGCGATGGATAATTGCATTGGATAATATTCATCATGTAGCAGTTATAACCTAGAGCGACACAGAACTAGCTCCAATTCATCAATATAATGTAGGCATGTATTCCGTATATAGTCATACGTGCTTATGGAAAAGAACTTGCATGACATCTTTTGTCCTACCCTCCCGTGGAAGCAGGGTCCATTAGGAAACTAAGGGATATTAAGGCCTCCTTTTAATAGAGAACTAGAACAAAGCATTAGCACTTAGTGAATACATGAACTCCTTAAACTACGGTAATCACCGGAAAGAATCCCAATTATTGTCACCTTGGGGTATGCAGATCATAAAATGTAATAGGTGCATATAACTTGCAAGATAGGATCAAGAACACATATATTCATGAAAGCATAATAGGTTCACATCTGAAATCATGGCACTCGGGCCCTAGTGACAAGCATTAAGAATAGCAAAGTCATAGCAACATCAATCTCAGAACATAGTGGATACTAGGGATCAAGCCCTAACAAAACTAACTCGATTACATGATAAATCTCATCAAACCCATCACCGTCCAACAAGCCTATGAAGGAATTACTCACTCCCGACGGTGAGCATCATGAAATTGGTGATGGAGGAAGGTTGATGATGACGACGACATCAAATTCCACCCTCCGGAGCCCCGAACGGACTCCAGATCAGCCCTCCCGATGAAGAACAGGAGGTGGCGGCGGCCCTGTATCGTAAAACGCGATGAATCCTTCTCTCTGTTTTTTCTTGGTGAATAGGAATATATGGAGTCGGAGTTAGGGTTGCCAGAGGTCCAGGGGGGCCACAAGCTCGTAGGGCACGCCCCCGAGCTTGTGGCTCCTGGGTGGCCCCCCTCTGGTATAATTTTCCACCAGTATTTTTTATATTTTACATAAAAATTCTCCATAAATTTTTAGGTCAATCCGAGAACTTTGATTTCTGCACAAAAACAATACCATGGCAATTCTGCTGAAAACAATGTTAGTCCGGGTTAGTTTCATTCAAATCATGCAAATTAGAGTCCAGAACAAGAGCAAAAGTTTTTGGAAAAGTAGATACGATGGAGACGTATCATGCTTGCATTGCTCGATGAACACCAATCAAGCAACCAACATGCATGTCGTACAACCCATTTGTTTGCTTCCTTCTCACTAGGGTTTTCACCACCTCTTGCCCCATCTCAACAGCGTTGAGGTTCCTCCCTGGATTATTTCCCCTCACCGTGTTTCAAGCTCGGGCTGACCAAGGGAAAATGTTGCATTGCTTTTCGGCCTTGGCTGCATCAGCGGAGTTGGTTTCCCTAAGGTTTGGTGTGAACCTATTTTTTGGGCTAGGGTTTCCTGATGGCATCCATAACCTCGTCTTCAATGACAATGGTGGTGGATCGGGATCTAGAGCAGATGATGAAGGAGTGAGCTAGGTCTTTGTGAGGAGGATCTAGATGATGTGATATTCGAGAACAAAATTCCGCCATATTCTCAACTTGTTCGATGGATGGCACTGTGTAGGGTACATAAGGATGGTGAGGTTAGCCACTTTTGGTTCTTAGAGAACATGAGGTCGGCCTCGAGAAGCCACTCCGGGCAAACACATTCAAGCCATCGCTTTGCTTGCCCAAGCGCCCGATATTTAGAGATCTTCGGCGATGGCACAAATGGCACCACCTTCGAGCCCCCTTCGTCTAAGTTGTCAGCACACCACCTATTCATTTCTTACTTCTTTGACCTCCATAAGTAACGGGACCCACCATGGGTGGTGGCAAACCCTTTCCCCGCGACACCGCTAGGAATTGGGGCCGAGGTGGACTCGTGGCGTGCCCGATGCTCAGGATGCATTACAGCAGGAGAGTCTCCGAGCTCTCGAAGAAGGAGAACTCAGACAAGGAGGACGCGACGATGGAGGATGTGGGAGGAGGAGCAGGCGCCTACTCCTGGGTTCACCCTTCAGCAGGCGAATGCGTAACTGAAGGAGCAGGAGTAGCCGATCTCCGTGTTCCGGATGCTGCAGGAGGAGTGACACAACTTACAGCTTCTCGAGGATCACCGGCTCGTGGACGACCAGATCATCGATGATCAAACGAACGAGTAGGCGTCGTGGCATGCTCACGGAGAATCTGGGCTTCGTGAATGACCAGTGGGTGCTATAGGACTCGGTGTTCATCTCCCGTGCCATCCGCCACTATCAGTGACTGCCCTACGTCAACGAGGCGGAGCATGACCGACGTCTGGTTCGATCGTCGACCTCACCTCCACTAACAATGTTGATGGCCCCGCGGCGAACTCCGACGAGAAGTTTGTGTCCCATGTCTGATGAAGAGTAGAACGTGGGTTACAAACATGCCCAAATCTGGCTAAGTGTAGACAAGGGTCGATTAATTTTGTTGTGTAAAAAATTCTTTAATATTAATGAAAATATCGTGTTTGCTTTAATTTTTAATGCACCGAGCTGGATTGCCAACTCACTTAAAGTTGTACATAGACACGTCCAAACGTGTCTGTGGATATTTGATGCATCCATTTTGATGCCCAACATTCGAGTTGCCCTTAGAGGTGATGGTTAGTCGGGCCGACTCAGAATTTGTTTTAGGATGTAAGAGCACTGGAATCCAACAACTTGCGCGGGTTGTGATGGTTTAGTCCAGAAACTTACAAAAGGGGGTAGCACCACCCACAAACTTGCAGCACAGAAGCAAAAAAGACCATAGCCAATCAGACGTAGCCACATGGTATGGGAAATTTTGCAAAAATGCCCCTAATGTGTCCTGAATTGACATGTAGGTAGTGCGGACCCAGCTGTCGATACACGAAGGAGAATAAAGAGGCTAAAAATGGGCATGACAGTGCCCTAGACTAGGGGTCCCGGTCTAGTCCATGGGCCGGACTGCCAGCCCATAGAGGAGGAGGGGCTCCGGAGGTGTCTAACCTGCTTCAACCAAAGACTTGGCGTGTACTTCAAGTATATCTATTAGATTCGGTGTGTAATCCCTAGAAGGTAACCGACCATGTGTAACCCTAGATACCCCTGGTACCTATATAAGCCGGAGGGTTTAGACCATAGAGAAAGATTCGTCATCATCACCATTACCCCTAGGGTTAGACCACAACTCACGATCTCGAGGTAGATCAACTCTGTACTTTGATACTCCCATAATATAAGCAAGAGCAGGACATAGGGTTTTACCTCCTTAGAGAGGGCCCGAACCTGGGTAAAAGCATCGTGTCCTCTGTCTCTTGTTACCCATCGATCTGATCTCACAGCTCGGCCCCCCCTACCCGAGGTCTGCCGGTTTTGACACCAACAGTGCATGTGTGGGAGTCGAGCTTGGGACGTCACCATGTCGCAAGCTCATGCTAACTAGTGCAACCAATCAAACGGTTTGCTGGTTGTAGGCTGGGTCGTATTACATCACTGGTGCTTGGGGTGCCACCCTATGGTGTCGCTTGAGAGGAAGCTAGGCGATACCAGGTGGGAGGCGTCCCTTTCACGTTTTTGTTTATACTGTGTAGTGGTATTACATCAGAGGCATATTAAGCAGCATGGAGCTAGAATAAACCAGGGATTTCTGATAATTAGGAACAAAATAGAAAGTTCATTACACACTTGATGGAACGAATGACACATGCATCTTGATTCTAACATCACACTGATAAAGAGTACTCAAATCATCTCCATAAAAAGGAGGGAAAAGGCAGTGGAATAAAACATGCAACAACAGTATCACATAGGTAATCCCGAACAAGAACAAACGATGTACGAATCCTAATTAAACTTGCATATATGGACATGGATGATAGGTCTCCAATAATCATTTGTACACTTGCATATATTTGACAATAAATTACACCAGTATGATGGAAGGAAAAACACAAAGAAAGTGGAACAATATGATGGAATGAAAAAACAGAAATAAAATGGAACAAGTGCCATGGCACATAGAGTGATCTCAGTTATATGTTGTGTACCTTGATTTACAAACTCATTTGGGTTGCCTCCCACTTCCAGCTCCATGTTGAAGGTTTTGTTTTCCAAATTGCATGCCTCCTTTATTAGAAAAGCACCATATTCAAACTATATAAACAAATTTCTGGAATTTGTAGGTTGTGACTTCAAACTGATAACTAGCTGACCCAAGAGTACATAGGAACTAAGATATTTTGGAGGTACCTAG
The DNA here is from genome assembly GCA_011799875.1 of Thinopyrum elongatum. Taxonomy (NCBI): domain Eukaryota; kingdom Viridiplantae; phylum Streptophyta; class Magnoliopsida; order Poales; family Poaceae; genus Thinopyrum; species Thinopyrum elongatum. The sequence goes on from CM022299.1 coordinate 447,992,706, forward strand.
TGGATGATTTCATCATCGTGGATGGAGTGAATGATCTTCACCTCGAGCTCAATGCATCCATACAGTACAAAAAAAAACACTTCCGTGATGATACGTGTTTGTCACAGTAGGTCACGTTTTCTGTCATGCATGTACATCCATGACGATTTTATGACAGAATCAAGATAGTCATACCTGTGCTGTCATAGAAGTGTTCCATGACAATACCAAAATTATGATCACGGAAGTGTCCACTTCCATGACGATAAATGGCGCGTCATAGAAGTGCTTTCGTCAAGGGTAACCGACACGTGGCATCCACCGTAATGGGTCACCGTTAAGATATCGGGTTCCGTTTTGGATCGGATAACCCGTTAACAGCCCGAACCAATGGGGATTTTCCACGTGTAAAATTCTCATTCGCCAAACGAACCACGTGTCAGCTCCGCATTGGGACAGATGTCATCCAGCGAATCGACGGGATGCGCCTATGATACGTCAACACGTGGCTCCGCCCAACAGCGGCCCATTCAGGTCAAAAGGCCGGCCCGTTTGACTTGGTCAAAAGGAAGCAAACCGGCCCACGGAAAGCCTGTTAACGGTCTGTTCACATATAGCCCATTTACAGCCCGCTAACTCACGGCCCGTTATGGCCTATCCAAATTAAGCCCAGTAGCGTCATCTGGGCCATCCAATATGATTCCAGCCTGTTGTAACTTCTGGCACATGTATGGCCCATGACTTCTTTCGACCTATATGAGGCCCTTTGTAACTCTGGGCCCAATAAAGGCCCATGGTGAAACTGGCCCAGAATGAACAGTGTATCATTTTATACCCATTAACGGCCCATTATTCCATTGGGCCATTTCCAGCTCGTGTTATCTTTTAGCCTTCTAAGGGTCCATTTATTCTTGGGCTCATTTCCAGCATTCGATTACTTACGGTCCGTTACTGGCATGTTCCGCTTGTGGGCCAAATTCAGCCCGTGGTTATAGTCGACCCGTTTGTGGCTCGTTAGTCCGTTGGGCTGTTTCATAGCGTCATCAAATATGGCCCAATAAAGACCCGTTATGCCTGCCGATAGAATTAAGCCCGTTATACATATTAGCCTATTAATGGCCCGTTATGCTCGGGCCATAAAATGACAATTCTAGCCCGTTTACAGCCCATATTGCGGTCCGTTAATGGTCCACGAATAAGTACAACCCATGTTTGGCCAATCGATCATACGGCCCGTAGAAGGCCCATTGGTTCTACGGCCCGTAGAGAAGGCCCATGGATCCTATGGCCCGTAGAAGGCCCATGGATCCTACGGCCCATGGTCACTATAGCAGGTAGCGGGACTATGGTTACAACGGTCCGTATGTTGCCCATGGTTATTATGGCCTAGTTTTAAAAAATATTTTATTGTGGCCACTAGCAAACCACGGAAAAAGAACTGCAGTGACTACAACCAAACAAATAAACAAGACAATAAGGAAATAAATAAGCAAGCAACTTACGCTAGGCTATTACGGCTATTACACATATTACATCCACTGGGCATCAAAGTTCACCACCAGTGCAAATATAGGGAACAAAGCAGCATATTACATACACTGGACATCTAAATTGGCCACCAGTGCAAATAAACGCGGCAACAAAACAAGTCCATAACTAAAACAACTTCAGAAGAGCTCAAGAAACGTTATCCTGGGTATCCACCATGCTGGCAATAAGCTTAGCAAGCTTATTAGCTTTCTCCTGTTTGGCGCTAAAATCCTCCAATGCTTGTTGTTGCACCAGAAAGTATGCATCTGCATTCTCCAGGGACTTCCTCAGTCCTTCGGCTTCTTGTCATAGCACAGTTGATCGATGTCTTTCAGCTTGTAGTTGAGACTCAAGAAACTGAACTGATTCAGACAGTGAGTTCGAAGAGCTTGTGCCAGCGGTAGTGGCCAGTAACTCGAACACTACATCAAGACAGGACTTTGGGGTTGTCTCACTATCTTCAAGATAGTTTTACTTTGTTGTTTTATCAGCTTTGTTTGAGACCAACAAGGATGTCTCACTATCATGAACCTTATCTGCATTACTTCCTTTACCATTGCTTAGTAAGGTACTCTTCCCCAATATTCCGTCAACATTCTAAAAGAAGAAACAAGCAGACACATAACAGGTTTAGCATGTAGTATATGAAACTCATTTCGGTGAACCAGTTCAGTAGTAAGGTGGATAGGATTAAACTACCAAGTCTTCTATTGCTAAGTAGTACATAATAAAAGCATCAAACAAACATATACCTATGTGCTGTGGTCACTGCATTGTCTTGCCAAATCAAAATAGATACACGGTTCAAATCATATCAGTTCAAGACAAAATAGCATTGAAAGAATATAGGTGTGGGAAACTACACGACACAACAAGATTTCAGATGGGTACCACGGTATACATGTACAACAACACTATTGGCTCTGTTGTGATGCTACTAATGTGCATGATATGAGAAGTCAACTGTACACACAATTGAAATTGAAATCAACAGAGCAATTCAGAAGATCAAACCAGTTAAAGAAACATGTTTAAACATACTTGTTGTGCCATTGGAGTTTCGATTGGATCATTTAATTTAAAAATAAATTTGTATGAGTAAATACAGTGATACAAGAGCAAAGCAGTATGCACCATATCAATGGAATCTTAAATGAGAACAGTTGTTATTCAGGTTTAAGCACTTGTTCTGCACGAACAGAGTACAGTAAGACGCAGGCATATAGTACTTCAAAATAAAAAATGATCTCATAGACCTTACCACATTCTTGCCTCGGGACCAGTACAGAACAAGGCATTCCTAGTCATCGTCTCGTAAATGTGTCTCAGGAGAAAGTAAGGGAATTTGATGATTTTCCTTGCCAGTGAAGTACGTTTTCTTCAGGCAATTCCAATACTGCCACAAAACATTCTTGAAGATAGCAGAGGTATTAGCACAGGTTACCTCATCCTGAGTTTCCAAATCGGTCCTTCTCTATAGAGAAAAATGGGAACATTTGTTGTATTATAACCAGCATGGAGGTAGAATGTATGGGACAAAGCAAAGTAATTGCCATGAATAACATTACTTACACATAACTCATGGACGAACACCTGCAACTGGCTTTTTCCTTCATCTTCGGTATAATATTTCCATGATGGGAATATACACACATAGGATTTAACAACATCAAATGTGATAGATGCTAAACTATGAATGGCTGGTTGTGCTTCGTCCATAGGAATAGGTGTACTAACTGGTGGAGTTGGGGTTCGCTGTGGCAGTCCTGGCGCTTTGGGCACTGGAGCTACCTTACTAACTGCTGTTGTTTGGGAGCTCTGTGTTGGAGATGGTGTTGTGTCAACTGGAACTGGATTACTATCTGCTGGAGTTGGGGTTAGATTGGGTGAAGCTGGTTCTCTGTCCATCGGAGTAGGGGTACAATATGCGAGAGTCTGGGTTATGTGTGGTAGGGCTGGTTCTTGTGCATGTACAACCGGGGTGCTATCTCCACCAAGAGGTAGCATTGTTTTATTTGAAGACCGTGTTTTTACTCCGCTAGATACTGCCATCACACCCTCCAATTCAAATGGCTGATAAACAAGATAAGTAGTTGAATGTACAGACCTTGTATGAGAGACAGATGCAATAGATAGTGTGGAAAAAAGAGGGCATGAAATAGTTCACATATATATTGTTTAACTAAAAAGGATAGCATGACATAATTTCACATATATGATGTCTATCTAAACTGGATAGCATAGCATGACATAATTCAAACATATGATGACTAACTAAACAGGATGGCATGAGATAATTATATGATGTCTTTAGTAAATAGGTTCGCATGACATAATTCACATACATGTTATCTAAGTAATTAGGATCGCATGATATAATTAACATATGTGATTTACATACTAAGCAGATGTCATTCGCATATATGATGTCTGAACTAAGAACATGGTGTTGAATATTGTGTATATGATGTCTAAATTATGCAATGCAAGACACCACATGCATGATATGAGCAGTGTAACCATGCCAAGTTAGAGCATATACCTTGGTGGGGGAATAGGACTGGTCATCTATCTGTGAATCCATCTCTGAGGAGCTATCTGGACCCAGCAAGAGATCTGCTTCGACAGGTAGCACTGTCTGCTCTGAAGACCTTGCTTTCACTCCAGATTTTTCCATCACCCACTCAAATGGCTGATTCACAGGAAGAGTAGTTGAATGTACAAACATTGTCAACAAATGGAAATGTAATGAAGAAAAGGAATGGCAAGCTATAATTCAAATATATGATGCCCGACTAAACAGGATGGCATTGCATATTTCACATATATTATGGCTGGCTACAAAAGATGAGATTGCATATTTCACATATATGATATAGAAACTAAATAGGTGGCATTACAGAACATGTCTAAACTAAGCAGATGACATATATGATGTCGAAAGTAAGCACTACAAGGCAACGTATGCATGATATGACCAACATCATCATGCGAAGATAGAGCAAACACCTCGAGGGGTAAATAGGAGTGGTCAGCTCCGTCTGAATCCGCGTCTGAATAGATATCTTCCGCCGGATTACAATCTGGAGGAGGGGAAGGGTTTGACATTGCACTCACCATGGAGTGATGTCTGCATGACATTGTATAGCTGCGCAAAACTCTTCTCTTTTTCTCTACATGTTTAGCATTACTGTGTACAATATCTGACATGCATATGAAAAAATATAGTGAGATTATGTAAGGAGAGCATGCAGAAATCTAGAGTGATGGTAACAACCAGTGGATAGATCCAAAAACAATGATAGCAGGCTGATGATAGCTTTAATTTAATAAAAAGACAGATGATGATTGCTTTACTGTTTGTTTCCCACCCAAGATGAACATACTATTTTTTCCCACCCAAGATGAACAACATAGACATACCCTAGGTGAACCAGATAATAGACAGAGATACTATTCATTGCTGCCGCGATATGTGCCCCGCGAGCATTTTAAAACTCAAGATTGAACATTAATTTGGACCTGACTTGGAGTCTAAGAGGTGAACAGGACGATAAAGTAGAAGGTAATATTAAGCAATGCATAACATAAGTAGAAACAAATGAGTGCGACCTCTCTTGCGGACCCGTGTACTCCTCAGGTTCATCTGCTGAGTCGATGATGGTGATGTAGTTGCGGTGGGTGCCGGCAGCAGGGAAGGAGATCTAAGGCAGCGAAAGACGGTCAGGAGTCGTGATGTCTGGTAGGTTGGATGCTTCTGTCGATGGAGTAGCTCAGGTGAGGTGGACGACATCGTGGGAGGAGCAGTACAAACCACACAAAGTTTTCTTCGACACCAATCTGTAACTGAAGTAATTCTATGAGGGCTCCTTTGACTTGCAGGATTCTAAAAACGCAGGGATAGGAAAAACACCGAAATAGGATAGGAATGCACGTGAGAAACAAAGCATTTGTAAACACAGGATTTCGGTCAACTTGGGTGTTTGGTTCATAGGAATTGGAAGAACATAGGAATGCAAAGAAACATGGCCAAATTAAAGTGAAACCATATGAAAATGTGTACAGTTACAATGTTATTCTGCCACTAATGCACTTAGTCTTGTTTTCATTCATAGGATTTTGAAAAGTAGGTCCAGGTGGATGTTTTGCTCCATTCCTTTCAACCAAATGCATGAATAATTGAATGGTAGACTACCACAGGAAAATTTCCTATTGCTATGTTTTTCCTTCACTTTTTCCTTTGAACCAAAATAGCCCTAATGGATCGACATGAATGTAGAGTAATAAGTGATGCGACAAGTGTAAAACCTCTTTGGCGTAGCCGTGTCGACCTCAGCATCATTGGGTTGGTCGCTGAAGAAGTTGCGACAGAGGTGGCTGTCGGAGGTGTGGAGGAAGATTTGAGGTGTCTGTAGATGACGTCCAGGGTACTGCTCTGTTGTGATGGATGGTTTCGTCGTTGGAGCAGCTCCAGCGAGCTGTAAGACATCGAGGCTGAAGTAGTACAAGACAGACATCGTTAATCTCAAGTGGGATTCTAATAGCATCTCCAATAGATGTTGTAAAATACATTACCAAAAAGTGGTAGATGTAAAATTTACATCACCAAAAAACACCTGACTCCAACGGATGAGGTAAAAACTGTTGACTCTAAACTTAACTGTCAAAACTAAAATTTACTGTGAAATCTAAATGTTACTATCAAAACTGAATGCACTGGTAGCAGAGAAGCACTTCACATGTAGTTTAGGCCGCTCGAGCACTAGTAGTAGAGAAACAGTGATCTAAATCAGCGGGCGATCGACAGGGAAGACACTAGCAGATAGCAGCCAGAGCAGCAGCACCTGGAGTAGCAGCGCGAACTAGAGCCAAAGCAGCAACTCGTATAGCTGCAGCAGCTGGTGTACCAGCATCAGCAGCGAGAGCAAGAGCGGAGCAGCAGCACGAGTGAGAGAGGAAGAGCAAAGCAGCAGCACGAGCGAGGGCTGGAGCAGCAGCAGCAGCACGAGCGAGCGAGAGAGAGCCAGAGCAGTAGCAGTGCGAGCGAGCGAGCGAGCGAGAGAGAGCCGGAGCAGCAGCAGCGCGAGCGAGCGAGCGAGAGCCAGAGCAGCATTAGCAGCTCCAGCTGGTATGGATGCCGTCGCTGAGGGAGCCTGGCACTGGGAGAGAGCCGTCGTGGATATGTCGCTGGCGGCACAGATTACGAGGTAGCCACGCCATGGGGGAGCGGGATCGACCACGGGTAGTGCCGGGAGGTCGAGTTAAGGAGAAGGTGCGATGGGATGAGTGTACAACCTCTTTGGTGGTGCCGAGTAGGCCTCGGCTTCGTCCGAGGAGTCGGTGAGGATGTTGCGGTTTCGGTGGAGCAGGTTAAGGCGGCGCTGTGGGGATGGAGTAGCCGCGATAGACGAGGCGATCGTTGGTGTAGCTCCTTGGAGGTGGAGGACGGGGCGGCTGAACCGGCGAGACGACGAGATCGACGACAGATCCCCATCCGGGGCGGTGGATCAGGGATGTCGAGCTGTTGCAGTGGACGATGTCATCGGGGAAGAGGCTCCGCTGGGAGCAGCGGGGTGGCAAACGGTAGAGGGTGGGGTTTCGCGGCTGGAGTAGAGAGGTTATGGCGGCCCGGGTTTTTGAATGGCGAAACGGAGGTGATGGGAGGGGGGAACCATGACTTAGGGACACGCTTGTCCAAAAAGTAGGGTGTGTTACAAAAGTACCCCCACCGATTTGAACTAGCGGCCCTTTCGGCTCAGGGTTAGAAGGGGGATTTCGCGTGTCGGGATTTGGCAGTTGGAGGGAGTTTTCGCGCGCGTTGTAATTTCGGGATAGCAAGGCGCGGGTTGTGAAGGCGTGAGTTTTCGGAGCACAAAGAGACAAAGCGATATCTGAATTTTCGGGATAACAAGGCGCGGGTTGAAATTTCGGGACAAGCCTAATGTGTAATAATGTACGTACCAAATCAATTTGCACTTCCCTCGATGAAAAAAACAAGAACAAAAAACTATTCGCACCACACAAAGGGAGAGTCTTGTCCCGTTTTACTGTACAAATGCTATTCAAAATTATGAATTCTTGTTATGTCCAATTAAATTTTTTCGCTAGCTGTATAATGCATGTAACCTACTCATACGAACATTTTAGTGCATTCCAAATGTATATACTACCGCTGCAATTTGAACTAAATTTGAATTTGTTTCTCTATTTGAATAAGAATCTACAATCATGATTGTTGCCAAGTTAAACCATCATTTGTACATTATCTTAACAACACACCACATGATTACTATAGAGTTACATGTGAACTATGTGTACTATATGAACTCAAATTCAATTTTTTTTAATACACTTGATGTCGATTCCAAATAATAGTACACTTGAAGTACTAGCTAGATCTTCATAATCTAAACCATGTTTCATATGTACACTGTGTTTCACACAAAGTATAGTGCCCCGCCCCCTACATTATGTCAAGTATGTAGCCCTGAGTTGCAAAAGCCACACATTATCACAAATTCAAATAAATGTTATATATATTATATGTAGTATAACATGTTCATAACCACACCATGCGTATCACCATTATATTCATGCATGCGTCGGTTTAAAACACTATGATCTCTTCTTCAAATATCTGAATCCACTTGTATAATGAATTATAATCTCTGTTCATCTTTTACACCCACACAATCCTCTTCTCTTTGTAGCTAGCCCTAACTTTCTCTCGTGCATGCACACGTCCGCCCCCCTCCCACGCTCCCTCAGCGTCCCCTCCATCGTGCACATTCGTTATTTCTCTTTAGGTCGTTCACCCACGATGTGTGTAGGCCCCCCGGCTCCTTCTTTCCGTCACACACCAGTCGATATACCTCTCTAGCCAAGTGTGCCTACTACAAACACATGATTTCCCTCTTCTCTTCTCACCGTCCATGCCCCCCTCTGTCTAATACGGTTCCACGCACGTGCACACTCCCGCCCCTCTTTTCATCGATCTCATACTCGCACACTCCTCCCCCTCGATATAGTAGGCCTCTCGCACCACCTCCTAGTCGCATCCCTCTCTCTCTCTCGCTATCCGTCTCTCCGGACCTTATTTGCTTCTAACACATGCATGCATGTATACCTACCGATCTCTCTACATATAGTTAGGTCGACTATAAGTCTTTTTCCCCATGCACCGATCGACGTACCTCACTAGTTATGTCTCTCCCTTTCTCCGACAGACGACGATTGATCTTCCTATGTAGTTATGTCTGCTTCCCACAACCATATCGTCCCCCCTCATCATCCTTGCATGCCTCCCGACCCGTCTTTCACACGCATGTGCACAGACAGGCAGGCATCCCCTCTCTTATTGATATTGCAGTCGTACCCTCCGTTTGTCTAGCAGGCCTCTCCCACCATTTGTGATAAGCAACTCCACCACCAACCCTCTGACACTCTAGCTTTGCCTCTCTCCCAACCTTATTCCTCTGCTACACATATGCATGGATGTTGATCGATCTCCCTCAATACATAGCTAGGTCTCTCTCCTTCTCCACAAATATACCAGTCGATCTACCTCTCTATAGTTAGGTCTCTGCCCCCCCCCCCCACACACACACTGATAGTCGAATGTTGTAGGTAGGTATCCATGCCACAGAGACAAACTGCACCTCTCCCCTCTCACATTCTAGTAGGCCAGCCGCCTTGTATCTTTGACGTGGGCAAACACAAATTTGATGGCACTCTTTATCGATCGCGCACCCACACACTTCATCTCTCTTTTCGATTCTATCGATATCTCACGCCGATGATCCCTCCACTCTCTTCTCATGGATCGCTCCCTCTATATATGATATATCCAGGCCTTTGTTTCACACACATTGCATATGTTACATTTTTTGTTTGAGATATCATCGACACATTACCTCTGTTTCGCACAAACCATCTCTCTCACACACACCCACGTACGTACCTGCACGTAGAGAAGAGGTGCACGCACGACGCATGTACTCACATCTCGTTCCCGGCCACACCCATGCGGGTACACGGTGGAGCTCATTTCTGTATGAAAAGGCAGCACATGTGATAATTTGAAGCGTGTACGGTTGTTTACTTGAAGGAGGGTCATGTACCACGCGTACACGGAACAAAGTTCGACTTGACGCGTTAGTTTTAAATAAAGTTATATTCCTCAATGGCACGTACAGAATATAAAACGATTGTTATCGAGAAAAAAGAAATCCACTCCACTATATACAATGGAGCTTGCCTGCCGGGGTTTGTCTCTCGTCACACTATCTCACATAAGGCGGTGGTGGCCTCTCTCTCTCTCCATTGGTCACTAATCCGACTGCATCCCGTCCACCGACGGAAAGGGAGGATGTGCATCGTTTCTCCGTTTGACGGCGTCGAGGCAGCACGTCCCGATCTGTGGTACCCGCCGTTCTCTCTGACCAAGCTCCTGCGCGGTAGGGCCTTCGCCACTTGCTTGATGCTGCAGTATGGACAGATCCCGCCTGCCGCCGCCCTCCTAGTTACATCCCGATGACCCCCAGGTATAGCTTCCTCCCCTCCAGCAGTGCTCCACTGCCCATCTTCCCACGACGCTGCATGTGGAAAATCTTGCATGTGGATCTTCCCTAGTTCTTTGCCCAAAACGTAGCTTGTCCGACGTACTTTCCATATTGCAATCTTGTCCTCACACCGTTTTTGATAAACAACCGTGCTGTTATCTTCCCTTAGGACAAGCAATATGCTTCTTTTTTGTCATTGTATGTGTCATCAACTGTCATTGGCCAGCAATTGTTTCCTTTCTACCTCTTTTTTGCAAACAGGGCTATCCATTTCACCTCGTTGCTATTGTGACCTTTTGGTGAACTGCACAAATCACTTTTTTCTTAAGAGTGTTTTGTGCAGTTCTACTAAAATGTCACACGGGCAACTTCTCTACATTTCAGTGCGACTGCACAAAGGGAGATTGGTTTTGCTCTATCCTCCTCATCCAACTCCGAGCCTAATCTTCTCCAACTATTTGCTTAATCTTCTCCAACTAGTTAGTCTTAAGAGAGACTGCAAAGGTGACCGGCTTCTATTTGTGTGCTTATTGTTTCATCAATAGTCCTCTATTATTGTAATCACACTTACTCAATATCTTTGGAACAGGGACGCTCAGCTCTATTTTAGTGGAACTGCACAAAATGATCGGAATGTTGCATGCTCCTGACAGCTACTTTTTTCCCCAACATGCCTTGTTGATTTAGGCAGAGCTGGGGGGAAGTTGCTACCAATGAAAGCATGGATCAATTTTAATTTAACACCTTCTCACAACTTTGTCTTCAGTTGTGATATAAATATTAGTTCTGATCTGCTAATCATTGAGATGCATTAGCAAGGAAGTTAGTTTTTTTTTTCGAAAGAGCATGGGTGTTAGTTTCCTTTCTAGTATTTGATTGATGTTGTAATGAGACAACCTTCCAGCTGGCAAGACACACGAAACAAAAGCTGAAAGCTTCAGAGCATTGTACAATTTCATGTCGCTGGAAAATTATTTGTATACGTCAATTATGTAAACAAATGTTGGAAGCTTTATAGCATTGCCAGAAGCCATTCAGCATCTGGGTCCATGTGCCATGCACCAAATTAGAGTGCACAACCGCATGGGAGACTCAGCCCGGTCGTTGTGCCGCACTAATAGTGAGTAATGAGCAGTCAAATCATAAGCCCCACCTTTCCCACTGTAAGTTGCTCGGAAGAAGCAACCATCAATACGCTCTTCTTTGAATCCGCTCATACTAGTATGAAGGTGCAAAACCAAGTCCGCGTATGGCCTGTCGGTCAACGTGCTTCCTCTTGGCATATCACTGACATGTGGGACCGGAGTGTGAGCAAACTGATCTCAATTTACGGCAGAATGGCCAACCCGCCGCTCCTTGAGAGAGACAAGGAGCGAGAACACAGACGGGCTAGGTGTCACACGGAGGCCAAGATATATTCGAGCATGGTTGATCGATGTCATCATTACATGTTCGATGTTTTTTAATAATACTATTAGGCTGCCATTTTCCGCACTTCTCCCGAATAAATGTGTACTTTATCAGAGATTAAAATAAAATAAGAGTACAGGTGCTCCACCATGCGGTTCCTAGTACCTGTATACTAGTAGTAGTACTTGTACTACTAAACCTTGAGCTTGGCTCTTCGCCTCTTCGGGAAGTCGAACAATGATGGTACTACAGTGTATGCCTCTGGCAATCTGACACCGAATGAACTGTTGCACGTCCACCGCCTGGGCGAGGATAGCTTGCATTAGTCAAAAGCTTCTCCTCGTCCTGCGAGCCACCGCGCTTGAGGTAGATAGAGAGGGCGTAGGCAAGCTTCACCTTGTCCTGCAAGCTTGTCCTCGTTCTGCGAGTTGACGAGACACACCAAAGTAGTGCTAGTCCATACTGCCTCCTTTCCGGTTAATATGGCTTAATCTTTTTTGCGGGTAAATGAGAGAGCTTTATTCATATATAAGCATTCTTAGGACAATCAGCCAAGAGACTGGTCACTAGGAAGTGAGGTACCCCGCAAAAAAAGGAAGAGAGGTGTTTCATCAAGCCAGTTCTCGGTCACATTTAAAGCACAGCAAAGCATGGTTCACACAAAGATGCGCCGCAAGGTTTGCTGACCTGTTTACATGCTAAATATCAAAAAAAAGAAAATGTTATTGAGCGCTCTTATTTCTAACAGGATAGGAGCCAGAATTAAGCGAGAATTGTGGCGAGTGCTCCATGCAATCAACTTCCATTATCACATGCGAGAACCCTCGAATAGAAGCAAATGTGTTGAAGAATGCTTTATCATAGATTAAGATAAAATAAGAGTGCAGACGCTCCACCATGCGGTTCCTAGTAGTACATGTATAGTAAGTAGTACTAGTAGTACGTAATACTACTTGGAGTACTACTGTAGTAAACTTTGCGCTTGGCTCTTCGCCTCTTCGGGAAGTCGAACAATGATGGTACTAGTACAGTGTGTGCTTCTAGCAATTTGACACCGAATTAACTGTTGCACATCCACCGCCTGAGCGAGGGAGAGCTTGCATTAGTCAAAAGTTTCTCCTTGTCTTGCGAGCCACCGCGCGCAAGCTTCTCCTCGTTCTGCAAGTTGACAGGACACAACAAAGTAATGCTAGTCCATACTGCCTCCTTTCCAGTTAATATGGCTTAATTTGAAACGAGATAAATACACTGGTTGTCACTGTATATTTGTAAAAATACGGTCAGTGGACTTCATAATACGCTCATTGCGGGCAATATATACATTTTTCGGTGTTTATACGGTCACTAGCTCACCCTGGCTAAGTATGTGTGTGCACGCAAGTGTAGGTTGAGCACTTGAGCGTGACCATGTGTGTTCCGTCGTGTGCTCGGACATGCATGCATTAGGGCGTCGCGCGCATTTTTCCGTGCATGTCTACGTGTGACTGTTGCATGCATGCACGAGGTTGTAGTCCCTCACATTCACATGTTCATATGTCAATGCTTTGTCAAAATGTTGCATGCAAGGTTTAATCATTTGTTGTTCACGCATGCATTCCCGATATTAATACATTGGTAAAGACAATTTCTTGAGGAAAATGATCCCATGAATTGAGTACAAACGGGACCAATAAACCAGGACGGAGGGAGTACTAGTAGTGAACCGAAAGGAGGGAGTAGGTACGTAACAACATGCAGTAACAAAATTCCTCTATGCGCATCTTGTCTACGTGTCATGCAAGAAACTAGCGATAAGTACAAGTGAGACTCAGGAACGGTCATACACGTAGGGGGGGTACGTGCAGGGGCCACTCAGGAGCAGTCAAATCACACAGTAAGTTAGTTGGACGAAGCAACCATCATTTCACTCTTCAATGACACGTATGCAATATAAAAAGGTTGATATGGAGAGAAAAAGAAAACTACTCCACTATATATACACTAGCAGGAGCCTAAGCTACAAGCCTGCTTGCTTGGGTTGCTCTCTTCACAAGCATAGAATGACGGTTGGCACACCACTGGTCATAGATCCGGCCTGATCCCGCTGCCGGAGGAAGCGGACGATGTTCTGCGTAGACGCGGTCAACAGCGGCGAGGAAGAAAACCCACTGTCAGTGCGTGCCGATCGGGGGTCCCTGCAGTATGGGCTGATGCCGCCTCCCAACGCCCTTCTAGCTACACCCCGACGTCACAGGTACAACTTCCTGTGGATCTTTCTCTACTTCTATCGGCTTCTATTTGTGATGAGTTTATGTCTCATGAACTAGTGCCACAGCTCCCCACGTAGCTCGATCTCCATGTGGATCTTTCTCTACTTCTATCGGCTTCTATTTGTGATGAGTTTATGTCTCATGAACTAGTGCCACTACTATTATTCTAAGCACACTTCTTCAATATCTTTGCCAACAGGGATGCTCAGCTCGATTTTAGTGGAACTGCACAAAAGCATCGTATGATCCAAGGGTACCAAGCTTCTTTCCTTCGACAGGTTCTACCTTGCTAGGAAATTAAATCATGTTTAGGGTTTAGGGTTTAAGGCATAGAGACCCCATCAGTAGTTTTTTTGTACACACTCTCACAACTTTTGTCTTTAGTTGTGAAGTAAATATTGGCTATGATATATGAATCATTAAGATGCATCAGCATGCGTGCTAGTTTTCCTTTGTATTTGATGGAATGTTGTAACGGGGCAACCTTGGAGTCAGGATACATATATGAAACAAAATCTGAAAGCTTCGTACTCTCTCCGATCCTTTTTTGTATGCGTATAAGGCTACTCATAGTGGGGAGTATCATATACTAGTATCATGCATAAATTACATAGGAGACTAATAAACCAGGACGGAGGTAGTATGTGAGAGTGTATGGTGGGTCATGTGGTAAAATGTAGTACTTTCTTGTAGCCCATTACTATACATGTTGACTATTACATTGGCCACAACAAAAAATACATTTTGCATCTATACAAGGCCATTAACCGTAATCGAGGCAATAGTACTTTCTTGTATAAGGGAATGGAGGGAGTAGTACTTTCTTGTAGCACATTACTATACATGTTGACTATTACATTGGCTACAGATGACATGGTGATGTCTGCTAGAACTACGTCGGTTTTTCCCCAGAGAGGGAGAGATGATGCAGCACAGTGACGGTAGGTATTTCCCTCAGTGATGAGACCAAGGTTATTGAACCAGTAGGAGAACCACACAACACCACGTAAACAGCTCCTGCACACAAAGAACAAATACTTGCAACCCGACGTGTTAAAGGGGTTGTCAATCCCTTTCGGGTAACGAGATAGATAAAATTGTAGTAGATTGAAAGATGCAAATAAAAGCAAATAAAATTCAGCGAGGTATTTTTGGGTTTTTGGATTAATAGATCTGAAAATAAAAATTGCAAATAAATAAAAGAGCGAATAGCAAAATAGATCTTGAAGGCAAATATATTAAAGAAGACACCCGGGGGCCGTAGTTTTCACTAGTGGCTTCTCTCGATAAAAATAGCACACGGTGGAAAAATATTACTGTTAGGCAATTGATAGAACTTCAAATACTCATGACGATATCCACGCAATGATCATTATATAGGCATCACGTCCAAGATTAGTAGACCGACTCCTGCCTGCATCTACTACTATTACTCCACACATCGACCGCTATCCAGCATGCATCTAGTGTATTAAGTTCATGGAGAAATGGAGTAATGCAATAAGAATGATGACATGATGTAGACAAGATCTATTTATGTAGAAATAGACCCCATCTTGTTATCCTTAATGGCAACGATACAAACGTGTCGTTTCCCTTTCTGTCACTGGGATCAAGCACCGTAAGATCGAACCCATCACAAAGCACCTCTTCCCATTGCAAGATAAATAGATCAAGTTGGCCAAACAAAACCCAAATATCGGAGAAGAAATACGAGGCTATAAGCAATCATGCATATAAGAGATCAAAGAAGGCTCAAATAACTTTCATGGATAAAAAGATAGATCTGATCATAAACTCAAAGTTCATCGGATCCCAACAAACACGCTGCAAAAAAAGAGTTACATCATATGGATCTCCAAGAGACCATTATATTGAGAATCAAACGAGAGAGAGAAAGCCATCTAGCTACTAACTACGGACCCGAAGGTCTACACTGAACTACTCACGCATCATCGGAGAGGCACCAATGAGGATGATGAACCCCTCCGTGATGGTGTCTAGATTGGATCTGGTGGTTCTGGAACTTGCGGCGGCTGGAATTGATTTTCGTCGACTCCCCTAGGGTTTCTGGAATATTGGGGTATTTATAGAGCAAAGAGGCGGTGCGGGAGGCCCCCGAGGTGGGCACAACCCGCCTGGGCGCGCCTGGGCCTCCAGGCGCACCCTGGTGGGTTATGCTCCCCTCGGAGCACCCCCCCAGGTGCTTCTCCGGCTCACTGGATGTCTTCTGGTCCAAAAAAAATCCACAAAAAGTTTCGCTGCGTTTGGCTCCGTTTGGTATTGATTTCCTGCGATGTAAAAAAGATGCAGAAAACATCAACTGGCACTGAGCACTATGTCAATAGGTTAGTACCAAAAAATGATATAAAATGATTGTAAAACATCCAAGAATGATAATATAACAGCATGGAACAATCAAAAATTATAGATACATTGGAGACGTATCACATGGCAACATGTTAGCCATCAACCGGCTATATTATTAACCATGCTTAAGGCATGCTTGCACAGAGAGAGAGAGAGAGTCGCATCGCATGCATGCAAAACCGGAGAGAGAGAGAGCTGCATGCAGATAGATCTAGTGAGTCTGTATCCACAGAGATGGAGAGAGGAGTAATTGTTCGCGAGAATTGTGTACTTTGCATGCGCGTAACTACCCAGCATTTCCTCCAAAGCAAATCCGAGGGCAAAATAGTCTATACACTCTGGTGTATAGTAATTTTTTCTTTGCATGTGGGTTGTCCAAGGAATATGGTGATAGTGGGAGGTGGGCCATGTAGTCACTGGACTGCCGTGTTTCGTACTCCTCTGGTGTAAGAGTGGAGAAAGTTAGTTTTATCATGGAATAAATAAATAAGAGTGCAGACGCTCTACGACGCTCTACCGCCACATTAATAGTGACCAATGAGCTGTCAAATCACATAGACCCGGTAGTTAGTTGGACGGATGTCGGTGTTCTGGGAACCGGGGTACCCAGACTTGCCTGCCTGCGGCCCACAGCGCGGCTTCATCAGTGGCCTGGTACGGCCCTTCTCCAGCATCAACAACACAAGACCCTCGCGAGGGGCCAAGCCTCACGAGGCGGACAACGCCAAGACCTCCGGAGGGAACGGCTTCCCCAGGCCGGCTCCTGAGGAGCGGAGATTTCCATGCAAGCCCCACCTCGTGAGGTTCGGATGACGCAAGCCCTGACAACCAAGGCCAGGCGGACGCCAGCAGGCGCAGTACAGCAGGTTTCCTCTTCGGTGCTAAGGAAGCAAGCGCAGACGCAGAGTCCCAAGGAATCAGCCAAAGGTTTCTATTCCCGTGCTACAAGACCAGGACGGCAGGACGGAGGTCATCGCCAAGCCCACCATGATGTCACGACCAAAAGCTTTGCAGGTGAAGACCACCTTTCGTCAGGATAAGATGTACTACTTGTCTCCCTTCAAACTTGACCGTTGTGGGATCCCTTCCCGCCTTAATTTTGGGGGAAGAGGACCGAGGCCACGATAAATATAGAAGGCCACCACCATAGGAGGGGGGAATGAGATCATCCTCACCAGCACACACCAGCAGAAGAACACTCCTCCTGAGGTTGTTCTCCCTCTGCACTAGTTCATCCTCAGCCCACCTCGAGGCCAATCCACCACAAAGCAGGAATAGGGTTTTACACCGCAAGGTGGCACGAACCTGGGTAAACTGCTGAGTCCCTTTCCTTCCCTGTTCATCGAGCTATGCGGTGAGATTAACGAGTCGGCAGGCTGGGGAGATTGAGTCCTTTGCACGCACCCCAGAGTTCGAACTTTTCTTGGGTCTGCGGAGCGCTGAATCCAACATTTGGCGCGCCAGGTAGGGGTGCGTCGGAGCCTCTCTTCCGCCAGTCGGTCGCCTCCGTCCCACCGTTCTCATGGCTGACGCTTCTCAAGCTCATGCTGAGCACTGGGCCGCTCGTCCTGCCCGGGCGGCGACCTCCGCCCAAGAAGATCTCCACTCCGCGCTCCTCGCAGCCCGCACGCCGGCTGGCGCCGTCGGCCGTAGGCGGAATGGACCACTTCCACCCGCTCCCGCGCTGTGCCGCAACCGGGCCACCACGCGATCTTCGAGCTTCGCTGCGGCAATGGCGCTGCACACCCGCCGGGAGCAGGCGAACACGCGAGCCGCGCTCATCGTGGCACGGGAGCTGCTGCGATGCAGGCTGGCGGAAGGCGGCCACGACGCCTTGCTGGAGCGGGTCGCCCACCTGCTGGACGCCGCCTGTAGGGGTGCGGCACCCTTCTACACCTTACCTACGCCGCGAGCGCTGCCGGGGGCGCGCGTCGGCCCTCGCTACGACCACGCACCCTCCCCCGGGGGGCCCAGAGGGCCCCGCGGCGCCGGCCTGGCTCGCGGCGCCGTTTGTCCTACCCAGGATGCGTTACCCCCGGGCGCCGCAAAGCTGAGCGGCCCCTCCTGGGCCAGTGCCGGGATGCCACTCTGCGGTCGTGGTGACCTGGCACCAAGGATGGCGAGCAACGATGCCGGATGGCCGGGCGACGGCTCGGGGATGGTGGCTTCGGGCACCACTGTGCCTCCACCGACGGACTCGTTGTATGTGCCAAGAGGAAGCCCCCACCTGTTCCCCTCGCCATCCTAGGTGTCGGGACCACATGAGGCCGAGGCTCTTCGCAGGCCACCTCGGAGCTTCACCGGCGTCTTCGATGACAACAGCCACCGGGTACCATCAATATTTCAGGGGCACGATTACACTAACCATGGACCGCAGGTGAACCAAGCCACGGCAACGGCAGTGGACCTCAGGATGAGAGCCCACCGCAAGCGGATGGAATGCACTGGGAGATGCGCGGGGGGAGCCTGGCGCCAGGGCCTCCCCCACACCGCATGGAGCAAGGCGCCGCCATGACGGCGGCGCACGCCGCTCAGAGGTAGGTCCTCCGCCGGGGAAGGCGCCGGCGAGCCCTTCCCCCTGATGGGGGGCCTGCGATCGCCGGGGCACCGCCAGCGTCCCCCTTGCCCCTTGGTCTCGTCCTGGTTTTCGGACACCCCAACGGTGGTCGGGGGAGGCACAGGGCGGGGCCCTCGCCTGGTGCCAAGGATACCCGTGAAGATCTCCGCTCGTGACACTCTCACGTAATAATGAGTTGGGGCTGTACACGCCCCGGAGTCTCCTGAGTGCCGCCCTCGGGCCTCACGGGGGCTCCCACCCATGTCCAAGTGGAAGCACCATGCTCGCGCTGGCCGTCGACACTGTCCCCCAATGACTATGCCCACGCCCAGTGGAAGCACTTAGCTCCGCGCTGGTGAGAAGACTAGTCTAGGTGCCGGGCGCGGCTGTTTGTTTCGCCCTCTTTCTGTAACCCAGTTGCCATCTTTTGGAATGAGATTTGGAGTTTCGTGTGCTTATCAAAAGAAAAAAGGGGGGAGATTTTTCGATTCGTGGTGTTTTCTTACCTTTTGGTTTACGTTAAAAGCAAGGCTCATGCCTGCTGCCCCCCCCCCCTGTGAGCACCCCGCGAGTGGAGGCTGGGTGTGGCGTGCGCGCTGCGCGCGCGCTTGGGCCAGCCCAAGCGGTGCCGAGGGCCCCTCGGGGCCAAAGGCGCATCTGCCGCAGGACCACTGCACGCACGCCCTGCCGCGACTCGGTAGTCGGCTCCTCGCGCGGCGCTCTCAGGCGGGCCTGCAGGCTCCTCAGGAGGCTTGAGCCCTCACATGCCCCTGCGGGGCCCGCCTCAGGAAGGAAGCGCCCTCACGGCATAGGAACCCGTCCAAGACCGCCAGCACCAAAGATAATTCACAACGAACTACTCTAGTAGGGGGCCCTCCTGCCCTCGGCAGCTCGTTTCAAAATTAATTTAGAAGGCATATCATCGTTTCATGCATAACCGGGGAACCCCCACCAAAAAATACTTTCCACGCCCCACGGGGCCATGCCCAAAGTTTTGGTATGCAGGTCAGGATCAGAAAGGAAACGTAAGCCTAGCAAGATGCGCTGCCATCGGCGTCGCCATCTTCATCATCACCATCGTCGGCACCACCCTCTTCAGCTGCGAGCACGTCCACGCCATCCTCACGGGTGAACTCCGCGACCAGGTCGTCCACATGGTCATCCACCCAGCTTGCCAGGTCGCCCTACGTGACCCTGGGCACGGGGGCTATCGTGGCGTCGAAGTCAAAGTCAGGATCAAGGCTAAGAAGGTAGCTGAAGACACGCGAGAACGCGCGCCCGAGGAGTCCCCTGCTTCTTTCCTCGATGAGCTCGCACGCCCTCGTGGCTCGGTCTTCCAGACGGGTCACGACTTGGGTAAAGAAGTGGAGGTAGCCGGCGTCATCAGCCTCGTGCGGGCGGGAGACTCTCTCTTCACAGATGGTATCCAAGGCCCGGTTGGCCCGGACCCTGAGGTCCTCAAGCATCGAGGAGCGCTCGCGCTGCTTCGTCCGGCGGTGGTTCGCTTCGTTCGTAGCTTTCTCCACAAGAGACATGACGCCCGCGACCTGCTGCTGAAGTGAGGACAAGTCGGCTTGGGTGGAGGCCCGAGCCTCCTTGGCGGTCATCTCGCGCTGCTCTGCCGCGGCAAGCTTTGACCTGAGGGCGTCGGTCCTGCCCTGCAACTCAACCTGCTGCTGTTGGAAGCGGGTCTCCTGGAGCCTCAGCTTCCGACGGTATTCGCCAACAAGAGCCCCGCGAATCTCCGCCACCCTTCGGTCGATCTCCTGCTGGATCTTGGCCTCCTGGGCGGCAACGGCGTCTTCAGCCACGGCCACTTGGCGCTCCCTCACCTCCAGCCGCTCGAGCACCAGGTTATGTTCCGAGATCTCAAGCGCTAGCGCATCCTCATGCGCCTGGCCTCCTATCTCATCCGTAGGGACCTCGCTCGGCGGTGCCGCCAGGGTGGCCCTGCGCGCCTGGACCTGCCGCTCGAGGGTGGAGTTCGACGCTCGAAGCTCCTTCTCCCGCTCCTCGGCCCCCTCGCGACAGCGGTCAGCAGCCCTGGCCTCCTCCAAGGCGCGGGCGCAGGCCTCACAAGAAGCCGCGAGGGATGCCGCGGTGTCTGCACAAGCGTGCTCATGTTGCAGATGCCCAAGGTTGATGGTGACCTTCAGCTGGTGCCACTCGCGCGCCAGGCGGAGGCCTTCCACCTCTAGGCGCGCGTCGAC
Organism: Thinopyrum elongatum; assembly: GCA_011799875.1. Lineage (NCBI taxonomy): Eukaryota > Viridiplantae > Streptophyta > Magnoliopsida > Poales > Poaceae > Thinopyrum > Thinopyrum elongatum. Next base: position 448,013,572 of record CM022299.1, read on the forward strand.
ATCGACAAGCTCTCCTCCAAGCCGACTCAGCGCGCCCATTGCTTCCTGGAAAAGGTCATGGCGGACAGCGCTGTGCCCGTGTGCGAGCTCCAGCGCGTGGCCGAGCCCTTCCTCCATGCCGGGGGCTGCCGCAGAAGCGCGGAGCGGCTCGCTCGTCTCCGACAAATGGCTGGCAGGCAGCGCTCCCCCAGCCGTTTCCCAGGCCTTGGCAGAGGCATTGGGCAGCGTGGCCTCGCCGCTCGAAGATGAAGCCGGTGCCGGGGCTGCCTGGCCACCGGCAAGGACCAGTGGAGGAGCCCTCGGCATGCCTCCTGCGCCCCAGAAGTGACCATGAAGGAAGGACGCTGGGAGCACAGGCCCGCGGCCTCCTTGCGGCGCATCCATCTTGCGGGATGACTCCGTGCCTTGCGCAGGCGTATGGCGCGGGGGGCTTGGAGTCACGAGCGGACCAAGGGCCCCCGGAGATCGCGCCCCAGGAGATTTCGCCACCGCAACCAAAGGGGTCCTGAGGAGCTGGGTCAGAAAAGGACACGACACGAGAAGACCCACAAAGATAAGTTACTTACTCATCCACAGCCACCCACACCCTCTGTTTCAGGGGCCGGGGGGCGTCGCCACCACAGCTCCAGAGTCCTTTCCTCTTGCGGAGCGCCCCAAGGTCTAGACGAGGTGTGCCGAGGGTCGGCGCCTTGCCCTTCGCGACTGGGCTGCAGGTAGCCACCTTAGGAGTCGCCACCTCAGGAGTTGCTACCCCAGTAGCAGCCATCTCGGGAGCAGCCGCCGCAGAAGCACCGGATGGCGCCCGCCCCCCGGCAGTCGCCTCGAGAGCACCCAGCGGCGCTCGCCCCCCTGCAACCACATCAGGGGCGCGCGCCGCAGGATCGATGAGCACAGGAGCCACCAAGATGGGATTCTCGCGAGGCCCTTCAAGGCCCTCCGGGCGCAGCCCCCACCCGTCGAAGAGGGGCATTTGCTTCATCAGTGGCCTGGTACGGCCCTTCTCCAGCATCAACAACACAAGACCCTCGCGAGGGGCCAAGCCTCGCGAGGCGGACGACGCCAAGACCTCCGGAGGGAGCGGCTTCCCCAGGCCAGCTCCTGAGGAGCGGAGATTTCCATGCAAGACCCACCTCGTGAGGTTCGGATGACGCAAGCCATGACGACCAAGGCCAGGCGGGCGCCAGCAGGCGCAGTATAGCAGGTTTCCTCTTCGGTGCTAAGGAAGCAAGCGCAGACGCAGAGTCCCAAGGAATCAGCCAAAGGTTTCCATTCCCGTGCTACAAGACCAGGACGGCAGGACGGAGGTCATCGCCGAGCCCACTATGACGTCACGACCAGAAGCTTTGCAGGCGAAGACCACCTTTCGTCAGGACAAGATGTACTACTTGTTTCCCTTCAAACTTGGCCGTTGTGGGATCCCTTCCCGCCTTCATTTTGGGGGAAGAGGACCGAGGCCACGATAAATATAGCTAGGCCACCACCATAGAAGGGGGGAACGAGATCATCCTCACCAGCACACACCAGCACAAGAACACTCCTCCTGAGGTTGTTCTCCCTCTGTACTAGTTCATCCTTAGCCCACCTCGAGGCCAATCCACCACAAAGCAGGAGTAGGGTTTTACACCGCAAGGTGGCCCGAACCTGGGTAAACTGCTTAGTCCCTTTCTTTCCCTGTTCATCGAGCTAGGCGGTGAGATCGACAAGTCAGCAGGCTGGGGAGATTGAGTCCTTCGCACGCACCCCAGAGTTCGAACCTTTCTTGGGTCTGGAGAGCCCTGAATCCGACAACGGAAGAAGCAAACCATCACACTTCGTTGAATCCGCTTCTCCCTCATGCAGTACAGTATTCTTTTGGAAACCAATGTTTCGTTTCGTTGGATCGCACCATCGAGCAAAACCAACGTTTAAATCACGTCTATCGCGTTCATGTCTCACCCTCCTCCACCCCACACGGTCGCTCGACATGCCACTCACCGCAAACCGAGTATACGTAAACTTTCCCGCCTGCTTGTTGATGGATCGCGTCATGGAGTACTAGCACTATTGGAAGAGATAGACGAGGAGGGGGAGGACAGCTAGCTGTAGCACGGACTCCCAAGAACTTTTTTACATGCATGTTGCGGCCGGCCGTTGTTACGTTTGAACGCGGAGCAGTCGCGTGCACCGGGAAGCGGCACAGGCGGCGCTCTCTCGGCCGGCGCGTCGCTTCAATGCCGGCGCCAGTGAGAGGTAGCGTCTGCTCTGGCCGGGCATGAATGCGGCACTGACCGTTTCGGGCGGGAAACGCGCGCGGGTGATGAAGAGGGTTCGGGTTGGCCAGGGCGGTCAGGAGCGATCGTGGCAGCGGTCTGGACGCCCGCAAACGAGAGATGTTGGACGTACGTTAATATTGCTGCGTAATTAATAACGTAAATAATGTGCTAGTTGGACAAATATGATTGGAGATGGAGATGGAGATGAAAGTAAGAATTTTACATAAACACGGATATGCATGTCTATGTGTGTGTGCGCGCACACACACATAGTGACGACTCTCGCGACTACTCATACACATCATCGATGTCTCGTTCTCCCTACACACACACAGACTTAGTACTGCCTCATTTTGTTCCTAGGATAGGAATATCATAGGAGTGGGAAACAATATGAAATGAGATAAATGGAGTACTACGTACAAGAAGAAATATACACGCACTCACTCTGCCTCCGACATACCCGCGAGTACACGATGGAGCGCATTTGTACATGAAGAGGTAGCTTACCTACGTAATAATTTGACACTTTAATTTGTTCACTTAATAATGGAGGGTCGGGGACCACACATGAGCGATACAAACTACGACCTGGAAGCAGGGGCGTGTTATTGATCGAGTTTTCTTTTTTGGTACGTTAAAAAGATTTGTCCGCCAGTTTTCGTTTCTTTTTTTCAGGAACACGCGTATTCTATTTAAAACCACTACTATGGAGAGATTTTTTACTCCACTGTATATATAGCCTCTTGTTTGATAGGGTTTCTCGCGTCTCGCTCTCTCACCCTCTCCATATCTAAACAAGATAACAGTGTCCACTCTATCTCTCTCCTCGCCGGTGGTCACAGATCCGGCCGGATCCCGTCCGTTGTGGGAGGTGAGGAGGTCCAGCGTTGACGTTATCGCCGTTGGCGATGGAGAAAGCCGATGCGTGATGTCGCTTAAACTACGTCGGTATTTCCCCAAAGAGGAAGGGATGATGCAGTACAACTACAGTAGGTATTTCCTTCAGTTATGAAACCAAGGTATCAATCTAGTAGGAGAACCAAGCAACACTATGTAAATAGTACCTGCACACAAAGAACAAATACTTGCAACCCGACGGTTAGGAGGGGTTGTCAATCCCTCTACGGGTAACAGTGCCAGAAATTGTCAAGTTGAGGGGATAAAAGTTGTGTAGATTGGATAGATAGATCTCGATAAAACACGAAATAAAATAAATAGCAAAAAAGTACAGCAAGATATTTTTGGGTTTTTGGAATAATAGATCTGAAAACAAAAGCGAATAAAAATAGATCTCAAAGCAAATATGATGGAGAATAGACCCGGGGCTCGTAGATTTCACTAGTGGCTTCTCTCAAAGAAAATAGCACACAGTGGGTAAATAAATTACTATTGAGCAATTGATAGAACTTCAAATAATTATGATGATATACAGGCAATGATCATTATATAGGCATCACGTCCAAGATTAGTAGACCGACTCTTGCCTGCATCTACTACTATTACTCCACACATCGATCGCTATCCAGCATGCATCTAGTGTATTAAGTTCACGAAAAAATGGAGTAATGCAATAAGAACGATGACATAATGTAGACGAGATCTATTCATGAAGGAATAGCCCCCCATCTTGTCATCCTTAATAGCAACGATACATGTGTGTCTTGTTGCCCCTTCTGTCACTGGGAAAGAACACCGCATGATCGAACCCATCACAAAGCATCTCTTCCCATGGCAAGAAAAATCAATCTAGTTGGCCTAACTAAACCAAAGATTCGAAGAAGAAATACAAGGCTATAAGTAATCATGCATATAAGAGATCAAAGAAGACTCAAATAATATTCATGGATATAGATCTGATCATAAACTCAAAGTTCATCGGATCCCAACAAACACACCACAAAAAGAGTTACATCAAATAGATCTCCAAGAGACCATTGTATTGAGAATCAAAAAGAGAGAAGAAGCCATCTAGCTACTGCCTACGGACCCATAGGTCTATGATGAACTACTCATGCATCATCGGAGAGGCACCAATGAGGATGATGAACCCCTCTGTGATGGTGTCTAGATTGGATCTGGTGGTTCTGGAACTTGCGGCGGCTGGAATTGTGTTTCGTCGACTCCCCTAGGGTTTTTGGAATATTGGGGTATTTATAGGGCAAAGAGGCGGTGTGGGAGGCCACCGAGGTGGGCACAACCCACCTGGGCGTGCCCTGGTGGGTTGTGCTCCCCTTGGAGCCCCCCTTTGGTACTTCTTTGGCCCATCAGGTGTCTTCTGGCGCAAAAAATTTCTCCAAAAAGTTTCGCTGCGTTTGGACTCCGTTTGGTACTGATATTCTGCGAAGTAAAAAAACAAGCAAAAAACAGCAACTGGCACTGGGCACTATGTCAATCGGTTAGTCCCCAAAAATGATATAAAGTTGCTATAAAATGATTTTAAAACATCCAAGAATGATAATAAAATAGCATGGAACAATCAAAAATTATAGATACGTTAGAGACGTATCAGCATCCCCAAGCTTAATTCCTGCTCGTCCTCGAGTAAGTAAATGATAAAAACAAAAATTTTGATGTGGAATGCTGCCTAACATGTTCATCACATATTATTTTCTTTTGTAGCATGGACATATGGACTTTTATATGGTTCAAAGCAATAGTCTAGTTTTGACATGAAGATTTAAATACTCAAGCACATAAATAAGCAACCATATCTTTCAAAATATCAACACTAAAGAAAGTTATCCCTAGCCCATTATGCTCAATCATTGATCCATTCATAAAACACACTCGCATATTAGCTACATCCAATGCTCAAGTACGATCATAGTGCCCCTTAGTTGGTGCTTTATAAGAGAAGATGGAGACTAAAATGAAAATGAAAATTACATAAAGTAAATAGATAGGCCCTTCGCATAGGGAAGTAGGGAATTGTAGAGGTGCCAGAGCTCAAAGCTTAATTGAGAGATAAAAAATTTGAGAGGCATACTTTTCCCGTCAACGAAAACGACCGAATAATTCCCAACACTTTCCATGCTAGATATATCATAGGCGGTTCCCAAACAGAAAATAAAGTTTATTCCTTTTTCCACCATTCTTTCACAATCCATGGCTAGCCGTATCCACGAGTGCCTTCCATACCAACATTTTCCAAGGAATTTATTATTTGACAACATAAAGTAAATTTCTTTTTCATTTCTGGATTGGGCATCCCTATTACCGACGTTCTCTCGTGCAATGACAAGTGAATAAACACCCATCTTGAGAATAACACATCTAGCATGGAAAATATTGGCCGCCCCCTGCCGCTTCATGAGCGGTACGAGCACACAAAAAGGAAATTTATTTTGAAAATTAGAGATGGCACATAAAAATTTGCTTAGAACGGCACGGGAATACCGCATTTAGATAGGTATGGTGGACTCATATGGCAAAACTGGGTTTAAAGATTTTGGATGCAAAAGTAGTATTTCTACTTAGTACAAGTGGAGGCTAGCAAAAGATTGAGAAGCAACCAACCAACAAACGAAAAATCACATAAGCGAGCATTAAGCATAACTAACACCAAATAATGCACCACAAGTAGGATGTAATTTCATTGCATAACTATTGACTTTTGTGCTTGCATAGGGAATCACAAACCTTAACACCAATATTCTTACTAAAGCATAATTACTCACCAACATGACTCACATATCACTATCATCATATCTCAAAACTATTACAAGGAATCAAGTTTATTTTGTCCAATGATCTTCATAAAAGTTTTTATTACATCCCACTTGAATATATATCACTTTGGGACTAGTTTCATATATTGCCATTGCTTTTGACAAGCTCAAACAAATTTAAGTGAAGAACATGACCATAAAGATTTTCATCTCTCAAAATAATATAAGTGAAGCATGAGAGAATTTCTTCAAAATTACTAACTCTCAAAGAAATATAAGTGAAGCATGAGAGTATTTCTTCAAACATAACAAAGCACACCGTGCTCAAAAAAGATATTAGTGAAGCACTAGAGCAATTACATAGCTCAAAAAATTTAAGTGAAGCATAAAGAGCAATTCTAACAAATCATAGCATAATTTTGGCTCTCTCAAATAGGTGTGTCTAGCAAGGATACTTGTGACAAACTAAAAAGCAAAGACTCATATGACACAAGACGCTCCAAGCAAAACTCATGATATGTGACGAATAAAAATATAGCTCCAAGTAAAATACCGATGGTCGTTAGAAGAAAGAGGGGATGCCACTCGGGGCATCCCCAAGCTTAGTTGCTTGTTTGTCCTTGAATATTATATTGGGGTGCCATGGGGCATCCCCAAGCTTAGGCTCTTGATACTCCTCGTTCCTTCATCCATCGTAATCTCACCCAAAACTTGAAAACTTCAATCACACAAAACTTAACAAAACCTTAGTGAGATCCGTTAGTATAAGAAAACCAATCTTTACTTTAGGTACTGTTGCAAACTCATTCCAATTTTATTATTGCATTATATATACTGTATTCTAACTTTACCGTGGCTTATACCCCCCGATACAAACCATAGATTCATCAAAATAAGCACACAATGCAAAGAAAACAGAATCTGTCAAAAACAGAACAGTCTGTAAAGACGTGAATTTTACCCATACTTTTTAACTTTGAAAATTCTGAAAATTTAGGAAAACATAGGAAATTTGTATATAAATCTTGTGTAAAATCTTCATAGTTTTCTGTCTCTTATGTGAATCTCTAAAATTATTTTACTGGATGCAAAAGTTTCTGTTTTCCAACAAGATCAAATCAACTATCACCCAACGTGATCCCAAAGGTTTTACTTGGCACAAAAACTAATTAAAACATAAAAAAACACAATAATAACAGTAGAATAATTGTGCAAACACTCAAGAACAGAAATAAAAAGGTAAAAATAAATTTTATTCATTGGGTTGCCTCCCAACAAGCGCTATCGTTTTATGCCCCTAGCTAGGCATAATGCATAGATTCAAGTATTGTCACCTTTAGTTTTCGATCCATAGGTTGCCCTCATGATTGATTCATATGGTGTCCTAATTCTTGTTCTAGGGAAGTGTTCCATACCCTTTCTTAGTGGAAACTGAAATTTAATATTGCCTTCTTTCATATCAAAAACGGCACCTATAGTGCGTAAAAACGGTCTACCAAGTATAATTGGACAAGACGGATTGCAATCAATATCAAGAACAATAAAATCTATGGGCACATAATTCCTATTTGCAAGAATAAGAACATCATTAATACTTCCTAAAGGCTTTTTAATACTAGAATCCGCCAAGTGCAAATTTAAAGAACACTCTTCAATATCGGTAAGACCAAGCACATCACATAAAGATTTCGGAATTGTGGAAACACTAGCACCCAAATCACATAAAGCAAAACACTCATAATTTTTTATCTTGACTTTAATGGTAGGTTCCCATTCATCATGTAATTTTCTAGGAATTGAAACTTCTAATTCCAACTTTTCTTCAAAAGCTTTCATCATAGCATCAACAATAGGTTTAGTAAAAGCTTTATTTCGTTCATAAGCATGGGGTTTTATCATGGATTGCAACAAAGAAATGCATTCAATCAAAGAGCAACTATCATAATTAAAGTCTTTGTAATCCAAAAGAGTGGGTGCATCACTAGTTAAAGTTTTGACCTCTCCAAACCCACTTTTATCAAATTTTTCATCAAGATTTTCACCCTCCGAATTATCGGGACGCCCTCTAGCTAAAGTTGACTCTTCTCCAGTCCCTTTATCATCAATTTTAACTTTACTAAAAAGGAATCAATAGAAGAAACACCAATTACTTTAAGATCTTCATCATTTTTATGAGAGCAATCACTAGAAAACGCTCCTTTCAAAAATTCTCTTTTAGCTCTAAGCATAGCGGTTCTTTTCTTACTTTCATCCATAGAAACGTATAAAGCTTTAATTGATTCATCAAATTTGGGTACAAAAAATTTCAACTTGAGATTTTCTACATCATGCGAAATTCTATCAATGCTTCTAGACATATCATCAATCTTATTCAACTTTTCTTCTATCGTAGCATTGAAAACTTTTTGAGTATTGATAAATTCTTAAATATTATTCTCAAGATCAAAGGGGTTCCTATTATTATTGTAGGAAGAATTACCATAGGAATTACCATAATTATTAGAGGAATTTCTAGGAAAAGGCCTAGGATTAAAATTACCTCTATAAGCATTGTTATTGAAATTGTTTCGCGAGACAAAATACACATCTACGGGATCACTATTTTTCTCAATCAAAGTAGACAAAGGCACATCATTAAGATCAATAGGAGCACTTTTACTAGCAACCAATTTCATAAGGGCATCAACTTTTTCACTCAACGTGCTAATTTCTTCAACCGAATTAACTTTTTTACTAGTAGGTACCCTTTCGGTATGCCATTGTGAATAAGTTGCCATGATATTGTCTAACAATTTAGCGGCTTCACCCAAAGTAATTTCCATAAAATTACCGCTCGCGGCGGAATCTAAAAGATTTCTAGAAACAAAGTTCAATCCCACGTAAAAAATTTGTATGATCATCCAAAGATTTAAACCATGAGTAGGACAATTTCTTAGCATCAATTTCATTCTTTCCCAAGATTGTGCAACATGTTCATGCTCAAGTTCCTTAAAATTCATGATTTGAGTTCTAAGGGAAATAATTTTCGCGGGCGGAAAATACTTAGTAATAAAAGCATCTTTGCACTTATCCCAAGAATCAATACTATTGCGAGGCAAAGAACAAAACCAAATTTTTGCACGATCCCTCAAAGAGAAAGGAAATAATTTCAACTTCACAATATCATTGTCCACATCTTTTTTCTTTTGCATGTCACACAATTCTATGAATGTGTTTAGATGGGACGCGGCATCCTCATTAGGAGTACCGCAAAATTGATCTTTCATAACAAGATTCAACAAAGCGACATTAACATCACAAGATTCCGCACTAGTGGCGGGAGGAGCAATCGGAGTGCTAATAAAATCATTATTATTGGTATTGGAAAAATCACACAACTTGGTGTTTTCTTGAGTCATCGTTACTATGTAAACAAGATTGCAAACAGATCTGACAAGAAAACGGTGAACGAAAAAGAGGGCGAATAAAACAGCAAAAAAAATTTGTGAAGTGGGGGAGATGAAAACGAGAGGCAAATGGCAAATAATATAAATTGCAAGGGGGTGAGATTTGTGATTAGGAACCTGATAGATGTTGACGACGTCTCCCCAGCAATGGCGCCAGAAATTCCTTTTGATGTCGCTTGAACTACGTCGGTATTTCCCCAAAGAGGAAGGGATGATGCAGTACAACTACGATAGGTATTTCCCTTAGTTATGAAACCAAGGTATCAATCTAGTAGGAGAACCAAGCAACACTATGTAAACGGTACCTGCACACAAATAACAAATACTTGCAACCCGATGGTTAGGAGGGGTTGTCAATCCCTCTACGGGTAACGGTGCCAGAAATTGTCAAGTTGACGGGATAAAAGTTGTGTAGATTGGATAGATAGATCTCGATAAAACACGAAATAAAATAAATAGCAAAAAAGTGCAGCAAGGTATTTTTGGGTTTTTGGAATAATAGATCTGAAAACAAAAGCAAATAAAAATAGATCTCAAAGCAAATATGGTGGAGAATAGACCCGGGGGCCGTAGATTTCACTAGTGGCTTCTCTCAAAGAAAATAGCACACGGTGGGTAAACAAATTACTGTTGAGCAATTGATAGAACTTCAACTAATTATGACGATATCCAGGCAATGATCATTATATAGGCATCACGTCCAATATTAGTAGACCGACTCCTGCCTGCATCTACTACTATTACTCCACACATCGACCGCTATCCAGCATGCACCTAGTGTATTAATTTCATGGAAAAATGGAGTAATGCAATAAGAATGATGACATGATGTAGACGAGATCTATTCATGTAGGAATAGCCCCCATCTTGTTATCCTTAATAGCAACGATACATGCATGTCTTGCTGCCCCTTCTATCACTGGGAAAGAACACCGCACGATCGAACCCATCACAAAGCACCTCTTCCCATGGCAAGAAAAATCGATCTAGTTGGCCTAACTAAACCAAAGATTCGAAGAAGAAATATAAGGCTATAAGTAATCATGCATATAAGAGATCAAACAAGACTCAAATAATATTCATGGATATAGATCTGATCATAAACTCAAAGTTCATCGGATCCCAACAAACACACCACAAAAAGAGTTACATCAAATAGATCTCCAAGAGACCATTGTATTGAGAATCAAAAAGAGAGAAGAAGCCATCTAGCTACTGCCTACGGACCCGTGGGTCTATGATGAACTACTCACGCATCATCGGAGAGGCACCAATGAGGATGATGAACCCCTCTGTGATGGTGTCTTGATTGGATCTGGTGGTTCTGGAACATGCGGCGGCTGGAATTGTGTTTCATCGACTCCCCTAGGGTTTTTGGAATATTGGGGTATTTATAGGGCGAAGAGGCGGTGCGAGAGGCCACAGAGGTGGGCACAACCCACCTGGGCGTGCCTTGGTGGGTTGTGCTCCCCTTGGAGCCCCCCTCTGGTACTTCTTTGGCCCATCAGGTGTCTTCTGGCGCAAAAAATTTCTCCAAAAAGTTTCGCTGCGTTTGGACTCCGTTTGGTACTGATATTCTGCGAAGTAAAAAAACAAGCAAAAAATAGCAGCTGGCACTGGGCACTATGTCAATAGGTTAGTCCCCAAAAATGATATAAAGTTGCTATAAAATGATCGTAAAAAAAATCCAAGAATGATAATATAACAGCATGGAACAATCAAAAATTATAGATATGTTGGAGACGTATCAATGCGCACCGTCCTCTCTGAGTCGGCGCCGGCGCGGACGAAGGTCCTCCGCGCCCTTGTTCGCTGCCGTCGTGTGGGCAGATCCCGCCCGCCCGCCTAAGCCACATCTCGCCCACCTGAGGTACAACTTCTTTTGGATTTCATGCTTCATTGTACTCTGCAAGTGGGTTTTCTTCTATACCACTACTCCCGAGCTCCCCATGTACAGTAGCTAGTGTTCGTTGGCTGGTCCAACACCACCTATTTTTTACTATTATAGAGAAAAGGCCACTCCAAAAGTTGTCCTGGTTTATCATTTATGCATCGGTGGAGGTATACATGTTTTTTTCCGACAAAAAGTACATGGTGGTTGTGCGGTCGTTGTCCATATGCTCCTATTGCTGCTACTAATCTGAAACTATCATTGGTAAAATGAAGCAATGCCCATGTAGAGGCATCGATAAATGATTTTGTCCTGCTTTAGTTTTTTTTTTGGTATCCTGCTTTAGTTCCCATCAAGATAATCATGATGCTTCTATTTTTTGGCGTACGTTTCATTAATTCTTATTGACAATTAAGATGCCTCTATTAATCTTGTTCCACTGCTAAAACAAAGTAACGACACTACTTAAATATCTTTTTTTATATTTTTGCAAACAAGGATGCGTATCTCCATACTCGGGCATGTGTTCCTCAATTTTAGTGGAACTGCACAAAATTGGATGGCCACTGTTGCTCAGCCTCACTGTCCTCTGCCAAGTGGTTCTTACTTTATCGAGCTTGATTACCGAGAAGAAACAAACCACAGTGAGGATTATCAAACTTCATTGGTGCCTGACCCAAACTTGATGCCAAAAACGATGATGCATCACCATGATGACCTATCGATGCTCATGGTTGCGTCTCATGGCTACATCGGCTGGTGAAGCTGATTGATGTTCAATGAAGAACGGGCTGTCTTCCATCAGTGCTCTTTTGTTGTTACCACAAAGACGATATCCTTCATCAGTTCATCTTGGAGCAGTCGTTTACGTTGGTGCAATTTTATCACACAATTGGATATGAACCAAATGTTTCCTCCAATAAGCATCGACGTTGGTACTAAGAGCAAAAGTTTTGTATTGATTTCTAAGCCTTCTCACAAATTTGTCTTTAGCTACCCTGTAATTTTCTTTGTCCAGCTTTTAACTAAATATGTGGTCAGACTTTGATTAAAAATATGGTGTGGACTAAAATCCCGGATAGAGGTAGTACCCCTCCGTTTTATGTACTCTGCATATTAGATTTGACTGAAGTCAGACTTTGTAAAGTTTGACCAAGTTTAGGACAAACACAACAAACCATAATTATTGAGAGAGGGCAAACTGTACATACAAAATAATTGAAATTAAATTTCTTTATTTGTACACACTCTCACACATTTCCGATAATTTGGCGTATGTGTGGTTGTTCACTTAATGGAGGGTAGTGTACTGCACATGAATGACGGGAAGTGCGACCAGGACGCATGGATCATTAGTTGATCGTAGTTTTCTTCACTGGTACGTTAAATAAAGAGTTTCATTTCGTACACAATTTAAAATGATTGTTATGAAGAGAAAAAGAAAACCACTCCACTATATTAGTACTATATACGAGTTGGAGCCTCAGCGCTTGTTCGTTAGGGTTTGCACTCTTCACACTCTCGCTGCACTACATATATATACACGCTGGAGGCTCAGCATTCCTTTGCTAGGGTTTGCTCTATTCACAATCTCTCACCCTCTTCATCAGATCTAAACAAGACTGTGTTGGCCTCTCTCTCTCCCCCCTCACAGCTGGTCAAGGAGCCGTCCGAATCCTGTCGCACTGGGAAGGGGAGGAGGTGCAGTGTTCACTTTGTCGCCTTTGGCGAGGGAGGCAATCCACTGCCGGCTGCGCTGTTCTCTTTCACCCAACGCCTATGCGGGAGGGCCTCTGACCCTTCTTCCTCGTTGCCATACGTAGTGTGGGCAGATCCGGCCTCCCGCCGCACGCCTAGACACATCCCGATGACCCTAAGGTATAACTGTCTTTGAAACCATCATTGCTCTAGCTGCATGCGGATCTTTTTCGATTCTGTAGTCGAATCTAGGTCTTGTTGGGGTGGGGTGGAGCATGAATCTAGGACGTGGTTCAATGAGAAAGGAGGGAGGGAAATTAGTATAGACTGGCTATCCAGCCGCTCTGTTGGTCGAAAAGGGAAAAAGGGGGTAACCCAGTACACACATCTGTAAGGAATCGATCTCTTTGTTGAAAAAGAAAAGAAACTAGGGGGTCGGGTAGTTTGTGCAGGACTAGATTTGCTGCCCTCACATAGGAAAAAGGTTCAAAGAGAACAAATATGGGACCAACACAGATATGCTGCTTGGCAACATACTCTGCATCACCCATTTATACGTGTGGACGCACATGGTGCTGGCATGTCCCATGTCCCATACAACTATTTTGTTGTTGTTAATCTAAGAATGCCGCTGGAAAATTGAAGCAATGCCACTGTTAAAAGTAAATTACATTTTTAATGAATGTTATTTTAAGAGAATGTCTCTGTTAATATGAATCAATGCAACCGTTTTAGAAATGCTACTGTCCTACTTTGTTTTCCATCAAGATAAGGTAGATGCTTCTTTTTGTGGCCATCTGATTCATCCTCCTTTATCGGCCAGTAATTGTTTCTTTTTTTACCTCTGAAAACAGGGATATCTATTCAACTCGTTGCTATTGCGACCTTTTGCTTCACTACGCAAAACACTTATGTTTTAAGAGTGTTTTGTGCAGTTCAACTTAAATGTCACACCGACAACTTTGCTTGATTTAGTTGAACTACACAAAACAAGATTGGATTTCCTATTCGTGTTGGCAGATTCATATTTGATCTTGTTTGCCTCATGAAAGGTCAGTACCGGCCTTCATCCACATGATTGTGCAGTGTGCTTTGAGATGACGTGCTACTTGTAGTGGTACTGTTTTAAATAAATGTTGAATTGAAGCTATTGTATTGTTGTCTTTTCCCATTAAGTGAAAAAATGGGACCAACCCAGACATGATGCTTGTTGCTTTGTTACAACAAACTCTGCATCTCCCCCTTTATAAGTAGATGGAAGCACATGGTGCTGTTGCGCCCACTCTCCCCAGGAACTATTTATGCTTTTTGTTAATCTAATGCCACTAGTAAAAATAAGCAATGCCACTCTTAGAATTAACTACTAAATCTTAGTTCAAAACTGCAACACTTGTTAGGGATCGGCGGGAGTACCATTTCTGTTAGGGATCGGCGGGAGTACATGTTTAAGAAATGTATTGTTGAGATAATGTCTCTGTTATTATATATCAGTTATAGTGTTTTACAAATGGTACTATCCTGCTTTGTAGTTCTTTCTACATGTTTAACCAAGGTATTGTTAAGATAATGTCTCTGCTAATATGAATGAGTTGCACTATTTTAGGAACGGTACTTTTCTGCTTTGTCGTTCTTTATACATGTTGAAACAAGGTATTGTTAAGATAATGTCTCAGTTAATATGAATGAGTCACACTGCTTGAGAATTGCTACTGTCCTGCTTTGTTTCCCATTAAGATAAGGTAGATGTTTTTTCTTCTGGGAGTATAAGTCATCAACCGTTATTTCTCGGTAATTGTTTCCTTTATACCTATTTGTGCATACAGGGATATCAAAACTTCTGCTCGGTTCTATTTTGACTTTGATTTTACTTGAACTGCACAAAAGGAGCCAATGTGTTTAAGGCAAACTGTTGCATTATTGGGCCCAATTGGTCTTTCCACTTTGCAGAAAGAAGCTGTCACTATTTGCACTACATTACAGAAGGAATGATCGAGACACTGGTGACATAACTAGTCTGTAGACCAAGGAAAACTCAACTCAACATCACGTGGGGTGCAAAATTCACTCCACAAGGAAAGGTATGACCAAGTCAGTGGTCGACGCAGCTGTAACAAACGAGGTCAGTATGGGCCTTCATCCACATGATCGTGCTTTGTTATGTTGTGCTAATTATATTGTTGTATTGTTTTGAATAAATGTTTAATTGAAGCTATTGTATTGCTATCTTTTCCTATTAAGATAATGAAGATGATTATAGTTGTGAGCATATGTTTAATCAACTAGTACCACTATTATATTCATCACACTTTTTCTGTATTTATGCAGACAGGGATGCTCAGCTTGATTTCAGTGGAACTGCACAAAATGTTCAGATGGTTCGTGTCCTCCATAATAGTTCATCATGCACAATACATCGAATGGTTCTCTAATCATTCGTCGTCACCTTGAGCCACCGGACTATCTACTTGAATGGAGCTGCCGATGTCTTCAAGGCCTTGCAACATATAAATACGAAATCCACCGTGCTACTCAAGACATTGTTTGATTTCAGTGGAACTCCACAAAAAGATACGCTGGTTAATCCGGCTCCATGTGCCATTTCAATGTGCAAACTGATGACAAACCCTGCCCGTTCCACAATCATAGGCATTACATATTTTGAATGGGAAAAGATTGTCTAAGTTAAATCATTGATGTTAGCAAGAAGACATTCGTTTAATATTTTGGAATTGGAAAACCTTGTCAAATTTTGCTCATTGATGTTAGCCAGAAGACATGCATTTGATATTTTGGAATGGGACGCCCTTTGCTGTGAGCAGTGTCGATCATTTTTTCCTATTCGTGTGTTTAGTTCAAAAGTAAATATTTACTCTGATGAGATGCATAGTCATGAATGTTGACTTATCTAAGGTATTTTAAGAGTTTGTTCTGAGTGTTGTCTATGAAATGCCAGGCCTTGTGAGTTTGATTACAAAGTTGAGCTTGGAATGCTGTGGCATGTGGCATCACGAGTTGTTCACTGTGCCTCCTGAGAATAATGCTTCGTATTGTTTTGCATGTTGATCTAATGCCAGTGATTTGCATGTTAAGAAGATCATCCTCTTCTGTTGTTTTTGTGCTTAAGAAACTCATCGTCTTATGTTTCATTCATAGCCTATACAACAACTCAGGTAGGTTAGAGGTGAAACCATATGATCTTCCGACCAACTCATCATCTTAGGTCATGATTGGATCATCGTTTTCCAACCAAAACCGCTTGTAAAACTGATGCTTGTAAATAAAAGCAGATGGTCTTGGGCGAAGCGCTTGGTTGGTCGTTTTCAACTGGTAAAATATACACTGGTTTCTCAGACCTCGGGCCGTCGCTTTCATTACGCCTGTATTTTACGCGTTGTTTCCGATGATGAGTAAATTACACTTGTATCCTCAATACAGGTGTGAAACAATCCAGAGCTCCTAAGCGCGGCCTTACTGTTTCATGCTGGCTCAGTCTCTCGAAGGTGCTCATGGGGGTCCGATGATCCTGGCTTCCTGAACGACCAGCAGGCACTATATCAGAGTAGGGCCCGCAAGGCCCTCTCCGTCGTCCTTCGAGTTGTTGCGCTCATCGTGGCGCCGCCGTCTCGCGTTCTCAACATGGTCAACGAACATGAGGAATCAGGAGATGACTTTACTTGGAGAGGATGACAGTAGGGACCCACCAGGGCCATAGCCGTACGTACGCAAGTGCCTCCTTATTATATAAAACTATAATTTTTTTGCTTCCTCCTAGTTTCCTGACATCACGGTCCCACACCATTGTCAACCTATATAGTCAATAAATGAGAGAATTGCATAAGAAGTTGCCGACAGTTGGGACCCAGCAGCTCGAGCAGTATTTGTTTTTGAGGTGTGAGCAGAGTTTTTCTTGAGCGATGTTTTTGTTGTTGTTCAGAGGAGCAGGGTATCAACTGGGCGGGCTGTGGCCCATCTAGCCCAGGCTATTATTTTATGTCGACCAAATATCCAGCCCAGATATTAATTTTCAATGTGAAAATGGCTAGCCCAGCTATACTTTTTTTGCGGCATACCCAACCCAGGTCAATTTGTTATTCTCCGCCCCGCATTAGACTTGCCAAGAAAATGGGCTTTAAGAAATAATAAATAGGTTGTAATTATAAAAATTTGGCTCTAAATATAAAAAAATGCACCGAACACGTAATTAGTTTCAAAATTACTATTTTTGGATTTTAAATTTTTTAATTTCATTACTTGTTGCGCGCATAAAATTTCGTTGGATTTTTACCTAATACAAATTTATTTTGAAATTATATTTAATCTGACTCAAAATTTTGGGATAAAAAATATTTCGGATCCCATCAAAATGTGGGAAATTTTGTTTAATTTTTTTTGAGCGGTTGGTTGAAATTATTAACTGTTGTCCTGGCTAGAAAATGGGCTGTAATTTTAATAAACAGTAAATTCCATTAGAATTCAAAAATGGGTTGTACATTATAACAAATCGCAAATGGGCTATATGTTCTCTGCCACAGATGTGATGGTCACTTGTGGGCCTACTAAGTTGATGCGTACGCAAGGCTTTGTCAACTTATAGTCAACACACGATTCTAGTAGCAGTGGTCGTTGGAGGTCCATCCAATGGCTGTGGTGCTTCTTCATTCTCGGATATTCATGCTTCAGCCGCCCAAACCACCGCCGGCGGTACCGCCTGCTACCGCCTCCCGTGGCTGGCTGTGCTGCCGCGTAGGCCTCACCGGCCCACCCTACTCCCATTGACGTCCAGGCCATTCCTCTACTCACCAACACCTCCTGTTATTCTCCGGCGATGACAGCCTCACACCACAGCCGAACTAGTGAACCCTCGTACTCCCCTCCATGTGGGCATCCATTATTGTGTCTTCGTCGGCTCCGAGTCGTTCCCTTCCTAGGGCTCGCCATCGTCCACCGCGTTGGTTCTCTCGGCGCGGTGTGGTCAACTTTGTCAACAAATGACAGCCATCGGAAGAGGCATGTACGTGGACTGGCTGACAGTAGGGACCCACATGGCCCATGGCCGCACGAGAGCAAGTCCCTCCTTATTATGAGAAAACAAATGATTTCTCCCCCTGACAGGTTTGAGCCACCAGCTACATCTTCGCACGCAAGGAAGTGTTTCCTTTATTACACAGAAAAAAAGTTACCTCTCCCTGACAGCTGGGACCCACCAGCTTTATTATGATCCATTTCACGAAAATATAGATTGTACCAAAGATGCTAAATTGTTTTCTTTTTATTCTAACTCGAAAAAGAAGAAATTAAAAAAACCAGAAAACATGTTCGCATGCAAGGAAGTACCACCTTATTACAAGCAAAAAATGATTCCCCCTGCTAGCTGGGACCCACCAGATTTGGAGGCTGGCTTGTGGGCCAACTAAGTTGACACATACGGGCTTTTTCAACTTAGTCAAAACGATTCTAGCTGCAGTGACCGGTGGATGTTAAATCAATGGTCGTGCTGCGTCTTCAACCTCTGGTCTTCTTGCTCCAGCCGCCCAAACCAGCGCCCGCCATACCACCTGCTCCAGCCTCCCGTGGCCGGTTGTGCTGCCGCACAGGCCTCACGGCCCGACCATACTACCACTGGCCAGGCCTTCCCTCTACTCACCCACACCCCCTGATATTCTCTGGCGACAGCAGCCATACGCCGCAGCCGAACCAGTGAACCCTCGTACTCCCCTCCGCATGGGCATCCACCTGCCTCGTCTTCTCTGGCTCTGTGTCGTTCCCTTTCTAGCCCTCGCCGTTGTCCACCGCCTTGATGCCCTCAGCGCCTCGTGGTCAACAAGGTCAATGAACGACAGCCATCAGAAGTGGACTTTAGGCGGTGAGGCTGACAGCTGGACCCACCAGCTACATCTTCGAACACAAGAAAGTTCCTCCTTATTACTCACAAAATAAAAATGATTCCTCCCCCTGACAGTCGGGACCCACCAGCTATATCTTCGCACGCAAGGAAGTGCGTCCTTATCCTCCCTGATAGCTGGGACCCACCCAGTCGAAGCGTACGTAGCGTTGTCTGTCTGGTCGTGAACGTGTACGTACATACTGGTCGATCGGTCTCTCTGCAACGATGAACCGTGGCCGAGCAAGCAGTAGCACGTGTAGTAGTAGAGCCCCCGACGTAGCAGTTCAGGCAGTCCCTTCTAAACCATGTACACGTACGTACAGCCACATGCCAAAAAATACGGCCACGTACGTACATACGGGCGGGGTCTCGAACGCCTACTCACGCATACATACGGCCAGGGCTCGTGTACATGGAGAGGCAATGGACAGTAGCAACGGCGTCCTATTCATCGGAAGCCAACCGGCTAGGTCAGAATGGAGAAACTGCGTCGTGTTCATCGGGAGGCAACAGAATGTGTCGTGTTCATCGGGAGCCACCGGCTTGGACGGAACAGCCGAAATGAGGTCTGGCGTACCGCAGAACGGAGGAAACGGCCTTCTGTTCGAGTGCCTATGGTCGAAACGGGGTGTTGTTGATCGGGAGGGGTGTGGCGTACCGCAAAACGGAGGAAACGGACTTGTGTTGGAGCACCTATGGTCGAAACGGGGTCCTGTTCATCGGGAGGGGTGTGGCGTACCGCAAAACGAGACTCCACGGGCTACTATTCATCCACCGTCTACTGCCTCGCTCCAGCCTCCACGGGCTGCTCTTCATCCACCGTCGACTTCCTCCAGCCTGCACGGGCTACTATTCATCCACCATTGACTTCCTCCAGCCTTCACCTACTACTTTTCATCCACCGCAATCTTCCTCCTGCCTCCACCAGCTACTGTTCATCCACGGGATACTGTTCATCCAGCCTCCATCGGCTACTGTTCAACCAGCCCTCCACGGGGTCCTGTTCATCCACCCCCAACCGGCCCGGGTGTGTGGCGCCCTCCTCTCGATCAGGGTCCTTTTCATCCAACGGCAACGGCCTCTACTACCATGGGGTCCTGTTCATCTAACCCCCACCAGGGACTGTTCATCCAACCCCCAACAACGGTCACTGTTCATCAAGAGGCAGCTGGTTCGATCGGCTTCAGTTAGCAGCAGTAGCGAAGGAATCGCTCAGGTTCAGTTAACAGCCAAGGGATCGATCGCTCGGGTTCAGTAAGGTAGCTAGTGCAATCGCTCGGGTTCAGTAAGCGAATGCCTCACTCGGGTTCAGTTAGAGCCCAACACTTTGCACACACGCGCGTATGTGTACGAGAGAAACACGCAAACCTCCATGCATCGCTCGGCCTCGACCACCCACCATAACTGGGAACTCCCCGAAATTTTCCTCGCCCTTGCTTCTACCACGATTTTTTCCGTCATGGACGGCCCAAAGAATGTCATGCAGGTGCGTCCCCGGCCTGCCCAGGACAAAAAGCCCATTTTCTGTCATGATTTTTTGTCATAGAAGTAGGAGCCCACCACATCTATGATGATACGTGCTTTTGTCACAATTATCGTCATAGAAGTGTCATAAGCATGACAGAAAAAAATTCGCTCGGGCCAAAATGTCACGGATGTGTCTTTTTTTTGTAGTGGTGTAGTATCGAAAAGGTGTCTATAGAAGGTTGAATGGACAACTAGCAAGAGCCAATAAGCAATTTTAACATGTTTGACATTTAGACTGATTTTGACACAAGCTAGAGTAGACCAAGCACGCCCTACACATGCATATCTAGAGTATAGGCAATGAAAAGTAAAATACAAGCAAGGGCAAGAATTTAAGGAGTAGACTTTAGAAGATTCACAAACGTAATGGTGACACGAAAGATTTTGACCCGTGGTTCCGATAGGTGGTGCTATCATATGTCCACGTTGATGGAGGCTTCAGTCTCAAGGATCCAATATCACAAGGATTACGACTGCGGATTCCATAGAGGAATTGAATCAATGGAGGGGCTCACACCCACGAAGGATCCACGAAGAAGCAGCCTTGTCTATCCCACCATAGCTTGCGCCCACGTGGGTTGATCTTCACGAAGTAGGCGAGCCCTACATGGACGTAAGCCATGGTGGGATCTGCAAGGTTTGTTCTTGGATCCTTTATGGAATCCGCAATCGTAATTCTTGTGATCTTGGTTCCTTGAGATTGAAGCCTCCATCAACATGGACGTACAATAGTACCACATATTAGAACTGCGGGTAAAAAATCCGCTGTGCTTGTGAATCTCCTAAACTCGATTCCTTACTTTCTTGCACATGCATGATCTTTACTTTCCGCTGCTTATACTCTAGATATGCATGTGTAGGGTGTGCTTGTTGTAATCTAGCTTGTGCCCACATCTGCCTAGATGTTAAAGAACTTAAAATTACTCATTGGATCTTGCTCGCTGTCTATTCACCACCCTCTAGACATACCTTTCGATCCTACAATTCATAAATACAGTAAGCTAGCTGAAACCCGTTAGAGGTGATAGTAGATTTAACTTTGGGGAGTAGCACTCAGCCGTAGACCTAGCTAGATGATGGATTACATATATGGTAGTTGGTTCAAAAGTCAGGCAAGGCAATTTGAATTATAGAATACATGATAGAAAAGCATCTATTGCAGAAACTTTCAAGACAAGTGACTGAAAGAAAGATTTAAACTCATCAAATTTTAGGTCATTGGTTCCATAAGTTAGTCGAGGTTCTCTATTCACTACTGGAATCAGAGAATTTGCCATCAGCCAGTTCTTTGCCGTCTGCTAGCAGACGGCAAAGAATGTCTTTGCCGACAGCTTACAAAAAACAGACGGCAACGAACGAGCTGATGGCAAAGACATTATTTGCCATCAGCCAGTTCTTTGCCGTCTGCTAGCGGACGGCAAAGTTTCTTTGTTGTCCGCTAGCAGACGGCAAAGAGGCCACTACCTAACGGCCCACCCCCTCCTCTCTCTCTCTCTCTCTTTTCTTTCTCTCTCTCTCTCTTTTCTTTCTCTCTCGCTCTCCTTCCCCGACAGCACCGCCCCCGCCCCGACCCCCCCCCCCCCCCCCCACCCCTCCCTCCCCCTCCACCCTCCTTCCCTCCTCCCCTCCTCCCCCCTCCCGCCGCCTCCCCTGCCTCCCTCCCCCCCCCCCCTTCCTCTCCTCACGCTCCCCCTCCCTCTTCCCACCACCCCCCCCCCCCTCCCCCCCCTACTCCCTTCTCTTTCTCCTCCCTCCTACCTTCCTCCCCTCTCCGCCCCCCCTCCCGCCGCCCCTCCCCCCTGACGCCCCCCCCCCCCCCCCGCAACCCGTCGCTCTGACCCACCGCGTCGCCTCCTCTACCTCCCCTCCCTCGATGAGCCCCCTCCCCCTCTCTTTTTTTATTTTTTTCTCTGTTATTATAGTAGTTTAGTTAGTGTTAGTTTAGGTTTAGTTTAGGGTTTTTTCTGGTTTTTTTAGGTTTAGGTTTAGATTTATTTTAGTTTAGTTTTTTTCTATTTTTTAGGTTTAGGTTTAGATTTGTTTGTTTAGGTTTAGTTTAGAAGAGAGGATGAAGAAAATAGGAAAAGAGAGAAGAGACGAGACGAAGAGTACGCAAAAGAGAAAGAGGGGAGGAGGCGGACGCACTCGACCTCCTCGCCGAGAAGAGGAGGCGGAGGAGAGGATTGCTTTCGTGGTGCTGTTGGCGCCGACGGAATCGGGTCGAGGTTAGGGGTGCGTCGGCGCCGACGGAACCGGGTCGGGATCGCCGGTCGCCAAGGGGTCGAGGGTCGGGGTAGAGGGGTCGAGGGCGAGGGTCGATGGTCGAGGGATCTTCCGGTCCGAGTGCTGACCGCTAGTGTTGTAGCTTAAGATGAGGGAGTCCCCGAGCTGAAGGTCATGAGCGTGGGTGAACTGCTTCCATCTGTGCGCGAAGAACGGATGGAAGCAGTTCGCCCGCACTAATGACCTTCAGCTCGGGCACGTCCGCATCTTAACTACTACAACTGCTGCACCCACGCTCACAGTGAAGGTGTTCAACAGGACCGTCGAGGGGTTGAGGGTCGAGGATTGCCGAGGGGTCAGGGTCGACGATCGCTGAGGGGTCGAGGGCGAGGGGTCGAGGGGTCGATGGTCAAGGCTCTCCGGTCCGAGTGCTGACCGACTGGTGTCGTAGGCTTAG